>CM076576.1:626188798-626674272 GCA_034641835.2 Pinus albicaulis | reverse complement strand
GCAACCTTTGGAGGCCTTCCTTGTTTCAAAACGAGGCTCATGATAGCTCGTTGGAAAGCTGTGAGTGTCTAATTTCTGAAAATGTTTAGTTTTCTCCCAACTGACCACTAGAAGTCCTCCAAAAATATGCCTGTGTGTAAAAACCCAAAAAATAAGCCTTGCTGATAAACGGGGCAGAGTGTAGAAAAAGCAACTGTTTTTCGCCATTTTGGGGGAGAAAAAGATCTTAAATTGTTATAAAAATAGTTTAGTATGTGCCCCTGAAATTATGGCATCCAATGATACCATTTTCATCCTTTGATGATGTCCCAAACTGAAATGGCGATGCCCATGAGTTTTGGCCAAAAACCCAAAAATGACAAAAAACCAAAATATATCGAATTTCACCCAATATTGGTGAGCATGACCCTCAAGGGTTTTCAGAAACATGTTGTGAAGCAGAGGCCAAAATTTGGAGCCTTAAGGTGTCTTTCCTCAATTTTTGTGTCGGGCGCTTCCCTTTAACCTCCTTGAGTTTTTCTTGAGCAGCCTTCAACTTCTGTCGGGCAAATTGATTTAACTTTTTATAATGCCCGGTCATCCTCCGTTGAAGGGCCAAGTCCCTGTTTGCCTTCTCCAATTTCTTCTCCAAGTGATCATTAACTCTCTCAAGCCATGCTTCCCGATTGTTCTCTATCTCTTGTTCGAACAATGCAGTGAGAGGGGTAGATTGGAGAAGGGCATCCTCTTCCTCTTTTTGTTTCTCAAGGGCCTTTTTTAGCCCCATGGTTCTTGGCCTCTTTTTCCTAGGCTGATCTTCACCTTCACTTTCCTCGAACTCACCCATGAGTTCTTCCAATCTCGCCTGTGCTTTGGAGGCCTCCTTTTTGTATCGAATGGCCCGTGTCTCATATACAACCATATGGACACTCATTTGCTTGTTTTGGACTTGCAAAAAGTGATTGAAGTTCCTAGCTCTATGAAGATCAGCCCTCAAGGAATAAATTTGGCTTTCTCTATAGATTAAGAGATTTTCTAGGATCTGGGCTTCATTATCACTATTATCACTTTGGATTTGGATGATGTCGAATTCCCTTTCCTATTCATGACTGCTTTCTTCCTTGCCCTTCCCTTTGCTTTGGGTGGCTCTTATAGTACTCTTCCTCTTGGGCAATTCGACCATGGGTTTCTTGGGCAATTTTCCCTTGCTTCGAAGGGCCCTAGCCACATTTGGAGTTACCACTCTAGGCACCCTTTTCTTTGCTGTCCAGGGCTTGGAGACTTTCGGAGAAGAGAGCATGGCCCCTTGCCTAGGAGAGGCAGCTAGCACATGCTTCATGGGCTCTTTACCCTTGTCACTTTGCCCCTCATTTTTGCCACTATCTTGGAGTTCTTTATGGATGCCTAGGCTGTCCTTTTTCACTTCCCTTTGAGGGCTATCCTCCTCACTGTGCTGCAACTTTTTATCCTGCTTGTTGGCCACCTATAAAATTTGTTCTATCAAAAGGTGGCCAAAACATTTTTTAGCCTTCAAGGAATAGTTTCATTACCGAAAAATTATCTCTTGAAGCCTCTACTAAACATCATCTCCTCTATCCAAGTCTTCACTGTTGTTTCCCTTCAAAACTAAGAAATTTTGCTGAAATTCCATGAGAAAGACTACTGCAAAATCCCCTTTTCTCCCCTTCCTTCAACCATAATGCCCCATTTTAACCCTTTTTTCCGCCTTGTCAAAATTCCCCTCTTACCCTCTAAATCCTCCCAAAATCCCCTATAAATCCTACATATACCCCTTCTTTAGCCTTTTTTCCCTTTTTTCCCTCTATCGTTGCCCATTTCTGGCCTCAAATTGCATTGAAAAAGGTTAAAAAACCCACATTTTGGACATATATGGGTCCTAGCCCTTTTTCCCTTTGACCCTCGGTCATATAATTTTCCACGCGCCCAAAGGCCCCGCAGCCGGGCGCTTGGTCATGTTATATATAAATTCCGCCGCCCCCCCCCCGAAATTATTAAAACCTTGTGTTATTTTCAACTTTGGGTTTTCAATTATTTTCTAAAGTTTTCCGCCAGTTTAAACCCTAGTCAATCTCCACCGTTGATTTGATCTACAGATCGACAGTGTAGAGTCCGTCTCCCTGGTGGTCCCCGCCATCCACTAACCCATTCCAAAAACCGTGCGGTATTCATCGCACCGCCTTTGGGTGAGGGAGATTTTTTCCCGATTGGCAGCGATTCCATTCAACGGTTGACACGCGTCCTGGGCACTGTTCATAAAACCGTCGTCCATCACGCGTTAATGTTCGGACGTGGACCCCGCGCGATATTGGCATCCACCGTCCAATCTAGGGCGGGCCATCCAACGGCTATCGCTCACCGAAGATGCTCGACAGTTAACCGAGCTACGGCGCGACATCCAATTAATTTCCGTCGTCGATCTGATTTGCAGATCGACGGTTCATATTTCATCGCCCACTTCCGTTGCACAGTCAACATTTCCCATTTTGACTTTCCATTTTGCGCTCCCAACCATCGATCTCTGCGCGATCGACGACTCTGATTTGATTTTATTTTTCGCCTTGCCATTCACTCCTCATAATCAATCTTGACCGTTGGATGATGCCATCCAACGGCTATGCTCCATCCACATACCTTCTGAAGAAATCAGCCTATATATGCAGGATTTTTTAATATTTTTTCGTATTTTTGCAAGGTTTAAATGGTTTTTTCCGCCATGCTGAAGAAAAATTCACAGGTCGAGGGTGACGATCCTCCCGCCTGCGATTCACCACAAAATCACTTGTAGGGTTTTAAATTCGCATTTTATCAATGAATTCATGAGGCATTGATGCCATTCGACCCCTGTACAGCCCTACACACCAGAAAACACAGTTAATCAAGCACCGATCAAAGAGTATCAGCGTTGAAGATAGAACACAACAGAAACAAGAGATTGAAGACCTGAAACACAGTTCTCAAGTAAATTAAAGGTGTTTAAGGAAAGACAAAGACATCTGTCAAGCCTAGAAAGCTTCCACCGCCATCAGCTGAGGCCAATTGAACCCTCTCCAACTCCTTAAGACACCTGTAGCCTCACGAAAATCAAAGGAAGCTTAGTCAGTACCAGAACAAGAGGTGTTTACCTGAAGACAGCTGAACAATTAATACAAATCAAAGAATATTATCTCTAATTATTGGCAGAACCATTTTAGAAGATTAAGAACAGTTTAGAAGCACATATTTTGATCATTATGCCTTGAAAGGCAGGAACAGATGTTATGGAGCAGAGTTAGAAATGATTACATAACTAATGATATTTGATCCTTGGGAAATCCTCCCACTTCCTCATTTCTCTATAAATACCTTTGTAGAACATAAGCAAATGTTGGTCTCTAGACATTTGAATGCATGTAATGGTTTTCTGAAGCTACTGATGCACTATGTGAAATTTGAAGATAAATAAGCTGATATGAGCAGTTTGAAGTTGTAGAGACCCTCCGGGCTTGCTGATTGTAACTGGTTTGAACATCAAATACAAGATGCTGATTTATGGGATCCTGATTTGTGTCAATGGTGATGTGTTCCTCACTGTCAATTGTTATTTTATTTAAGGTTTCACTCTGTTCTTTTTCTCTGATAAGGAACAACAAACATAGAGCTAGGACTTACTCTCAGTAGTACCCTACTCTTACTGAAAGATTTATTTTCTATGTATTTCTCTTGTTAATACTAAGTATATTAAAGCAGGTTGGTTTCAAAGCACTTGCCTGATCTAGATTGCTCATTATGATGATCATCAGTGTTTTCCTTTAGAATATGCTGAAAGCAGGTTGGTTTCAAAGTACTCACCTTATCTTAAGCTGTTCTAACTGTTTTTGAATGTTTTTTGACTGAAATTACTTCAAAGCAGGCTATTTTAAAAGCACTTACCTGATCTCAGAATGCTTTTATATTTTGTTTCTCTAAACTCAAAGTACTTCAATGCGGGCTAGTTTAAAAGTACTTACCTGATCACAAAATTCTTTTATGTTTTGTCTCTCTAAGCACATGTTGAAAGCAAGATAGTTTAAAAGCACTTACTTGATCTTAGACTATGCATTGTTCTTCATTTTGTTTTGTTCTCCACTTCCTATCTGTTTCACTCCATAAATCACCTTAAGAGATCCATTGACATAAGTGACTTGCCCCATGGATCCTTCTTGAACCTTGCTATCCAATTAAAATCCTCCTATGACTCCATAGCCCAATGGGTTAAAAGGATCTTTGCCTTTTTTGTCAGCCGAATCATTCCTTCACCTGCAGACATCTTCATCCTTTATTTTGAACTGCCTTCACCTTCATCATGTCTTTTCCCAACCAAAACAAACAAAACAAAACCCATGCTCTTCATAACTAGCCTAATATCACATTTCAGGCTTTAAAGATCACATCTTTAAACTCATTCATAGAGAGATCCCTCTCTGGATTCAGGAGGGCTAGATCCTTGAATCCCAAAGCGGTTTGATGTTACCCCTACAGTTGGACTTTTGCCAATCTTGCTAATTAAAGGGTGCTAACATAATGGCGACTCCACTGGGGAATTTTTGAGTTCATAGTTGCTTGGCCAGCTTTTATAGACTCTTTAGTTTTCCATACAACCACAGAAAATCAGAAAAACCCAAAAATATTTAAGATTGGAATTGAATAAACATAGTGGTGGACCATAAAACCTTTTACCTCCAAAAGAGCTAAAAAATTCCACCTAGCGACTCCACACTCTGAAACTCCCTTAAGACCAAATGACTCCACTGGTAGAAGACCCTAAACTGATTGACCAGACATAGTGACCTCTTTCTTAATTTACAAATATGATTGCAAGAATACAACGAAGATATGCCCCAATGAGTAGAGATCATATCCCTGGGTTTCCACATAAGATGCCCTATGTGAATTGGGATGACAACCTGCCTGTTTTTCAAGGTGAAAATTTTGATGACCCTCTATTACATCTCATCAAATTTCATATACATGTATGGAGGTTGAAATTTGGATGGCATGAAGACTGCCTAATGAAAATGTTCATGTTAACATTAGAAGAAAAAGCTAGGGATTGGTATGAATGCTTAAGATCTAGTAGTTTGTTTTCATTAAGAGACCTTGAATATGTTTTCTATGAGAACTATAAAGAAAACACTACATCATTATCATTGGGTGCAATATATTATGATCCATCACAAAACATCACCCAACACATTATAGATAATGAGGAAGCTTTGGAGGAGATGCATCCTGAAGATCTTTTAACAGCCATTCATGAGTTTAATCTCCTATTGAAAAATTTTAAGAACATAGATGAATCAGTTGAGGAAGAGATGATCCAAGAAATAATGGACATTCCTGAAGATATCCCTGAAAACTCAAATATTGGTTCATCATCCCTTACAGCCGAGGCTCAAGAAGACATCTAGCCTCAAAATCAGTCTTCGCAAGAGACAGAGAACTGTTGTACTTCTGTTCAAAAGAACATGGAAACATCTTCCCCTTTGACAGAGAAGGAAATAGATCAGACTATTTATAAAAAGTTAGCCTCTGAAACTTTCTGCAAAACAAACACTCTTGCCCAATCACATAGAGAACTTTGTTGTACGGATTTAGAAAGTTCTTTTGTGGATCAGAATGAAGAAGGAACTATTGATATCCCAATATTTTTGACTGATGAAAATGTTTATTCTAATAAATTTTCAAACTTCAATCAGTCTTATGATGATGATTATTTCCAAGCAGAAACTAATCATGCAGGGAAACTAGCATTTGATTGGTGTTATGAGTTTCACCGTCATCAGCTTGAAAGCCGCAATCATCCTTTTTGATCCATCATAAAAAGATTTCACTTTATTGGGAATCAGTAGCCTTTCAACTCAGAAGGTGAAGAGAAGAGTAATGAAGAAATTTTTGAGCAAGAGGAAACCATTGAATACACTCCCACTCAAGAATATAATAATCTCTTCACAGAGTTCAGCCCACTGAATCCAAGCATACCAGGGCTACAAGAGGACAACACTGCCAAATATGATGAGTCCTCCAGTTCAGATGATGATGAAGAAGAGGGAGAGAAACAAATACAAGACTATCCTGCTGTGGATATACCATCTTCCCAAGAAGAGACTTCTCCCTTCATTAATGTCAAACTGTCATCCAAAGAACCTGAACGTATATTAGAAGCAAGCATATGTTTAGAGAAAGAAAATATTTCACTGTTTGCTATTGTGCAGGTTAAAGATGACGATACTTCCAAGCTACATACTGAAGAGATAGTCCTCAAAGCTGATGTCTTGGAAGTAGATAATCTACCCATTGTGGAGGGCCGAAAAGAAGAGAATCTTCATCTTTTCTTTGTTGATCCTATGGAAGAGTGTGTGGAATTCCCAATTGGATCAAATTATCAAGAAGTGATCCTTTGCAAGAGCCAGAGACATGAAAAGCTGTCACCTTCTGTGATAGCCTTGATATTGAAGGTTAATCTTCAATATGTTCTATGGATACCTCTGACAAGCAGCCAAAGTTTCTACTTCTTCTTGACATTACTCAGTTGGCTGCATTGGAATTTTTGTATCATATGATAAATGTAAATACTCCATGTTTAGAATAGGTTAGATAGGAATTTCAATAAAGCTCAGTTCTGAGCATGTAGGTAGTTATTGTTTTTTGCTTTGAAAAAAAAATCAAAAAATCAAAAATACAAAAACAAAGAAAGAAAGAAAAGAGGGCAGATTATGAAAATAAGAAAGGTATAGCCCCATTCCAAAAAAGAGAAACGAATTCTGAAAGTGTGCAAGCTTAAATGCCACTCCTGAAAAACACACTCCTAGTTAGTCAAACAACCTAATCTTGACTAATTAGTTTTAAATTTACTGCTGACAGGATAGTGAATTTGATTTGCCGAACTGTTTAAACTTGGCTTATTAGTAGATATATTAGGTTAGAAATTAAAGGTTCAAACCAGCTCAAAACATGAAACGAAGTTTCCAAGCAAGAATTGACTCCAAAATATGTTTTATTCTGAGTCAAAACAGAGGTAAATCTGGTTCTAATCAGCTCAAAATCTGAACCAGAGAAAAAGAAAGAACAAATCAATCAAGAGTCAATCAGAGCTGTAGAAAGGTGAAGGAAGTGCTTCGCAAAGTCAGATATTAAGCCTTCGATTTTTTATTTAAATTTTTCTGCAAAATAAATATCTATGTGCAACTTGTTTTCTATGCCATAGATCACAGCAAGTCAAACTGCTTAATCTTTACTTGACTGTTTTTAAATTTCTATTGTAGAATTTAGAGAATAAAATCTGTTGGACAATTTAATCCCAACAGATATTAGATTAGGTAGAGAATCATATGGACTCAACTGTTTAATCTGAGTCAATGGAGAAATAAGGAGTGGAAATAGATTAGATTTCCTGTTTACAAAAGAAATAAAATGTTGTAAAGAGTTTTCCAGTTCAAGTGCACTCTAAAATGAAGAAAAAATGTTAGATCAGTAGGATTGGGTAGGTATAAAGCTTGTTGATGAAGATCCATTGTTTTCCATAGCTGATAATATGTTTTTAGGAAAAATAAGAGCATCCAAGCAAAGAAGGCAGCCCAATGGATGAAGCACTGAATTAGCCTCCCAGAGAATGCAGGTCTGAAGTTCTTGATGCCTTCAAGAAGGCACCATCCCCAAGTGGAGCCACTGTTGGCCACCTATAAAAAATTTTCTATCAAAAGGTGGCCAAAACATTGTTTAGCCTTCAAAGAATAGTTTCATTGCAAAAATATTATCTCTTGAAGCCTCTGCTAAACATCATCTCATTTATCCAAGTCTTCACTGTTGTTTCCCTTCAGAACTCAGAAATTCTGCTAAAATTCCATGAGAAAGACTACTGCAAAATCCCCTTTTCTCCCCTTCCTTCACCCAGAATGCCCCATTTTAACCCTTTTTTCCCCCTTGTCAAAATTCCCCTCTTACCCTCTAAATCCTCCCAAAATTCCCCTATAAATCCTACACATACCCCTTCTTTAGCCTTTTTTCCCTTTTTTCCCTCTATCATTGCCCATTTTTGGCCTCAAATTGCATTGAAAGAGGTTAAAAAACCCACATTTTGGACATATATGGGTCCTAGCCCTTTTTCCCTTTGAACCTCGGTCATATAATTTTCCACGCGCCCAAAGGCCCCGCAGCCGGGACCCTGCTCATGTTATATATATATATATATATATATATATATATTCCGCCCCCCCCCCCCCCCCCGAAAATATTAAAACCTTGTGTTATTTTCAACTTTGGGTTTTTAATTATTTTCTAAAGTTTTCTGCCAGTTTAAACCCTAGTCAATCTCCACCATCGATTTGATCTGTAGATCGACGGTGCGGAGTTCGTCTCCCTGGTGGTCCCCGCCATCCACTAACCGATTCCAAAAACCGCGTGGTATTCATCGCACCGCCTTTAGGCGAGGGCGGTTTTTTCTCGATTAGCAGCGATTCCATTCAACGGTTGACACGCGTCCTGGGCACTGTTCATAAAACCGCCGTCCATCTCACGTTAACGTTCGGACGTGTACCCCGCGCGATATTGGCATCCACCGTTCGATCTGGGGCGGGTCATCCAACGACTATCGCTCACCGAAGATGCCCGACAGTTAACTGGGCTACGGCGTGGCATCCAATTAATTTCTATCGTCAATCTGATCTGCAGATCAACGATTCATATTTCATCGCCCACTTCCATCGCCCAGTCAACATTTCCAGTTTTGACTTTCCATTTTGCACTCCCGGCCGTCGATCTCTGCGCGAACGACAAATCTAATTTGATTTTCTTTTTCGCCTTGCCATTCACTCCTCACGATCAATCTCGACCGTTGGATGATGCCATCCAACAGCTATGCTCCCTCCACATGCCTTCTGAAGCATTCAGCCTATATATGTAGGATTTTTTAATAGTTTTTCGTATTTTTGCAGGGTTTAAATGGTTTTTTCCGCCATGCTGAAGAAAAATTCACAGGTCGAGGGTGACGATCCTCCCGCTTGTGATTCACCACAAAATCACTTGCAGGGTTTTAAATTCGCATTTTATCAATGAATTCATGAGGCATTGATGCCATTCGACCCTTGTACAACCCTGCACACCAGAAAACACAGTTAATCAAGCACCGATCAAAGAGTATCAGCGTCAAAGATAGAACACACCAAAAAAAGGAGATTGAAGTCCTAAAACGCAGTTCTCAAGTAAATTAAAGGTGTTTAAGGAAAGACAAAGACATCTGTCAAGTCGAGAAAGCTTCCATCACCATTAGCTGAGGCCAATTGAACCCTCTCCAACTCCTTAAGACACCTGCAGCCTCACAGAAATCAAAGGAAGCTTAGTCATTACCTGAACAAGAGGTGTTTACCTGAATATAGCTGAACAATTAATACAAATAGAAGAATCGTATCTCTAATTGTCAGTAGAACCATTTTAGAAGATTAAGAACAGTTCAGAAGCACATCTTTCGATCATTATGCCTCGAAAGGCAGGAACATATGTTATGGAGCAGAGTTAGAAATGATTACATAATTAATGATATTTGATCCTTGGGAAATCCTCCCACTTCCTCATTTCTCTATAAATACCTCTTTATAACATAAGAAAATGTTGGTCTCTGGACATCCGAATGCATGTAAGGGTTTTCTGAAGCTACTGCTGCACTGTGTGCAATTTGAAGATAAATAAGCTGATATGAGAAGTTTGAAGTTGTAGAGACCCTCCGGGCTTGCTGATTGTAACTGGTTTGAACATCAAATACAAGCTGCTGATTTATGGGATCCTGATTTGTGTCAATGGTGATGTGTTCCTCACTGTCAATTGTTATTTTCTTTAAGGTTTCACTCTGTTCATTTTCTCTGATAAGGAACAACAAACATAGAGCTAGGAATTACTCTCAGTAGTACCCTACTCTTACTGAAAGCTTTATTTTCTATGTTTTTCTCTTGTTAATACTGAGTATATTAAAGCAGGTTGGTTTCAAAGCACTTGCCTGATCTAGATTTCTCATTATGATGATCATCAGTGTTTTCCTTTAGAATATGCTGAAAGCAGATTGGTTTCAAAGTACTCACCTGATCTTAAGTTGTTCTAACTATTTTTGAATGTTTTTTGACTGAAAGTACTTCAAAGCAGGCTAGTTTAAAAGCACTTACCTGATCTCAGAATGCTTTTATATTTTGTTTCTCTAAACTCAAAGTACTTCAATGCAGGCTAGTTTAAAAGTACCTACCTGATCACTGAATTCTTTTATGTTTTGTCTCTCTAAGCACATGTTGAAAGCAAGATATTTTAAAAGCACTTACTTGATCTTAGACTGTGCACTGTTCTTCATTTTTTTTTGTTCTCCACTTCCTATCTATTTCACTCCATAAATCACCTTAAGAGATCCTTTGACATAAGTGACTTGCCCCATGGATCCTTCTTGAACCTTGTTGTCCAATTAAAATCCTCCTATGACTCCATAGCCCAATGGGTTAAAACTATCTTTGCCTTTTTTGTCAGCCGAATCATTCCTTCACTTGCAGACATCTTCACCCTTTATTTTGAACTGCCTTCACCTTCATCATGTCTTTTCCCAACCAAAAAAAACAAAACAAAACCCATGCTCTTCATAACTAGCCTAATATCACATTTCAGGCTTTAAAGATCACATCTTTAAACTCATTCATAGAGAGATCCCTCTCTGGATTCAGGAGGGCTAGATCCTTGAATCCCAAAGCGATTTGATGTTATCCTTGCAGTTGGAATTTTTCCAATCTTGCTAATTACAGGGTGCTAACACTGCTGCCCCTCTTCTTCTTGAGGTTTTTGTTCCTCTTGAGGAGGCTGTTGTTCTTCACCCTGAGGCTGCCTCTTCTCATACTACTGTAGCTGCTGTGTATCATATTTTGGCTGCCTCTGTTCATCACCCTTTGACTGCCCCTTTTCATCACTTTCATGCCCTTTTTCATCACCTTCATGCCGCTCCTCTCAACACTTTCATGCTCTCGTTGCCTGCCTCACCGTGGATGTCGTTTCAAGACTTTCTTCTTCATCCTCGTCGTTGCTCATCATCATTTCCCTCTTCTTGTTCATGCTCTTCCTCCTCATCATGGTCATGCTCTTCTCCCACTTCAGGCTCTTTTGCTTTCTCTATGGTAAACTTGAGCATTTTGGGAATAGGTCTGCTAGAAGAAGGCGAAGAATGATGAGTAGGAGGTGTAGGGGATGTATGAACTGGAGCGACAGTGGAGAAGTCCGGATGGGCGATGAAAGTATCCCAAGAGACCTGCCTCTTTTCAAGATGATGAAGAATAATGAATTTGATGAGAGAGTGATGGAAGAGGTAGGTTGTTTGCTGTGAAGGAGGCTTCTTCTGAACAGTGGAGGCCATTTTCTCAATTCTCTTGTGTAAGAAGAAAGGAATATTTAGCAATTTGGCCCTAGTGAAATGCATGAGCAGTTGAATGTGATAGGCATATACTCGGGAGAAGCTCCCCTCACAAGTGAATTATTTCATGATGATCTTCATGAGGGGGGCATAGCTAGTCAAGAGATATGAGAAAGGGAAAATAGAAGGACATGAATCTCTATGCTCAGGCTTTAGAAAGGGCTTGTAATCTTCTGAGTCCAAATGGCTTTGTTTAAACCACTTCTCCGCAATATAAGGGATTTTAGTGGCCTTGGAGATGGACCTTGGAGAGAATTTGAAAACAAGGCCTGCTAGTTGGAAATGCTTGTCTTGAAACCTCAAAGCGCAAAGGTGTGTCAAAGGAGAAAATCTTTTCACCTCTTGCACTCTTTGACAAAAATATAAACACCCAACCTCATGGAAATTGAACAAGACTGATGGGTGGGCATTTACTTCTTCAGTGGAAGTAGGCTCAAATCTCTTATGCAAGCCACTCCTACTATCCTGTGTGGGAGGCATCTTGTTTTGAATGCTCTCTGCAAAACCAAACTGCCTCAAATGGTTTTTTGAAATGCTTTCTCAAACACAACTCTGTCCTCTTTATTAGTCACTGTTTGACCAAGGCGAATTGCCTCAAATGCTGTGTGAAATGGTTCTTTAATATAAAACTTCATGTTCCTTACAAAACATTATCTGTCTTCCTTTGTATGCCAATAAACAAGTAAGTTATAATAACAAGCACACAGTCAAACAAAAAGGTACACACAGTCAAATTATCACTGTGTTGGGTAAGGTCACAAATATTTTCTATGTTTTTGGTATAAGCAAGACAACATTGTAGAAGACAAACACCCCTCCCAATCAAAACACTTCTCTTGTACTTCACTCTTTCTCACACACAATTTGACAAAACACCTTCAAATTGCAATAACAGCTTCACTCACTACAGTCTGTTTCGTGGATAAAGAGGCAGGGTTGATTTTTCTTTTCACCACACAGAGAGGACTTTTGAAAGTGAAAAATTCATTATGTATGATCACTATTGTTAAATTAGGCTCACTGTTTCAACTTAGGAATACTGTGTTTTCCTTTCTAAAACTGCTTCACCTTTTAACACTGTTTTGAGGACAATTTATTAAGCTTTTTGACATCAATAAAAACCCACCACTTTCACTATGTCAATGTCGGGAAATGACAGCCACAACAATCTCGGACCTTAAACAAAAGTTCAACCCTTCTTACCACTGTTTTCACCACTACAATATAGCTGACAGAGTTTATGGTTTTGCCCTATCACAGCTAGGGCACCTCCAACAATTTTCACAAAACCTCTAAAACGGTGTTTATTGTGTACTGCAGGGACTGTGATGTTTTAGCACTATTTTTAGGGCAGTTTAGGCTCTTTGAAGCTAAAATTAACCCTCCACCAGTTTCCCACTGTAACAATTTTCTTCAAAATATTCACTCAACACACCTTGATTTACACCAAGACCTTCATTGTTTCAAACACCATCTAGCAGCTCGAACATAGCAAGTAGGTAAATAAAAATACCTTGAAAATGGATGGCAACCCTTGTTTGAAAATTTTGAGCAGCTTTCAGGGCTTTTTGAAGGCGTTTGGATTATTGAAGCATGCACGACACGTTGAAATGAGAAGGCGCCGCGCAATAGAAAAATTTTCGGGTCGATAACGGGCAGTCGTGAGCAGCGCCTATAGGCACGCTACGCAACAATATAGACTCTGTGTAAAAACACTCCTGAACACACTGCACGTTTTTCCAGGCGCGTCGCGCAGTCTCCAAGCTTTAAACTCTACAAATATTCACTCAAGAATTCCTTCTTCGGTCCAGTGAACAACTAAGAGGAGTGTTGCTCGTGTTTGAAATGTGAAATAGATATGGGCAGTGGTATTTAACTCCTTTTGAAAGTGAACAAGTTAATTACCCTTTGAAGTGCTTTATGAAGGTTTGAAAGCGTTTGAAAAGACCTTTGGGTTGAAATGAAAACATGAAGCTCATGGCCCTTTTTTTTAAAACATAACCGAGACTCCTTTTCTGTTTCAAATAAAAGACATAGTGGCAAGAACCACTTCCTTCATAAGCCTGACCATTTTTGAAGCAAAACAACCTTTTCAAGAATTAAAAACTTTCACTGCTTCTTACTAAGGAATGAAAAATTGTTTCCCTTTTGGTATCTGTACTGTAGAAAGAAATTCTGCTTGTTAGAGGGAAACCTGGCTCAAATCCATATAGTGATTGTAGATGCATTATCCAAATGACTTTTCTCTTTGACTGTGGGTGAAGCTTAGTTGCATTCACCCAGGCTTTACCATCATTTTTTCATCAAAAGGGAACTTCTTTTAAAAACCTCTCCTTTACTCAAAATGAAACACCAAGGTACCTTTGACCTATTTTCATAAGGAAAATGCCTTCATTTGTAATAGTGGCATGTATTATTGGCTTTGAATGTTGTTCCAGAACTTGAAACTCATGCCATAATCCTTCTTGCACATTTATGAACCTATGTGTCTAGTTGCAATGCCTGTTTGGGAAAACTAAGCTCAAGTTACCTTCTTGTCCACTATGATGAGTCATTGAAAGAAATTTCCTCATGAACAGGAAGAAAAAAACCTTTTGAAAAGAAATCATCAGTTTTTGGCTTGTGCTTAGCCTAGCTGATTTCAACTACTTTCAACTCTGTTTTGTTAAAGGAACAGAGACTAAATGTCAAGCCTGTTTATCAAGGAGATGGATCTTTGTAACTTTTAAGGAAATTACATCCCTCAGCAAGGTTTGTTCATTTTTGGCTCCAGACTGCCTTTGAAAGAAATATCTGACAGGAGATAAGTTAGCTTCTTTGATAGTTATAGTACTCATGCTTTCCCTTTGTTTTTAACATCATTTCTCTATTCAGAAGCCTTCAAATGTCTCCTACTATTCTTGCAATTTGTCTCTCAGTCAGTGAAAACCCTAAAATAAATCGCTGCTCTGGCCCTCTACTTATAGATGAAGGAGGCCTACTTTGACAAATGCCTGGTTTCCTTTCAACCTCTGTCTCAACCAAATGAAGAATGTTTGATGACAATATTGATAGTGGTTTCCTTTATACATGATGGCAGAAGTTAGTTTGAGACCAAGACTATTTGACTTTTTTGGCCATCTGCTTAATAATATTTCTTCATTGATGATCAACCCATTAGTTTCACCTTGTAATTCAAATAATAGTGAAACTCATGCAAACCAATTTTAAAACCCCACTGCTTTGCCTCTGCCTTTAACATCATTTTTATTCAGAAAACTTCAATTTTCTTCCTCTGTACCCAAAAATTGCCTTACAATCAGTGCAATTCTTAAAATCAAACTTTATCCTTGGCCCTCTGCTTATAGATGAAGGAGGCACTCTCAGTCCTCAACCCTCTACTTATAAAATGAAGGAGTTTTTTTTCAGTCCTCAAACCCTCTACTTATATATGAAGGAGGTTTTTCTCAGTGATGCCATTTCATCAGCTTTTAACAATGTTATTTTTCCTTTCACTGCCTTTTCATGCTTGAGCAAATGAAAAATGACGAATTGATAATAGTTAAGATGGGCACTTCTCCGAAACATGTAATTCTGCTTTTCAAATATCTCTGTGCCTCTTTCGAGATCACAAGCAGTTTGGCTAGTATTTGCAAAGCACTTCTTGTCATTCATAATTTACTAACCTTTGACTGTGATTGCAGGAGCGTAATGAGACAACTCTCTGTCCTGTAGCTGCATCCCAGGCTCAAAATCACATGAGAAGCAGCTATCTTCTCATGTTGAGCCAAATACTTTCTTCTAGGATGCTGGTACACTTCTAATATTGAAAGATCCATTGAAACACTGTAAAACCACCTAATATCGGTTTGACCTAGGGCATGTGCATTGCTGAGACTTTAGGGCTTGTAGTGGCACGAATTAAGGGTGTAACCAACTTTATTTGCAGAATGGGAAGGTCTGTTATGACTGGTCCGTAGCAGATAGAGGTTCTTTGGCTTTAGTATAGTTTTCCAAGGGAGAAATGCCTAAAGCGCCACTACCTAACTTAGGGGAGACTTCTTTGGACAGATTTGGATTGTTTTCTTTGGAGCTGATGGACAAGGTAGTATGGCTAAGGCTAGATAGGGCTTGATAATGAGGTTTTATCTCGTCATGGGAAGATTGAAAAGGTAGGAGGGAAAAAAATGTTTATGGGTGTTTTCTAGCTGGAAAATTTGACAATTTTTTAGATCAACTGCTAGAAAACTTTGCTGTTACAACTAGTCATCACCAACAAGTGAAAAATATTGATGAATAACAGTGGCTCCATTTGGGGAGGGCAGCTCCTTTTCAGGAGGTGTCCAGAATTTCAGATCTTTGGCTTATGAAGACCAGTGCATTATCCTTTGGCACAAATTTCATTCTTCCTTGATGCTATTTCTGAAAATTGACAGCATGATTAACATCAATGATATTTCTACCTACCCCACTATATTTCCTAACATTTTTCTTCCTTTGGGTGCATTTGGACTAGCAACCCTTTGACAATATATATTTTTTTGAAAAATGAACCTATCTAGTTCTACACTTATATCTTCTAGCAGTTCAGATTAAGCTGATGAACTCCTTCATTACTCTACCTATGCTAGATCAACTGTCAAGGTTAAGCTATTTGACAGGATTTTTTTCTCTAATCTAAAACACGAAATTGAAAAATGATCAAATCAGGGTTAGACAGTCTGATTTATCATGTACTTGCGGCATGAAAGACAAGCTGCACACAAATATTATTTTGCAAAAAATGAAATTTAGAAAAACGGGGCTAGGATGCACAATTTTTTTTTCATCCTCGCTTCCCTCTTTGGTTCTGTTTTGAGCATGTGGAACTAGTATATTTTCCTAATGTACTCTCTTTGATAAGTCAAGCTTACACAATGTTGACCATCTTTTCCACTCACTAACTTATCAGCAAATAAATTTAAAACATGTTCAGCTATGATTAGGCTAGATATCTGAACAAGACATTTGAGCACTAGTAGCGGCATTTAGACTTGCGCGCTTCTGAATGACTACTTTTTGAACATGGGGCCTTCTTTCTATTTTTCAAACCACCCTCTTTTCTATTTTTCTATTTTTTTTTTAATTTTCTGTTTTTATCTATTTTTCAAGCAATGGTATATACAATGATTGAAAATGTTTTAAACTCAAAAATCTTGGAAATGGCGAAACTTAAGCATCTTATCCTCATAAGGATCTCCTACCACTCTTGGTCCACTCAGCTCTTGAAAAGAGAAATTTGGAAAATTCTCTCTTTCAAGCATGATATAAGGATTTATGCATGAATCTCTGGAAAAACTCGTATCTTCCCGCTGTACCTCTTGATACCTCTGATCTCCACTCCTTCCTTTACTGTACATCTTTTTCAAGTAATGCATATATTCTTTGTCAAAATTGAAATATATAATGACATCATCAAGGTATGTCAACATGCAGAAATTTAGGACTGGAAACATGGCTTTTAGGAGCATATTTTTGATATTCGGTGGTTTTCCAGTTTTGAAATTGAAACTGGGACTACTTCCAGGATACTGGAAAAAATCTTTGAGTTGTCTATTTTGCAATGGAATCAATTGGCTATACCCTGAAACATCATCTTGCAAATACATATGATTAAAAGAACTTATCATCAGTATATCATGGTCTTGGGCAGGAAGGATAAAATTTCTTTCACCAGGATGTGTACTAGTATTTCTAAAATCAAAATAGATCTTGTGACCAGCTATTTTATCTTTGATTATTACTGAATGGTTCAGATTCTTGTATTTTCTTTTGTCGAAGTTGTTTCTTGGAGTGATGGTAGTGGCATAGTGTTTCTCATTGTTTTCTGTGTATGAAGTAATATTCTGAATGAGATTGCCAATTCTAGCAGTTTTAAGTCTTTGGTGGAGTGACAGAATATTAGCTAGTTTAAGTAACTCGGGTATACTTGGACTGCAGTCATCATCTTTGCTCATAAGAAGTTGATCAAGCATTTTTTCTGGATTTTGAGCTGTTATGGCTACAGTCAAGGTTTCATTTGCAGTGGAAGAGTTATGTGATGGTAAGTCCTTGAGGTAAGGCAAAAACATTAAGCTTCCCTGCTCCTGAGTTCCAAAGAGGTTTGTGATATGTAAGTCTTCTAATGCCTCTGTTCTGAAAAAATTTCCTGATGTTACTGCTGATGTTTGGCTAAGTTTTAAGTGATTTGCTTGATAGTACATAATGGTTTTTGCTTCTTGCTCTATCTCTGTTTCAAAAGGAACACACTTACTTTCCTCAAGACATAGTTGCTCATGATCATGGTAGTTTTGAGTGTCTAGTTCATCATAGAGAACTAGGGGCAGCTGATGTGGTGGGTCTAAGTTTGTTTCAAATTCTTCTGACTGTTCTTCAATGTCCTCATCAGTGTGTAGAATAAAAGAGTTCAGGTCGGAATGCAAGGAATACATTGGGATGTTATTTGGTCTCTCTTGGATACTGATCATGTATTTCATGTGTGACTCTCGATAGAGTATTCTTGTTTGGTCAAACACATGAATAGTGGTGTAGGACATATCAAGTTGAATATTTCCTTGGAGCTTGGCTCCCCAAGATCTGGATAGAAGCATTCTGTACTTGGGAGGGATGTCTGCTACCACTATGTCCATGATCAGATGTTTTGCAGGTACCTGGGCCAAACTGAAACAAAGATCTTTTATCAAACCTAGACATTTGACTCTACTCGAATCAAATGAATATAAGTCTTTGTATGGTCTTGTGATTTCTAGGCCTAATATTTCCATTACAACCTTCAGCATGAGATTATGTGAGGCTTCGAAGTCTAGCATGGCATTGTGAAGGATTTGGTCATGGATATTCAGACTGATGTAAAAGGGAAGAGTGGTTCCTTCTTGGATTTTTCCTTCTATTTTCGGACAAAACAACACTTCAGGAGTGTCATCATCTAGATTAAGGGTGTTCGCATCATTTCCTATATTCAAGACCTTTAACACTTGGGATTTATAAGAGCCTTGGGCGATAAGTTTAGTGAGAGGCATGGTAATCTTGATTTTGGCGATTTCTCCCTAAAAACTGAAAGGTATTTAGTTTAGACAGGTTTGCTTCAGCTTTTTCAGCCATGACTTTCTCTATGTTCTAAGTTTGTTGGCTTTGTTTTGGGATCTTGTTTGACACAACCACCTGGGGAATCTTTGTGGAAATACTAGGAGAATCTGATCCAAGACTTGTTTGGGTAACTTTATCTTTGTTTTGGTCATTTTTCCTGACCATGATTTTGTTGCTGTCCACTGCTTTTTTAAGGATGGTATCAGAGGTTTTAGTAGTGTCTGAGCTGTCTTTCTTGGAGTTGTCTTGGTTTTTTCTTCTTCTAAGGTCATATTGCCTGTGAGCTTCTACTATGGCATTATGAAAATCTATGGCAGGATCCTCGGGATCTTCATATTTGGTTTCATCCTGATTCGAAGAGAAGAATGCTTGTTCTTCTACTATGAGGTACACCTCACTCTCATTATCAGACCCTATGAGGTTCAAATTATTTTCATCAATGGGTTATGCATCCCTATCATCTTCTTCCACATAATTTTCATTAAATGGTGGCCTAAATTTTTGGTCATTTTCCCTTGGTTTGTTTTGAGGCTGTTCCCTCCTAAAATTTTGGTTCTGGTTTCTGTTTGGAGGGTTTGGCTGGTTGTCCCTAAGAGGGGTCATTTCACTTATCTTTTCCCACATTTTGGCCATGGACCTAACCAAGTCATCTATTCTAGGATCTAAGGAAGGGGCTGAAGTGGAGACCTCATCCGGGTATGTGACTTTCCTTTCTGATCTAGTCCTAACTCTTTTTTCTGCTAAGTTGGCTTCTGCCCTTATGGCTACTTTTTGCATTTCCTCTAAGGTAAGGGGGTCCTTGTCTCTTAGTTGATAAGTCATGTCTGGGTCAAAGCCATCAGGGAAATTTTCCAAGGCTGAGCCAAGTGGGGGTTTGAAGTGAGGTGGGAGGGCAATATACACATTGTTGAACCTAGTGCAGTATCCCTGAACACTTTCCCCATTTTCCCTTTTTAGATTGTTATACTCTGACAGGATTTGAATGGGGTTCTTTCAGATTTCCCACTTGTTAATGAAGGTTTGGTAGAGTTTTGGGAGATTGTGGATGTTGTTTGGAGTTAAGCTCTTAAACCATTTTTTGGGTTCTCCACCTAGGCTTTGGGTGAACATCCTCATTCTGATGGTCTTGTCTTCTATTTCCATGTATTCAAAGACATCGCTAATCCTATCTACATGTTGTTGAGCTTTCGTAGTCTCAACTCCAGTCGTAGTCTCAACTCCGGTAAAATATTTGGATTTTGGATTGATAGTCATTTTGTAAGGGAGCCATAGGTCGTGGCAACACCAAAGGTGTGTACCAGGCTACCATAACGGGAGCTAAAGGATGATGTACAAAATGAGGGTTTGTGGGATGAGCTGAGGTGGTTTGAAAAGTAGTGGTTTGGATAGGTGTGGCGGATGTACTTGGACAAGTGATCTGATTTTGAGCAGATCTAGGATGGTAGGAGCCAAAGTGATGGAGAAGCTGAAATTCAGGAGGTGTAGTAGGCGAGGCTTCCCTACTAGGACTCTGTGGCAGATCTAGGGGCTCAAGATCGTCAAAGTCTATCTTACTTTGTGAGTTGCTTCTAAAAAGGGTCTTTGCTGATTTTAAGTGAAAGGGGGAATCCTGCAAGGTTGTGAGATGTTTAGGTACTAATCTTGCTTTACGGATGGATCTATCGGTAGCTAAATTACCAGTTTCGGAACCTTGCCACAGAATCTTCTTGCTGGAAATACTGAGAGGGGGGGTGAATCAGTATTTCTTTCAATTAGAGCATTAGTTAATATTCAATTATTATCAGTGTTTGTACAATGATAGCAGCAAACAAGAGGAACACAAATGTACACAATTTTTTAAGGTGGAAACCCACTTTGGGACAAAAACCACCTAATGCTTTTCTAATAATTCTTTTCAACTCCAATTGAAAATAAAGCTCCAACTTCCTAGAATCTAGAAAATCATTCTTCTCCAGCTCCCACTGGATGGATGCTCCAATGCCCGAGATTCTTCAGTAGTCACTGAATGGATGCCCCAACACCCAATGAGCTACAACTCACCCTAGCACCACCCTACCACCCTATAGAAGAATAAAAGAAGAATGAACTCCCGTACCAGGGAAAATGGTCCACTTTACAATGATATAGAATGATGCAGAAGAAGAAGATATACTAGACCATAACCCCAACTTTGACACAACCACTTAATGATGATCCTAGACCTCCCAACATTGCCTCTTCAACCCTTGGCAGATAGACACTAGTACAATTTGTACAATAATGTATTTACAATGACTAAGTACAATGATACCTTTACAATGATTGTATGCAGTGCTACCCACTTGAAGACTTCATATGATGAACTTATTGCTGCTGTTATGCACCTTGGTTGCTGCTCTTGTCATGCTACTCTCTGCTGCACCTTTCCTTGCTTTGCTACCGTAGAAATTATGGTCCTTTGCAACCCTTGACAACACATGATCTAGATTTTTCTTGCCTTCTAGGAGCTCGATATTGAATCTAGTGTATCTATGTTATTTCAGATCCTCAATATCTGATTTTCAGTCTTGTAGTAGTCCTCTGAGTCTTCTTTCCAATGCCATAGGTCTGACCCAATTTGGATTCTTCAAGAGAGAGTTATACCCAATTTCTCACACTGCCCTAATTATGGACTGTTTCAGAAGAGCGCACTTGTACGGCGTGCCACGTGTCACTGTTTATTCATTTTATTCTTAAATTGATAGAGACAAAAGTATAGACTGTTCACTATCCGTCACTTTTTACAAAATTCCAATCAGATACTCAGAGAGAGAGTTATGACGAATTTACCAAGGTCACTTCTTTGAGATGAATTTCAGGAGCCTGAAAAACCCGTTACTTCCACAGATCATATCTCCAAAAATATTTGGAAACTTGATCTAAAATTTTTACTGCAGCTTCCTCAGGATTTTTTCTTCGCCTCATAAAATTTTTAGCTTCTGAGCCTTTTTAGAAAAAACATTAGAGTGAAAATACCACGATGACCTATTTCAGATGGTCGAATCCCTTGCCTAAGGAGGAAATGAAGATCACAATATATATGAATGCTTAAGTTGAGAGGGGCTTCAACAAGTGAACGTGGGAGGGATTTTAGGAGCTTAGAAAATATTAATTATGACTTTTCAATGACCCATGCCCCAACCCCATGGAGTTTTAGCCCACTAACTGGGGTACAAACTTCAAACATGAATATCTCTCAAACCGTGAAGAATTACATGGCGTGTCATATATCAACGGAAACATCTCGACAAGTAGAAACCATCAAAAGAATTATTGACCCATAATATATTAATTTTGCAGGTAAAAATTCTCATTCAATATTGGATTAGCCCCTGGTGCTGCTTGGGTTGACATCAATGACAACCGTTGATCAACAATATCCCCCTTTGGCATTGATGGCAACACAAGTACTCCCTCTGTGATCATGACACCTCTTCCTACAACATTCTCTCCCCCTTTGAAATCAATGGCAAAGGGTAAATCCCCCTGAAACACAACCATCCTGCGGACCTATACACATTTCCACTCGCGCGTCCTGCAGACCTGTACACACTTCCACTCCCCCTTTATATTCTGAAAAAGGAAAATCTAATGAGAACTTGGGAGAATCCCAAGCTTCTGGAAAAGATATTCCAATGCTGGCGAATATTTGATATGTGATTCTTTTGGTGCTGCTTGGAATCTTGCTACTTCTCCAACTATTTTTATAACATCTGGTCGGGAGGCTATTACATATAGAAGACTACTAATCATAGATCTGTACAACCTTTGATCCACATTCGTAGATGAGTCGTCTATGCTCAATTTGCAACCAAGTAAAGACATCTCGAAATCACTTTGCACCTTTGTAGAAAAATTCTTACTTAGACGATCATCATTGCTACCAATTATTGCATCATCCTCTTTAGCTATTAGACATGCTTTAGTTGCTTCATCCAGAACATATATGTCGTTTGGAGCTTGACTTGCTATAGCCACAATTTCACCATACACGCCTTTCCTGATTTCACATTTCGTGGAGTTGAATAGTATTGTGTGTCCTTGATCACACATTTGTCCAACAATGAGAAGATTGTGATTCATGTTTTCAACCAATAGAACATTCTTGGCTAGAACATATTTTCTTCTGAGAGTGACAGTACCTGATCCTATAACATTTTAAGATCCATCATTTCCAAAGGACACGGTTCCATCCTTCTTCTCTTTCAGAGATACAAATTTATTTCTATCTCCAGTTATATGCATTGAGAAACCGCTATCAACATACCACACATCTTTGTTCTTTTGAGCCTTGAGAGCGAGAGCACAATTATCATTCTCCTTCTTCTTCCATGTTCGTTCATTCTGTGGCTTTGAAGATTCTTCTGGAGGATTTTCAAGTCTGCAGTCTTTGGCTATGTGTCCAAAGTTTCGACATTTGTAACATTCAATATTATTTCTTAAATGTTCAAATCTATTGATATTTCGCTGAGCCCTGGGAGGTTCATATTTGACATATCTCCTGGAATTGTATTCGTTCCTAGGGTACGTGCAACATTCTACAACTTTATGACCAAATTTTCCACATGAATAACAGTAGCCATAAAAAATATGTTGGTACCTGGATGGAAATTTTCATCGAGGAATTTTCTTCCAAGGTTGTTCTTGCGGATCTTGTCCAATGAAGTCTTCATGCATGTCAGATATCATAGGTTAATTGTATTTTGTTGTATAAGGTCCTTCTTCTTCTTCTTTGTAACCAATGCCAGTTTTGTCATTGTAAGATCGTTGATTGTTGATGAGTTCTTCCAATTCCCTTGAGCTGTTGGCATAGTTTTGGATAGTTTTTCCTTTCTTCACTTCCTCACGCAGAGAGACTACTTGGGCTTCTAATTATTCCCTTTCTTGGTTGCTTTCTTCCAACTTCTTTTGAAGTGACTCTTCAATGCATTTGTGTTCTTCAACTTCAATTTTGAGACCTTGAACTTGTTCTTCAAGAGTTTGGAACGGCTCTTCTCTGCCTTGAGATCTTTTATAAGCTTGATTGCTTTCTCATAAAATTCGTCTATGGTCCATCCTTCTTCTTCGTTGTTTGATACCTCTTGCTTATTGTGCTTGGGTTTATTGTGCTTGGCCATAAACAATACTCTCTCATTGGCTTCTTCTTCACTATCATTGTCTTCATCAGATGATGAGCTATCTTCTTTAGAGAGAAAGTTCATTTTGGATCCTTGCTTGTTGAATTTCTTAAAGCCTTTCTTTCTTTTTGAGTTTCCATTACTTTTGTTTGGACATTTTGTTGCAAAATGCCCAACCTCATTACAGCTAAAACATATCAATGGAATTTTACCTTTGAATTGTCCCTTACCAATTTGTAGTTTTCTCATGAAGTAAGCATATTCTTCATCTGAAATACCTTCTTCATCATCTCCCTTTTATTCACACTTGCAGGTGCATGTATTTTCAATTGAAGGTTGTTTATCCTTATTATTTTTCTTAGATGCAACGAACACAGTTTCTAGATGCGAAGTACCCTCTTCTTCATCAAGTCTCATTTCATATGCTATGAGAACTCCATGTAATTCCTCTTTGCTGAGTTTGTCCATATTTGCACTGTATTCTAAGACCGATACCTTTGGGTTGAATCTCCCTGGTAACGTTCTAAGAATCTTCCGTATAATAGTCTTCTCGTCAACTGGCTCTCCCAATCCTTCCAGAGTATTGGTTATTTCATCAACGTATTGGAAGTATGCAACAATGTTGCAATCTTCTTTCATTATGAGTTGCTCAAATTTTTCTCTATATATTTGAAGCTTTGCTTCTTTGACATTTGAGTCACCTGCATATATATTCTCAAGTTTGTCCCATACATTTTTTGCAGTTTTACAACCCAACACCTTATGATAAGCAGATTCAATAATTCCACTGATAATAGTATTCTTTGCTTTTGCATCATTTACCAAATTCTTCTTACCTTGTTCATCCATGGTTGATGTAAATCCATTTTGAGCAGTGTCCCATACTTCTTAACCTTGCGCCAAGAGATAGACCTCCATTCTTCCTTTCCAAAGTGCATAATTATTTTCATTGAATAGAGGTACACCATTCTTGGTATGCTCCATGACCTCCTTCCAGCTGTTAAACTGCTATTGAAGGAACCAATCTCTGAAACCAATTGTTGGAAATACTGAGAGGGGGGGGTGAATCAGTATTTATTTCAATTAGGGCATTAGTTAATCTTCAACTATTATCAGTGTTTGTACAATGATAGCAGCAAACAAGAGGAACACAAATGCACACAATGTTTTAAGGTGGAAACCCACTCTGGGACAAAAACCACCTAATGCTTTTCTAATAATTCTTTTCAACTCCAATTGAAAATAAAGCTCCAACTTCCTAGAATCTAGAAAATCATTCTTCTCCAGCTCCCACTGGATGGACGCTCCAATGCCCAAGATTCTTCAGTAGTCACTGAATGGATGCCCCAACACCCAATGAGCTACAACTCACCCTAGCACCATCTTACCACCCTATAGAAGAATAAAATAAGAATGGACTCCCGTACCAGGGAAAATGGTCCACTTTACAATGATATAGAATGATGTAGAAGAAGAAGATATACTAGACAATAACCCAAACTTTGACATAACCACCTAATGATGATCCTAGACCTCCCAACACTACCTTTTCAACCCTTGGTAGATAGACACTAGTACAATTTGTAGAATAATGTATTTACAATGACTAAGTACAATGATACCTTTACAATGATTGTATGCAGTGCTGCCCACTTGAAGACTTCATATGATGAAATTATTGCTGCTGTTATGCACCTTGGTTGTTGCTCTTATCATGCTACCCTCTTTTGCACCTTGTTTTGCTTTTATGCCGTAGAAATTTTGGTCCTTTGCAATCCTTGACAACACATGATCTAGCTTTTTCTTGCCTTCTAGGAGCTCGATATTGAATCTGGTGTATCTCTTTTATTTCAGATCCTCAATATATAATTTTTGGTCCTGTAGTATTCCACTGAGTCTTCTTTCCAATGCCATAGGTCTGACCCAATTTGGATTCTTAAAGAGAGATTTATACCCAATTTCTCACATTTCCCTAATTATGGACTGTTTCAACAGAGCGCACTTGTACGACGTGCCACGTGTCACTGTTTATTCATTTGCTTCTAAAATTGATAGAGAGAAAATTAAATACTTTTCACTATCCATCACTTTTTACGGAATTCAAATCTGATACTCAGAGAGAGAGAGTTATGACAAATTTACGAAGGTCACTTCTTTGAGATGAATTTCAGGAGCCTGCAAAACCCGTTACTTCCACAGATCATATCTCCAAAAATATTGCGAAAATTGATCTAAAATTTTTACTGCAGCTTCCTTGGGATTTTTGATTCACCTCATAAAAATTTCAGCTTCTGAGCATTCGTATAAAAAAAGTTAGAGCGAAAATTCCACGATGACCTGTTTCAGATGGCCGAATCCTTTGCCTAAGGAGGAAATGGAGATCACAATATATATGAATGCTTAAGTTGAGAGGGGCTTCAACAAGTGAATGTGGGAGGTATTTTAGGAGCTTAGAAAATATTAATTATGACTTTTCAATGATTCATGCCCCAAACCCATGGGGTTTTAGCCCACTAACTGGGGTACAAACTTCAAACATGAATATCTCTCAAACCGTGAAGAATTACATGGCGTGTCATAAATCAACGGAAACATCTCGACAAGTAGAAACCATCAAAAGCATTATTGACCCAGAATATATTAATTTGGTAGGTCAAAATTCTCATTCAATATTGGGTTAGCCCCTGGTGTTGCTTAGGTTGACATCAATGACAACCGCTGATCAACACTTCTCTGGGTCATCTACTATGATAGGGGGATTTGGGTCTGGATGAGATCTGGTGTTGATTCTTTGTGAAGCCAGATTTCGAATCTAGAGTTTAGAGAGGATGGTATTTGTGAATGTTTTAGATGAATGGCCTCTCTAGGGTTTTACTAATGTGAAGGATGGTCAAAACAAAAAGGATGGACTAGTGGAGTCACCAGGTGGATTTCTATGAGAACTATGGTCCACCACCAACACTATCAAAGATGCTTATGGGAAAAAATTTTATAGCAAACTTTGAGATGGAAAATTTGCAAAGAAGAATAATTCACTTGGTTTTAACAGTTTTCTAGGCTGTATGAACAAGCTAATGGTTCTCTTGGCAAGAATACTTCTGCTTGTCTCCTATGTTTAGGTGAGGTCTTCTGAATCACTAAGTTATACCTAGTTTGTCACTGATTACAGAGTTTCTACCCTAAGCTTAAGTGTTTGGAAGGATGAGTTAGCATAAAGGTATGGTTTATGAAGTTTTTGGTCTTTTATGGAGTTTTTAGGCCTACTAGAGGCTAGTGGAGTCGCCAGGTGGAACTTGGTTGTTTTTGTAAAGATGTAGCTATGGTCCACCACCAGTAACTAGGGAAAAGCCAATCTGGGAATGTTTTGGGGTTTTTTGAGTTTTATGTGCAGCCTATGGTTTATTAAATTATTCTAAACTTGTTTCATCACTTTGCTAGGGTGGTGATAACAAAAAGAGTTTACTCTAAATGATTCTATGGACTGCTTGCCTGTTTAAGTTTTAAAGACTAATGAATCTACAAGATTTTGCTAGACTATTATGTACTCAGTTATTCCCACTGGGATCGCCATTATGTTAGTGAGCGGTGGGATAAGTCAATCAGATAGTATTCTTAAGGCTGCTGGAATGTTTAGGGAAACTAAGTTTGTTTAGCACTCAGAGTCCTACCGTGATCTCCATTATGTTAGTGTGGCAATGAGGTGGCTCAATCGGATAGTAGCCTAGAGTTTAGTAAAGTAGTAAGGCCTATTGGAGGCTAGTGGAGTCGCCAAGTGGATTTTTAGTTGTTTTGAGGTATATGTGTATGGTCCACCACCAGTACTAACAAAAACCAATATAAGGGAGTTTTTGGGGTTTTTCTGAGTTCTTTATGTAGTCCTAAATTTTGTAAGAATGTCCTACAGCTGAGTCATAATTTTGCTAGGATGGTGAGACAACTAGATTCTACTCTTCTAAGTTTGATAGAGATTTTGAGAGTTCCTAAGGGATACCTAGGATGTTTTGACTCAAATTCCCACCGTGATCGCCATTATGTTAGTGTCCCGTGATTTGGCTGATTGGCAAGCCAAATGACAATGTAACATCAAGCCAATATTTGGAGCCCAAGGACCTAGCCTTCCTGGACTCAGAGAGGGCACTCTCTATTTGTGTAAGGGATATCTGTGTGTTTGCTTATTGTGTTCTGATTTTAGGCTAGTTATGAAGTAGGTTTTTGGTTTTGGTTTTTAGGTTGTGAGGGATGAAATGATCAAAGACATAAGATAGGTAAAAAGATGTCAGATCAACTGGGCTATGGGGTCGAAGAGGTCAACAAAGATTTCAGATGGCTATACAAGGTTGTTGAAGGGCCGATTTGATTCGAGGTAAAATGGATCTTTGGGCAAAATGGAGTAAGATGGACATCAAGTTTGTGAATAACAAAGGATTTCAAGCACAAATAGTTTAATAGTTGACATAAACATGGTAGGGAAAACCATTAATCATGAGAAATTTAAATTTAAGCTAATCAATGCATAGAAATAAACATTCAAGCCATGCATAGAGATATATAACTCTCTAACTTTAGGAAATGGCTATCAGACTTTGGGGAAATACACTTAAGACAGACAAACAACTCAAATCACTATGCCGGAACGCCTAAACATAGTACTTCAAGCTATTGGGAACTTTGAAAACAAGATTGCATAGTCTTAGGCAAAGGGAAAGATCAGAACAAGACCTCCTTGGTTCAACAAATGACAATCTAATTAGTCAAAGAGAAGTTTCACATATGGAGCTATGGCTAGCCACGAGTAAGCAGGGCATACCATAAATCATACTTAGCATGCATAAAACCATGAATGAAACAAGCAAACAATATTTTTAAGTAATTAAAGAGCAATCAAGAATTCTTTAATGTGACTAAGAATGAAGAAAACATGGAAGCTATGAAGAAACATGAAATTTGAGGTGCCTCCAAGGGCATGTCTCAAATTTGTTCTCTACTATCCTATAGCAAGCAAGAACATGGATTTATGAATGAAAACTAGGAAACAAAACAAAGAGAGAGACACTATACCATTCTACCAAGCCATGGAATCCAACAACAATCCTGTTTCATCATCCAAGAACATCCAAGAGACTATCCAAAAGCATGAGACAAGTATTTCTTCCAAAGCTTATATGACCATATATTGCTTCTATTCATCAAGTTCAACCTTGTTTACAACGAAATCCTTTGGAATAAATAGGCCAAAGTGAGAAAAACCTCTTGGTTCAACTTGCAATATCATTGGCCTATCCAAAATATCTAGACTTGTCCTTGAGGATTTGCAAAGCCCAAGGCACAAAATATCTAACAAATATCCCAAAAATTGCTAAAAAAGGGAAATAAATTGACTTTTCATAACTTATCATGCACAAAAATAGCTAAACGCACATGAGGAAAAGTCAATTTTGAAAGGTTCAAATTTTACAAAAATACTCAAAAAATACATCAACAAAAGGTCCCTTGACTTGCCGGCAACCTTTGGAGGCATTCCCGGTGTCAAAACGAGGCTCATGATAGCTTGTTGGAAAGCTATGAGTGTCTAATTTCTGAAAATGTTTATTTTTATCCCATATGACCAGTAGAAGTCTTCCCAAAATAGGCCTGTGTGTAAAAACCCAAAAAATAAGCCTTGCTGATAAACGGGGCAGAGTGTAGAAAAAACAAGTTTTTTTCGCCATTTTGGGGGAGCAAAAGATCTTCAATTGTTCTGAAAATCGCTAAGTATGTGCCCCTAAAATTATGGCATCCAATGATACCATTTTCATCCTTTGATGATTTCCCAAACTAAAATGGCAATGCCCATGAGTTTTGGCCAAAAACCCAAAAATGACAAAAAACCAAAATATGTCGAATTTCGCCCAAAATTGGTGAGCATGACCCTCAAGGGTTTTCAGCAACATGTTGCGAAGCAGAGGCAAAATTTTGGAGCCTTGAGGTTTCTTTCCTCAATTTTTTGTGTCGGGCGCTTCCCTTTAATCTCCTTTAGTTTTTCTTGAGTAGCCTTCAACTTCCATCGAGAAAACTGATTTAGCTTTTTATAATGCCCGGTCATCCTCTGTTGATGGGCCAAGTCCCTGTTTTCCTTCTCCAATTTCTTCTCCAAGTGATCATTAACTCTCTCAAGCCATGCTTCCCGATTTTTCTCTATCTCTTGTTCGAAAAATGCAGTGAGAGGGGTAGATTGGAGAAGGGCATCCTCTTCCTCTTTTTGTTTCTCAAGGGCCTTTTTTAGCCCCATGGTTCTTGGCCTCTTTCGCCTAGGCTGATCTTCACCTTCAATTTCCTTGAACTCACCCATGATTTCTTCCAATCTCGCCTATGATTTGGAGGCCTCCTTTTTGTATCGGATGGCCCATGTCTCATATATAGCCATATGGACACTCATTTGCTTGTTTTGGACTTGCAAAAAGTGATTGAAGTTCCTAGCTCTATGAAGATCAGCCCTCAAGGCATCAATTTGGCTTTCTCTATGGATCAAGAAATTTTCTAGGATCCGGGCTTCATTATCACTATCATCACTTTGGATTTGGATGATGTCAAATTCCCTTTCCTATTCATGACTGCTTTCTTCCTTGCCATTCCCTTTGCTTTTGGTGGATCTTCTATTACTCTTCCTCTTGGGCAATTCGACCATGGGTTTCTTGGGCAATTTTCCCTTGCTTCGGAGGGCCCTAGTCACATTTTTATTTACCACTCTAGGCACCCTTTTCTTCGCTGTACAGGGCTTGGTGACTTTCGGAGAAGAGAGCATGGCCCCTTGCCTAGGAGAGGCAGCTAGCACATGCTCCATGAGCTCTTTACCCTTTTCACTTTGCCCCTCATTTTTGCCACTATCTTGGAGTTATTTATGGATGCCTTGGATGTCCTTTTTCACTTCCCTTTGAGGGCTCTCCTCCTCACTATGCTGCAACTTTTTATTCTGCTACCCCTCTTCTTCTTGAGGTTGTTGTTCCTCTTGAGGAGGCTGTTGTTCTTCACCCTGAGGCTGCCTCTGCTCATACTACTGTAGCTGCTGTGTATCATCTTTTGGCTGCCCCTGTTCATCACCCTTTGGCTGCCCCTGTTCATCACTTTCATGCCCTTGTTCATCACCTTCATGCTGCTCCTGTTCAACACTTTCATGCTCTTGCTGTTCTGTCTCACTGTGATGCTGTTGTTCAACACTTTCTTCTTCATCCCCTTGTTGCTGCTCATCACCACTTTCCTCTTCCTGCTCATGTCCTTCGTCCTCATCATGGTCATGCTCTTCTCCTTCTTCATGCTCCTTTGTTTTTTTTGTGGTAAACTTGAGCTTTCCGGGAATAGGTCTGCTAGAAGAAGGTGAAGGATGGTGAGTAGGAGGTGTAGGGGATGTGTGAACTGGAGGGATAGTGGATAAATCTGGATGGGTGATGAAAGTATCCCAAGAGACCTCCCTCTTTTCAAGTTGATGAAGAATGATGACTTTGATGAGAGAGTGATGGAAGAGGCAAGCTATTTGCTGTGAAGGAGGCTTCTTCTGAACAGTGGAGGCCATCTTCTCAATGCTCCTGTGTAAGAAGAAAGGAAGATTTAACAACTTGGCCCTTGTGAAATGCATGAGCAGTCGAATTTGATAGGCATAGACTCGGGAGAATCTTCCCTCACAAGTGAAGTATTTCATGATGATCTTCATGAGGGGGGCGTAGCTGGCCAAAAGATATGAGAAAGGGAAAATAAAAGGAAATGAATCTCTGTGTTCAGGCTTTAGAAAGGGCTTGTAATCTTCTGAGTCCAAATGGCTTTGTTTAAACCATTTCTCCCCAATATAGGGGATTTTAGTGGCCTTGGAGATGGACCTTGGAGAGAATTTCAAATCAAGGCCTGCCAGCTGGAAATGCATGTCTTGAAACCTCAAAGCGCAAAGGTGTGTCAAAGGAGAAAAACTCTTCACCTATTGCACTCTTTGAAAAAAATATAAACACCCAACCTCATGGAAATTGAACAAGACTGATGGGTGGGCATTCACTTCTTCAGTGGAAGTGGGCTCAAATCTCTTATGCAAGCCACTCCTATTGTCCTGCCTGGGAGGCAACTTGTTTTGAATGCTCCCTGTAACACCAAGCTGCCTCAAAATGGTTCAAAAAAAACTCTGTCTTCTTTGTTAGTCACTGTTTGACCAAGGAAGATCTCTTCAAATTCTATGTGAAAATTTTCTTTAACACAAAACTCTCTCCTCCTTCCAAATCACTGCTTATCTTCCTTTGTATGCCAATCAACACATAGTTATAATAACAAGCACACAGACAAACAAAAGGTACACACATTCAAATGATCACTGTGTTGGATAAGGTCACAAATATTTTCTGTGTTTTTGGTATAAGCAAGATAGCCTTGTAGAAGACAAACACCCCTCCCAATCAAAACACTTCTCGTGTACTTCACTATTTCTCACACATAGTTTGACAAAAGACCTTTAAATTGCAATAACAACTTCACTCACTACAGTCTGTTTCATGGATAAAGAGGCAGCACTGATTTTTCTTTTCACCACACAGAGAGGACTTTTGAAAGTGACAAAGTCATTCATGTATGATCACTTTTGTTAAATTAGGCTCACTATTTCAACTTAGGAATACTGTGTTTTCCTTTCAAAAACTACTTCACCTTCTAACACTGTTTTGAGGACAGTTTATTAGGCCTTTTGACATCAATAAAAACCCACCACTTTCACTATGTCAATGTCAGGCAATCACAACCACAACAATCTCAGACCTTAAACAAAAGTTTCAGCCCTTCTTACCACTGTTTTCACCACTACATTTGCTGACAGAGGTTAGCTTTGTCCTAATACAGTTAGGATACCCTTAATAATTGAAAAAACCTCTAAAACGGTGTTTATTGTGTCTTGCAGGGAGTGTGATGTTTTAGCATTATTTTTAGGGTAGTTTAGGCTCTTTGAAGCTAAAATGAACCCTCCTCCAGTCTCCCACTGTAACAATTTTCTTCAAAATATTCACTCAACACACCTTGATTTACACCAAGACCTTCATTGTTTCAAACACCATCTAGCAGCTCGAACATAGAAAGTAGGTAAATGAAAATACCTTGAAAATGGATGGCAGCCCTTGTTTGAAAAGTTTGAGCAGCTTTCAGGGCTTTTTGAAGGTGTTTGGACTATTGAAGCATGCGCGACACGTTGAAATGAGAAGGCGCCACGCAACAGAAAAGTTGTCGGGTCGATGACGAGCAGTCATGACCGGCACCTACAGGCGTGCTGCACACCGCTACAGGCGCGCTGCACAACAATACAGCCTCTGTGTAAAAACACTCCTGAACGCGTCGCACGCCTTTCCAGGTGCGCCGCGCAGTCTCCAAGCTTTAAACTCTGCAAATCTTCGCTCAAGAATTCCTTCTTCTGTCCAGTGAACAACTAAGAGGAGTGTTGCTCGTGTTTGAAATGCGAAATAGATATGGGCAACGGTCTTTAACTCCTTTTGAAAGTGAACAAGTTAATTACCCTTTGAAGTGCTTTATGAAGGTTTGAAAGCGTTTGAAAAGACCTTTGGATTGAAACGAAAACATGAAGCTCATGGCCCTTTTTTTTAAAACATAACCAAGAATCCTTTTCTGTTTCAAATAAAAGACATAGTGGCAAGAACCACTTCCTTCATAAGCCTGACCATTTTTGAAGTAAAACAACCTTTTTAAGAATTAAAAACTTTCACTGCTTCTTACTAAGGAATGAAAAATTGTTTCCCTTTTGGTATCTGTACTGTAGAAAGAAATTCTGCTTGTTAGAGGGAAACCTGGCTCAAATCCATATAGTGATTGTAGATGCATTATCCAAATGACTTTTCTCTTTGACTGTGGGTGAAGCTTAGTTGCATTCACCCAGGCTTTACCATCATCTATTCATCAAAAGGGAACTTCTTTTAAAAACCTCTCCTTTACTCAAAATGCAACACCAAGGTACCTTTGACCTATTTTCATAAGGAAAATGCCTTCATTTGTAACAGTGGCATGCATTATTGGCTTTGAATGTTGTTCTAGAACTTGAAACTCATGCCATAATCTTTCTTGCACATTTATGAACCTATGTGTCTATTTTCAATGCCTGTTTGGGAAAACTAAGCTCAAGTTACCTTATTGTCCACTATGATGAGTTAATGAAAGAAATTTCCTTATGAACAGGAAGAAAAAAACCTTTTGAAAAGCAATCATCACTTTTTGGCTTGTGCTTAGCCTAGCTGATTTCAACTACTTTCAACTCTATTTTGTTAAAGGAACAGAGACTAAATGTCAAGCCTATTTATCAAGGAGATGGATCTTTGTAAATTTTAAGGAAATTACATCCCTCAGCAAGGTTTGTTCATTTTTTGCTCCAGACTGCCTTTGAAAGAAATATCTGATAGGAGATAAGTCATCTTCTTTGATAGTTATAGTACTCATGCTTTCCCTTTTTTTTTAACATCATTTCTCTGTTCAGAAGCCTTTAACTGTCTCCTACTGTTCTTACAATTTGTCTCTCAGTCAGTGAAAACCCTAAAATCAATCACTGCTCCAGCCCTCTGCTTATAGATGAAGGAGGCCTACTTTGAAAAATGCCTGGTTTCCTTTCAACCTCTGTCTCAACCAAATGAAGAATGTTTGATGAACATACTGATAGTGGTTTCCTTTATACATGATGGCAGAATTTAGTTTGAGACCAAGACTGTTTGACTCTTTTTTCCATCTGCTTAGTAATATTTCTTCATTGATGATCAACCCATTAGCTTCACCTTGTAATTCAAAAAATAGTGAAACTCATGCAAATTTTTTTTGAAAGCCCACTGCTTTGCCTCTGCCTTTAAAGTCATTTTTATTCAGAAACCTTCAATTTTCTTCCACTGTACCCAAAAATTGCCTTCCATTCAGTGCAATTCTTAAAATCAAACTTTATCCTTGGCCCTCTGCTTATATATGAAGGAGGCGCTCTCAGTCCTCAACCCTCTACTTATAAAATGGAGGTTTTTTCAGTCCTCAAACCCTCTGCTTATAGATGAAGGAGGTTTTTCTCAGTGATGCCATTTCATCAGCTTTTAAAAGTGTTATTTTTCCTTTCACTGCCTTTTCATGCTTGAGCAAATGAAAAATGACAAATTGATAATAGTTAAGATGGGCACTTCTCTGAGACATGTAATTCTGCTTTTCAAATATCTCTGTGCCTCTTTAGACATCACAAGCAATTTGGCTAGTATTTTCAAAGCACTTCTTGTCATTCATAATTTACTAACCTTTGACTGTGGTTGCAGGAGCTTAATGAGACAACTCTTTGTACTGTAGCTACATCCCAGGCTCAAAATCACATGAGAAGCAGTTGTCTTCTCATGTTGAGCCAAATACTGTCTTCTGGGATGCTGGTACACTTCTGATATTGAAAGATCCATTGAAACACAGTAAAACCACCTAATATCAATTTGACCTAGGGCATGTGCATTGCTGAGACTTTAGGGCTTGGTAGTGGCGCGGCTTAAGGGTGTAACCAACTTTATTTGCAGAATGGGAAGGTCTGTTATGACTAGTCCGTAGAAGATAGAGGTTCTTTGGCTTTAGGATAGTTTGCCAAGGGAGAAATGCCTAAAGCGCCACTACCTAACTTAGGGGAGACTTCTTTGGACAGATTTGGATTGTTTTCTTTGGATCTGATGGACAAGGTAGTATGGCTGAGGCTAGATAGGGCTTGATAATGAGGTTTCATCTCGTAAGGGGAGGATTGAAAAGTTAGGAGGGAAAAAAATGTTTATGGGTGTTTTCCAGCTGGAAAATTTGACAATCTTTTAGATCAGCTGCTAGAAAACTTGGCTGTTACAACTAGTCATCACCAACAAGTGAAAAATACTGATGACTAACACAACACCCATTAAGCCTTTAGAAAGCTCTACTATGACTCATGAAGACGAAGAAAACCAATGGAGAAATAAGGATTTGCATGGATATGTGCAAATTGAATGATTCTTGCATACATGATCTGTTCCTGATCCCATTTTCTGATGAGATCCTGGAAAATGTAGGAGGACAAGAGGGCTAATCATTTACAGATGGTTTCTTAGGATAACACCAAATCAGAATCGCGCCGAAATATAAGAGTAAGATAACCTTTGTGATAGAATGGGGATCCTTTCTGTATACAATTTTGCCATTCGGTCTGAATAATGTGCCAACTATCTTCTCACATGTGGTAGTAGCTGCGTTCAAAGAATAAATCCACAAGCTCTTAGAAGTATACTTTGATGATTGGATTGTCTTTGGGTTACTGAAGAAGCATGTATCAATTCTGCGCAAAAATTATAGATACTTGTTGAAAGTATTAGATCTCGCTTTATCTGAAAAAGTGTATATTATGTGGGCCATTCGAGATATTTCTTGGTCATATTGTATGTCAGCAAGGATTGATGGTGGACCCAACCAAGATCGTTGTTATTTTTAACCTAGAAGTTCCCTCAAATTTCAAACAACTGTGCTCAATTTTGAGGCATACATGGCATTACCAGAAGTTCATTCAAGGTTACGCATTGATCACTACGCCCATGGAAAAATTGCTCAAGAAGGATGCCTCATTTTTTTTGGATGAAGAATGCCAAAAGAGTTTTGAATTTATTAAGAAGAAGATGGTCACTATGTCCATAATGGTCTTTCCATATTGGACGAAGTTATTCCATGTACATGTTGATACCTCCTGCATTGCATTGGGAGCTATTTTAGTGCAGCCAGGAGCTGGGGAGTTTGACCACCCTATTTCATTTTCAAGTAGGAAGTTATCAAGCATGGAGTGTAATTAATCGACCACGGAGAGGGAAGGATTATCTATGTTCTACGTGCTATATAAATTCCACCATTATCTATTGGGAGGAATTTTTAAGACGTTTACTAACCACTCTGCTCTGAAGTACCTGGTCAATAAGCCTGTGTTGGGGGGGAAGATCTATAGATGGTTGCTGTTATTTCAGGAGTAAGACTTTGAGGTAATTGTGAAACTCAGGAGGCTGAATGTTGGGCCAGACCATTTGTCACACATTGAAAGTGGAGAGGAACCAACTAGCTTGGAAGATGGTTTACCATATGTGCAACTATTTTCTATAAATGTAGTCGATGATCATTTTGTAGATATTATTCATTTCCTGGCCACTAGAAGTGCATCCACAGAGTACACGCTACAAAAATAGAAAGAGTTGGGTGCGTCCATAACTGACTTTACTCTAATTTCCAGTAAGTTGTGAAAAATAGGTGCAGATGAAGTATTGCATAGGTATGTGTTGGAATTTAAAAGACGAGATATCTTAGCTATGGCTCATGGAGGGGTTTCTGAACGTGATTATGCAGCGAAAGCCACTGCACAGAAGATCCTACGCGCTATTTTATGGTGGCCCATGGTGCACAATGACACACATGCATATTGTCGCACTTGTGATGTATGCCAAAGGACAAGGAAACTATCGCGCAGAGATGAGATGTTGTTGCACCCAAAAATTGCATTGCAAGATTTTACAAATGGTCCATTGATTTTGTCAAACCCATTGACCCTCCAGGAAAGAAGACAGGTGCGCATTACATAATCACTACGAAAAATTATGTGACCAGATGGCCTGAGGCAAAGCCTATGAAGGATTATGGTGCAGACACAACTGCATGCTTCATTTTTTAGAACATCTTGACTTGTTTTGACTGCCCTAATATTTTGATGAGCGACCTAGGTACACACTTTTTGAATGAAACTATTGAAACTCTAAAAAAATAATTCCAGATTCATCATCAGAAGAGTACTCCATATCACCCACGGGTGAATGGTGTAGTGGAAGCTTTTAATAAGATATTGGATACTGCAGCACTCACTAAGATCTGCAATGCTAATCAAAATGATTTGGATGCGAGCATACCTGCGGTTCTTTGGGAATATAGAACCACATGCAAGAAGATGACAGGGAAGACACCATTTAGGATGATGTATGGGAAGGAATCTATTATGTCAATGGAGTATATTGTTCCAAGTTTGCACATTGCAAATTTCACTAATATTATGGAAGAACGATTGTCACAGTTGTTCGCACCGGAAGAGGAACGATTCATTGCAGGTTTCCATAAGTAGGTGCAAAGGCGCATGAAAAGGCTTGGCATGTGTTAGCTCCCTGTAATCAGCAAGATTGGAAAAAGTCTGACCGTAGGGAGAAACACTGTTTCAACCACTTTGGGATTCTAGGATCTAGCCCTCCTGAATCTGGAGAGGGATCTCTCCAATAAGTGCAAAGATGGATTTATCTTTAAAAGCTTTTGGGTAATGATATTAGGCTAGTTATGAAGTCTGGAGGTTTTTTTTTGTTTTGGATGGTTGAGCATGATTATTATTTGAGTGGAAAGTCCTAAATGGAAATATTTTCAAAGGTGAGAAGTTGCAAGGAAATAGAACAAGCTTTGGCTAAAATATGGATGTTATGTTGGTTTTATTCCATTAGGCTATGGAGTCATAATAGGGTTTTAATCGAAACAACCAAGTTCAAGAGTGGTCCATGGGGCAAGTCATATATGTCTAAGGATCTCTTTGAAGTTGATTTTATCGAATGAAATGATACAATAAGAAGGGGAATTAAACAAATGAAGAACAAAGAGCAGCCCAAGATCTGGTAAATACTTTGAAACTAGCCAGCTTTTGACATACACTTAAGAAAGACATAAAAATGATCTAAGATATGGTAAGTACTTTGAAACTAGACAAATTTTGATACACTTTCAATAGAAAACATTTAAACACAAGGGAAACACAAATGATAACGAAGAATGGTCTAAGATCTGGTAAGTAGTTCGAAACTAGCTAGCTTTCAACACATTCTTAGGGAAACTTTCAGACAGTCTTTGGGGATAAGACTAGGACAGGGCTCACCATAACTTCCTTAGTTCCTCTCTACTTAACATAAACTGAAAATAACTTTCAAGAATAGCAATTAGCCTAGACAGTAGGACGAGGGAACGCCAACATTCCTAACTGCTTAAAATAAATTAAATCATTCCTAAATAATACAAATTGGAAGAAAACATTTAGATAAAGCTTATCAGTCAGAGAAGGGTACTGATATACAGTAAATCATAACTCTATTCTTGTTGTTCTTTATAAGAGAAGATGAACAAAGTGGAAACAGAAATAAAATAACAATTTAAAAAAATAAATAACATCACTGTCGACATAGACCAGGATCCCATAAATCAGCTTGTATTGATGCTTCGAACCAGTTACAGATTTAAGTCCAGTGTTTCAAGTTAGCAGTCATCTTCACTTCTCAACCTAACTATTCTATCACAAGCAGAGCTTCAAGAGCCTTTGAACACTATTTACAATCAGAAGTTTCGAGCACAAGTATATTTCAAAGTTCTGCAACCAACATTTTCTCATCTTCTACAGAAGTATTTATAGAAGGAATGAGGAGGTGGGATCTGATAAAAGATCTCTGGGGTCATTTAATACAGATTTAAGACTTCTCGGCCTTTAAGGGGCTCGATGGAGAAGTTTACAGATGTTCTGTCTGTATTAATTGTTTTACATTAAGAATTAAGCTCTGTGGGAGCTTTTGTTGACTTTTAAGGCTCTGTTTCATGTAGTAATAACTCTGCTGATATTTTTACATTAAGTTCCTTTAGCAGAATTAAATGTTTGGTTGCGCTGAGGCAAATATATTTTCTCTAATCAATAACTTCGGCCTTTGTTTGAATTCTTTGAGGCAACATGTGGCTTTGTGGTAGCTGAGAGGAATCAATTTGCCTCTGATGTGGCGGCGGAGGATTTATGTCTGATGATCTTTTTATTTTCCTTTAATTATGTTTAATTTAATGGATTAGGCTTTTGATAATCAATCTTAGCCATGATCCATTAGACTATGGAATTCATATTCAATCTTTAGTTCTGCTGTGGTAGGTCTTCAACACTAATACTCTTTGTTTTGATTTAATTTACTGTGTCTTGTTGATGTGCAGGTTCTGTATAGGGTCCATATGGCATCAATGCCCATGAAGCATCGACGAGACGTGAAGTTTGGACCTTGTAACATGATCTTTATATATGCAGAAAGGCGTGGGGGATTGTCATCCCCAGCCTTTAGTTTTCCTTTAATATAATGGAAAAATCATATAAAACCTGCAAAATACGAGAAAAAATTAAGAAATCCTGCATTGATGGGTAAAATTTCTTAAGAGGCCGTGGGGAGAAACGTGGTTGTTAGATGGAAACATCCAACAGAGGAGATCTGCGTGCTAAGGTCAAAAGAAAAATAGTGGAAGAAATAAGTCAGATCCGTCGATCTGCAGAGATCGACGATTGGGAGAAACCGAGGAAAAATCATATGGAAAGGCCGCTTTCTAATGAAACAAGAGAAAAAACAAAGGAAAAAGGTTTAAAACCTTTGGCGGGGGAAAAATGCATTGATGAAATTCGGGGTTTCCTGGGTGATCATGGGCCGTCAGATGAGATCGGCCCTACGAGATCAATGGCTGAGGAGGTGTGTGATGAAACATAAATGGAAAGAGGGAAAGTGGTTTCGGGACTTAAAACCGTGGGTTTTGCGCAGAGAGAGGGCAGGTAGGCATTTTTTCCTTTTAGAACACGATATGCGTCCCTGCCCGACACGTGGTGTCAGAAAACAGCTTACATCGCGTGATTTTTGAAAATTTTCCATCGTGCTTAAAGTTACGTGAAAATGCACTTGAACCGTGAGATCTGGGGTCTCAGATCTGACGGCGGAGAGTGAGCGTGAATTTGGAAAGATGCGCAGGTGGAAGTGGGATGGGCGGTTTCAATCTGAGCCGTTAGATCTAAGATGGGCAATCGAGATCAGATTTTGAAGAAGGCAGGACCCACAAGAGGTAGGCTAGTCGGATTTAATATAGACCGTTGGATTTGAGGATCAACAGCGGAGATTGCATCTGGGGATCAAATGAAAATGATACAAAGGCGGAGAAGGGGTTAATAAGGACCGTTGATCTGCAAAGATCAACGGTCGGGATTTGGCATAAAAATTTATGAAGGGGGGTGCATAAATTTAAACCAAAGTCGGGAGAATTGATCTGGACTGTCCGATCTAGACACGTGAACGGTCCAGATGCAATCGGAGGCACGCAATCGGTGGGGGGAAGAATTTGTATGGTGCCGATGCGATTGAGTGCTGGCTGTCGATCTACAGATCAGATCGACGGTGGAGAGTGAATCGGAGGGGTTCGAAAGTAGAGGAAAGGTATGATTGGAGAAAATGTGGGCCGTTAGATCTGGAAAGGCGAGGGGGAGATCAACGGTTCACGATTGATCGGGAGATTTCCAATCGGGGAGAGGAAAGAACATGCGCCCGACAGAAATTTGCGATGTGATGTTGCGCGGGCCATTTGATTGGCTTAAGATCAACGACGAAGATTATTTTAAGTATGGAACCGGCGGAAACCCTTTAAAAATTACGAAAACCAAAAATCAAAATAAAGACAAAGGTTTTGGCTGCTTGGAGTGGGATATGTATATATTAAATGATCTGGTGCCCGACTGCGAGGCCCGTGGTTTATATGAGTGCGATAAGCCTAGGGATTATATATATGAGGGCCAATCGCATCGGAAGGTCGGGCTTGGTCTTTCAATCTACCCATTAATAATTTTGCAATGCGATTAGTGCTTCGGGACTTTTAACTCTTGGTCCCGGGTGCAAGTTATATGGAGTAAAGCGGAGGGTGGGATTTTATACAAATGGGGCTTGATCGCATCGAAACTTTGATGCGGGGCTTTTCAATCTACCCATTTATATTAAAAAAACATTGCATGGGCGCATTTAGACCAAACTTAGGAAAAAGTTGGTTTATTGAATTTACAAAGGAAAAAGGCGATCGGGAATGGATTATTACAATGTTTTAGCGCTCGATTGCGGGCACAAGGGTTATATGAAACAATAATATGATCAGGGTTATGCAGTAAAGAGCCAATTGCATTGGAGGTCTCAACTTAACAAAAAGACTTGTACACTCTGATTTTTCCGATGCAATTAGCCCCGAAAAGGCTTAGCACTTGGTTCCAGGGCACGGGCACATGTGGGGAAGTGGTTTAAGACTTAGCCCAAGGGGGCTTAAACCTGTAAGACAAAAAAAGTGTATTTTTATGATTTTTTCAGAGTTTTTTGATGGATTTGGGGGTTTCATCAGAGTTTAAAAAAAATATTTTGAAACTTTGTAAGGTGGATTTTATGAAGAAAAAGGGGGAATGGATGAAAAATAGAGGAAAATGATGGGGGGGAAAAGGGAATAAAATGAAGGTTAGTTTTGCAGTGGAGGGAGGGGAAAAATGGATTTTGTAGCAGTCTTCTCTCTATGGAATCAGCATAATTTCTGAGTTTGAAATGGAAACAGCAGTGGAGATTGAACCAAGGGCATGATGTCTCCATGAGTCTTCAAGAGATAACACTTTTAGCAATAAAACCTATTTCTTAAAGGCTCCAAAAATGTTTTAGCCACCATTTGATATGACAAATTTTATTTGTGGCTAATAGCATGATAGGCACATTAGAAAGAATATCTTTAAGGATGAGGATTTGGACTTGTTGTATGATATAAAGTTTGCACGCCACCCAGGGAAGTTCAAAATGCATTGGCTCGTACCATATGTTTTCACTGAAATTACAGATGGAGGTGTGGTACGCCTGGCCACATTAACTGGAGAAAACCTTCTTGGGTATGTCAATGGAAGTTGATTGAAACCATAGATGGATCACCCTCTCCTTGCACGAACCAAATGACTATATGGCTAGAAATATGGATCTGCACAACAAGGAAGGAGGATGTGTTGATAGGTGCGACGAGCACGCAGTAGTTGTGCATGGAGGTTGACTGGGTCATAGAGGAACCAAATAATATCTGTTGGAACACTAATTCTGGACAAGACATCATTATTACCATTTGGAGGAGCATCTAAATTTAATTTAATGAGGATATTATCCCAGATTTGGAGCCGTTTTAGCATTTATGGGGCTACATTAATGCACACAATACCGTTTAAAGAAAGCCTATGTTATAAATATGACCGAAGGGGTTGCATTAGTTCCATTTTATTTCTATGATATATTTGCGAGTTTTGCTCTCTTTTTTTCAAAATTGTCTGAATCTTATGTCTGGTCTTGATCCGATATTTGAGGACGAGTTGCAGTGACAAGGTTTGATTCCACCAAGAATGAATGCCACCAATCCCACCCCTTCTGCGACGCCAACTAAAGAAACCCCTATGCAGGCTATTGAGACCCTTGCATCGATCCAAACAAAGAAGGGGCATTCCTTGGGGTGCCGAATGTTGCCCTGTTAGAAGACCCTAAAGTCACGCTCAACTGCTACAGAGTGCCATAGGAAACTTATGGAAGAATTACCAGAGACTGTAACAGAGGAGAATGTTGTATAAATAGTTTACCCCGTCTCGCGGTTGCCTACATATGTCGCACCACGCAAAGCCTCTATGAAGATCCTCAAAGATCTAGACAAAGTGCAATCATACATTAATATGTCACTTCTTCTAAAGAACATAACAATTGAAGGTAATATGTTCACCAAAATTCTGTTGCTGTAAATGGAGGAATGGAGCCTGACAGAAAAGGATAAATTTTGAGAGCTCATGCCTGCTATGTACTTAGAAAATATTCTTTATGTCGGTGGAGTAGTGCGCGTTGAGCCGAAGCCCTTGGCATTGGGTCTACAAAAAATAGGGTTGTTGAACCTATTATAGATTCCACACTTCGGGCGTGTTACACAACAATCTGTCACTTTCCCTGCACTTTCTATTCTTGATCCTGGAGACCCCTAACAGTGACCCCTGTGTCTATTTTTCATCATGAAAATGTGCCATCATATCCCTTCGAGCATAATGAGTAAATTATTTGTTTCCCATTCTTGAAGAAGCTCCTTGAAAACATGATTATTTGGAGCAGCGCACCCTCTTCGTTTCTCACTCATGCTGATGGCTCTTTTTTGGTATAGGGAATCACCAATCAGCACTGGAATGAAGATCATACCCATGCCGATCCTCTTATGGAAAGTTTTTTTAAAATGGAAGTGAAGCTTTGAGATCTAGAAGCTTCGTGGCAGAGAGCTAGTTTGTTGTTCTTGAGGATAGAGCTGAGCTTCTCCCTTTGGGCTTATTTTTCCTACAAAAGTGGAACCACCTAAAGGGATAACCCATTTCCACACCTTAAGTGGATCCATGCTCCCTCCTCCATTTATATAAAATTGAAATTCTCCCATAGCTCTGCTAGTTAGAACAAAGATAGAAGAAAAACATAGAGATATTTGATGCTATAGGTATTGAGTGAGAGTTAAGACATTTTTCCCTTCACATCAAGTTGAAATGAGCAGTTTGGAGATGTGATTGGATCCAGACCCGTCAAAGGAGAGCTGTGAAATCAAGGCACGAGCATAACTCCCCCTCTCCATTTTAATATAATACAACTGATTCATGCTTTCCATTCTCGTCTTTAATGTATGATTGGATTCTTAGTTCTCCTTGATCAACTAGGTAGATTGTATATGCAAGATATGTTATGCATTAATGTTTGTTGTTGTTTGATCCCTTGTGCAGGTAACCAAGTGTCAGTAATGGAGAGGATATGACTATGGAGCATGAGGGATCGAAGGATTCAAACGAGGAATAGCAAGAGATTGAGGTAGGTGATCTATTCATGATCTGCATGTATTTAAAATATAGGAAAGTAGGCTTCTAATTGTTCCCTGTTGTTTTTTTTTTTTAGACAGTAACGGTTAAGTTTTATTAAGAGGCGGAAAACCAGCTGCCACGGGCAATTACATTACTGCTCTGTCTGAGAGCGCAGGTTGGTTTTCCTCTTTTGAGACAATAATAATTGATGCAGGAACTGAGGTCGCCCAGAAGGAGGCTTCTGTTAACATTGTTACCTTGGATGATGAGAGCACTGGAAAAGGCAGTGAATAGAGATACCCTGAGAATGCCGGATGGACCACGATTGATCGCTGGAGTTTGTATAGAGGAGACAGCTTGATTTCCCTCCGTGACAGCAAGAAGACCCGTAATTTGGAAATTCAGGGTGTCGTGAGGAGATCCCTCACTTCGATTTGCTGCAGATCCACTATGAATAGCTGACAGAACATGACTGCTTCTACCACTGATGCTGGTGATAATATTCATCTAGAACACGCTCTTCAGATTGCAACTAGTAACGGTAGGAAAAGCTGGGAGAGGGCACAGGTTGAGAAAGTGGGGAGAATGGTCTAACTGCTTCTTAAAAGAAGGATCCAAGTTCATTAGAAACTGGTCCTTCAAAATGAATTGGATCCGACAGGGAGGAAGATGGACAGAACTTTGAAATAGGGGAGAGCCCGAAGGAAAAGAAGCCCAAATTTCATTGGTCTTATGGAATATTGCAGATTGAGTCAACATTATTAACTGAAAGTGACCTTCTACTCCGAAGAGAGCCTAGATTGGCTTCCTTGTCCACCTGAGAATTTAGCTTCCTGAGGATATGAAAGAATGAGATTTTGTGGAATTTTGGCAATATAAGCCTGATTTTCCTGAGAATGGTGGCTAATTGAAACTGAGAAGGATTATTTTCGGTGTTCAAAGCCTGGATAATGAGCCTAGAGTCCCCGAAAACAGAGATGGAAAGGAAGTTACCTTTAATCGCTTGATTTAGACCCTGCCACAGAGCAAGAGCCTCCGCTCTGTTATTAGTTTCCTTTTCCATGCCCCAGGAAAAACGAAGCACAGATGAACCACCAGGACAGAAGAACCCCACCGCCTCCTGCGACACCAGGGTTACCTTTAGAGGCCTCGTCGAAGAATAGAAAATGTTCATTCAGAGCCGACCTCCACTTAATGAACTCCTGCTCATCCAGTCAAATTTCCTAGTTAGGGTGGGCAATAGCAGGAGGAATGGGACAGTCCTTATGATTTGGGACCAGCCCTTTAAACCAGAGATCCTCCTCACTGTCCAGCACTTTTTCATTCTTTATGGCAGTATTGGCTTCTAGAGCTTCCCCCAAAAATCTTTGACTTTAATGATGACTCTGGTCAGGTTGCAGCTTTCATTCCTGAATATTTTGTTGTTCCTCTCCAGCCACAGCTTCCAACAAACGAATTTGGGAATCCACATCCAACTAGTCTTGAGAAGGTGTTTTTTGGAGAGACCGAACGGAGATAAATTGACCCAATTTCGAATAAGATTTGGAATGTTCCCTGGGAGCTCTATTTTGTCAGATTCTAACATCAGGACACCCTTCCACACTTCTTGAGCAAAAGGGCACAATAAGAACAGGTGATCAGCGGTTTCTTCATCCAACAAACAGAGGATGCACCTGGATGGCCCTTCCATACCACGCCTACGGAGATTATCTCTAGTGAGGATACTTTTATTTGCTAACGTCCAGCAGGTTCGTAGCGTATGTTGACCTACTCAGACTCGGAGCAGAGCGCGTGCAACCTTCCAACTCGATACATATATTTGATAAAACTCTAATTGTTCCTTGTTGTTACTAGACTCATCCTAGGGCTAGAGTGATCGTGTCTGTCAGTAGAGAGGATTTTCTTGCATAAAAAATTGGTGACTTCGTTGCGGAATTCTAGCCTTTAAGTCTCATGTTTTCAATTATTTTATTTCCTTTTTTGTCATATTTTTTCATCGAGTGTCCATCTCTTGGTCTCTATAGCTTCTATAATTTCTTACAAACATTTATCTCTCTATTGAAGTGATAAGGCTAGTGTCAGTTTAGAAAACTGTTTTATTTTTTAGTCTTCTCCTCGATCTACGTTGGTATTGCTCTGACAGTCATGTTGATTGACATCGAATGTGTTTTGCATTATCACGCTTTTACTCTTCCAGCGCGGGTTGTAGCTTAATAGCTGCGTCAAATTTTGTGTATACCATTTTTAGGGTTTCCTTCATTTGGTTAGCTAGTGGGTCTTATCATTCTGAGTGTTCTTTCTTGTTTGAATAGCTCTTATTATTCTCTGTTTAGTAACAATTATGATTCAATTTTCAGACCTTTGGTTGTATCTTCTCCAAAGCTACTGCATCCTTTTCATCCTAGGGTTTCTAGGTGTCCTCGGGTCATCCGAGCAGTTGCTTACTTTGTTGACTTCCAAACTTCTCATTGAATCAAGTCTTATCATATCTTTCAGGCTTTGTGTTTGATTGAGGTTTTTCTTTCGGTCAGTTCTCATGAGTATCATTTTCAAGTGTCAAATCTGAATGCATTTGAGTTTCTTTCACCATCAAGCATAAGATTACAATTTCTTTCCTTCCACTAAAGTTTGTTTTCTTTGAGTGATTGATCAATGTGTAAGTGAAGGGTGTCTTGTTTTGAAGAAAATGGTTTACGTCTCTCTTTGATTTTTAAAAATATTTGCCTCCTACATGAATTTTTGAGAGATTTCATTATTACTCAAAGCATTATTGATTGATTTGCATTCTACATTTCACATTGTGCTTATAATAAAAATACAAATATATTTTTCGCTTCGTTTCACTTTAGAAAATGAAAGTTTCACTTCGATTCGCTTCTAAGTGAATTTAGTGAAAGGAGAAAATTGTAAATTTTTGTTTCTCTTTAGGATTCTGCACTTGAAGAGAAAAGTGAATGTCATTTTATGCATTTCTTTTGTTTCCTGCGACGATTGTGTGAGTTTCTCTCTCCTTCATTAACGTAGTATTCATCGAAGTGAATGATTTCCTCTCTCATTTAGCTGCATCTTAGGGGTTTAGGTGAAATCAGTAGGACTTTAATACCAAGACATAATTCAAGATCAACCTTAAAATTTATTCAATCAACCTATGGAGCATTTGGAATCTAACGAATCACATTTATTGGTCTAGGCTAGAGACGTGTTCCGATGTCGTTAAGCGTAGGAGTTCTCGCTAATAGTCTGTGTTATAGCATGGGGATGATATGCCATCCCGTGTATGGAAGTATATTGATGTATGAATGTATATTTTGGGATGCTCTCATCAAACAGTTATGCATCAGACATCACTACTACAGATTTTGAATCCAACGTACCGTCGTGTATATTTTGGGAGACACCATTAGGCTGCAAACCTGCCATAGGTAACTAAGTCGGCTGCCTTGTAGACGTGACACATCGAACACAACATTCAGGGAGATTGCTTGTTGTATGTTAAGTCCTTGGTCATTTCTCTTTCATTTGATCACCAAGGTGTATATTGCAGTTCACGGCTACCTAGTAATCCTTTTTCCTAGCTTATCCCTTTTTTATTTATTTCATTTTTTTTTCTAAAATTAATTTCCCACGATCACATGGCTTACTTGTTAGAACATTTATGGGTCACATCATGAGTAACTCCTTATAAATATATTTTTTAAAGCCTTGAATTAATCATCTTATTCCTCTTCTGCTTTTTGAAATAATATCATAGTGGTTGAACCACCAAGTTCAGTTTCCTCTCCATCCACTCCTTCTGAAGAGACATTATCGCTTGTCTCTTTGATTCTCCACCTTTGATTGGGACTCAAACTAATGAGTTTTCCCTCGTTATAAGTATCCAACTCTCGCTTGTCGATCTCCTCTTGATGTGCCAGTAGGTTATGTTTCCTACCCTCTGAATCCTTCATTTGATCCCATTGAAATCTCCCCTCAACGACCATATAGTCCATACGATACACCTAGTGTACCATTTGTAAATTCACCGCATCTATCTCGAGTCAGTACCCATCAGTTATTTCTGATGGCTTCTGAAGGAGAGGTTTGATCCCCCCTGGAGGTTTCAAGGAAAATCAGTGGTGTATATGAGTCTTTATTTGAGGGACCTCTATTCCCTCTCGAGGGTTTTCCATATGTGGAGATCTCTCAGCCTTTCACCCAGTCGTATATTCCTAAAAGATACACCTTGTTGGGACACTTGGTCTCGAGTATGTTGAGTGCCATGCCTTTGTATTACAATACTATTTGGCTGAATACCAGGGTATCTACCCCTTTTCCAAGTGTTTCCAACATATATGTTTCCATGCCTGCTCGAACTATAATCACACCTACTCTTGCAAATCCAACTATTTGCATAGGTGTTTTAGCGACTCCTGTTAGTTCTCCTACATCGATTCCATTGACTTCAGTTTCTGGAGGAGGTCCTACCCTGTCAAATGTTTCCCAATCCTCCGTTGGGCCATCTGTGAGTGGAACTCAAGCTCATATTATAGGTTCCTCTCTAGCTGTTGGTAGCATTCCCATGAATACTATATTGGTTGGTCCAACAGGATCAAAATACGATCATTATCAACAATTTTTGTAGTCTTAACCAACAACACTATATTCCATATGGTTCTCAACATTTGCAAACCTAGCCCATTAATCTGCAAGGATTTCAAGGGTAGTCTAGCATTCAGTCAGGGGGTTATAATTTTTAGTATGGTCCTATCTATGGTCAAAATCGACCTTTTGGGCAACAAGGACAACCTTATGCGCAATAGTAAATGCCTTATGTACAAACTTGTCAACCTTTTTCTCATCAAGGTAAATTTTCCTATTTTTAGTAGGGACAACCTTCTAGTCAACCAAGCCAACACCAATTCCATCAGGGCCAACCTTTTGTTGAGTATGGACTACTCTCCTTTCAACAGAGTCAGGGGTTTTTTCAGCCAAGCCAACCTGGTCCTAAGGGGCAACCTGGCCAACCTCAGCAACCCTAGGGTACCGTAATATGAGAAAAATCTTTCAAGACAGATCCCTTGGGGGAAAAATTTCTCCCAATCTGGTTGGAATCCACAAATGGGCATGTATCAAAGACCCAACACCATGCCTTTCAATCTGCAATTACCACATTTAGTGACATTGGAACTCCATGATGTGTTAAGATTGACCAATGATCCAATTCTTCATAATCCATATTGGCTCCCAGTTCCAAACAAAATTCTAAGCGATTGCCCCAAGTTTGAAGGCAAGTCTGGAGAAGACCCCTAGGTGCATGTTATGATGTACCATCTTTGGTGCTCCTCCAATTCCTGGGTCGATGATTTTATCCATATACATCTTTTTCAAAGGACATTTACTAGTGATGCTACAAAGTGGTACATTGAACTTCTGTGTGGAACCTTTCAGGATTTCAACTCCCTAGCCATGGCTTTCCTTACACATTTTCAGTTTCCTGTTCGTTATGAAACATGAACCCACCTCCTGACATCCTTAAAGAAAGATACTGCTACTCATATCTCTGATCATATTCATGAATGGAGTAGGCGTCATCGTTTGATCGAATTTGACATTCTTGATCAAATTTTGACATAATAGTTGACCAAATCATTTTTCAATCAGATTGCCAAGGATATCACTATGGGGGCTACCACATAAGAGAAATACATAGATCGTGCTCAATATCTCTATTTGGTTTACTCTCAGTCTGGCACATTATATGATATTTTACCTGACGCTCCACGCCCAAGTTCTCATTATGCAACCTCAAAAGCTCTGGTGACACCACCGGTGGACGACATCATTGGTTTTGTTTCCCAAACTTCCCAGAAGTTTTCTTCTACTTCTAATCAGAAACCATCTTCTTTCTCGGATTTTGTTCCTCAGAATCCTTCGAATCCTGGAAAAACTTCATAGGTCAACATTGTTTAGTCTTCTGCGGTCGATAAATCTTATAAAGGAAATAATAAGGGAAAATCTAAATCTAAATCTGATGCCCCAAAGTAGGATTCCCCCAAACCTCACATTGATGATGGAGATAAACATAAACCGAAGTATCCTTGCCTGATATATGATGACGAGAATTACACTAAGGACTATCCACGAGGAGCCGAGGTGAGTCGATTATTGAAAGGCACCCAAGGGACTCCGACAGTTCTTAAAGAACCATTTCCATCACAAAAGACTCAAATGGTGGAACAACCCCAATCTTCCACCCCTTTTGGTTCTCAGGTTTTCACGATGAATGGTACTGCACCCGTATCTATCGTTACCAGATCTAAAGATTATTTAGAACCTCATCTGTCAATGGGGAAAGAAATTGTCAATGCTCCTACTCCTTCTCCTCTGCCTACATCTGGCCCTCTTCATATTAAAATGCCTAGTTCTAATCCAGTTGTACGACCACCTTCTAAATGTGTGCTCCACAAGTCATCCTATAATCTGAACGCCTGTGCTGCTCAACACTACAATATTGTTGAGGATTTGGCTCACATGCCTTCTTCTATGTATGCACTAGAGGTGCTTCAGAGCTTTCCATCACAACGGAAAGTGTAGTTATTGTTACACCATTTTTTGGTCATCTAACCTACTATCATTAGATGGACCCAAGTACACCATGTAAGACCAATTTACCCTAAGTAAAATTGCTTTCACTATGTAAAATAACTTAATAAAACACATTTATTAGGTTGTTTATGGTCTAAACAGGAAACCCCAAAAGGAAATATTAAACAAACCTATATTTGTTTTATTTTCCTCAAGGAATAATTAATTAAAAAATAATTAAATTATTATTCCTGGTCATGTTTAACCCAAAACAAAGAAATTAATTAGATAAATATTTATTTATCTTATTATTTTCTAGGAATAATTATTTAAATCTTATTTAAATAATATTCCTTGTTAAATATGACTAAATCATCCATAAATAATTAAATAAATCATTATTTATTTGATTATCACTCAACCACTTCCTTAAAATGATAAATAAATCATTTATTTATTTATTATTCACAAATAAAGGGATTTGACCCAAGTCAAATACTTTTTCCCTCCAACAAATATAATAAAATATTCCATAAAAGGTGGATCTAGATTTGGTTAATGTAATTTTAATCATGCACCAAGATCTAGAATGACCCAATATTTTGTTATAAATAGGAGGGTTTTTCCTACCATTCTTCACCTTTTGTTGCCTATTAGATCACTCTGGATCTATACACTTGGTCACATTTTTCTACATTATTTGTTGTGTGAGCTCCCTTTGAGTTCTATCTTTGTCCGGGTTTTCTACACCAACAAGAGAGAGAGATTCTAGATCTGAAGTGCTGAGGACTTCCAAGAACCCATCCCATTGAGGAGAATTGGAAACACCTTCTTGTTTTCCTCCCAGGTGCCCTTAATACAAAAATTCTCTTAAAAAATATTGTTCTTGTCTTGTCTATTGGATGTATGGAGAAAAACCTTATTTTCACTGCTTAATGTCTCTCTATGCATAGATTTGGTTTTTTGCAGCACTTGTCTTGATCAATTAACTGCAGATCTGAAGATATTGGCAGCAACATATGATGTTAGGGCTATAAGTTATGCGTAGCTAAAGTGGTCTTTTTTCATGCACTTCGACGAAAGATTCATACTAACAATTGGAGACTCCACACGGGTTTTCAATTACGACCGCTGTCGTTTTTCATATTCCTGCATATACAGCTACTTCAGACCGTAGGGTTTCTTTTCAGCTTTTTGTTTTTCCTATTTTTATGTTTTTTTTCTCACATAAAACCATAAAACATTAAAATTTCTAACTTCCATGTGTTTCTGGCCCTATTGCGCAGGTGACAGACATCAGCCGCAACTGAGACGACAACTTTTTCGGAAATCTGCCGCCGAGACACTCGGAACTTCAGGTCACACTTTTCAGCCCAGAACCTGCGACCTGGACTCCAGGTCGCACTTTTCAGCTCATTATCTGTGACCTGCACAGAAAACAGGTCAGAACCTGCGACCTGCCAGTTTTTCTGCTCTTTTTCTCCAATTTTTCTGGGTTTTTCTGAAGCTTCTGTAAGGGTTCTCCAGCCTCTGTCTCAGCCCATTTAGACCTGTTTCTGATCTGTTTTACTCATCTAAGTGGGAACCTAGCCTCCTAGGGCTTTAGTACCCTCCAATTTTTGTGGAAGAGTTTTAACTGTTTCAAGTGTCTGTTTTTTCAGAGTTTCAGCCACCCCTTTTTCAGCTCTGATACCTCCTTTTCAGATCCCTTTTAATCAGCTCTTCTCCCTTTCAAATCACCTCCTGAAGTTTTGTTTGGATCTATCTTTAGGTCCTCCTCCTTGTCCCTTCTGATTTTTTCTGATTTCCTTTTCTTCTTTTTCCAGCCACCTTGCTTCTGCCTCTTGGCTGTGTTCTGCACCTCTTTTCAGCAGGTTTCTCCTTTAGATCCCTGTCCCTTTCGACCCTAGATCTATTGGCCTCTTTGTAGTCTGTTTTGACTAGATTTTTTTCCTCTGTTAGACTAGTTTTGAGAGACACGACTTTTTGGGTTAGATTGATGCATTGTTAGCTGTTAATTTTATGTTATTTCAGCATTATATACTATTCTCTGCAGATTTATTTTCAGTTACGCAGCACATTTTTTCTTTTTTCTCTCAAAACGTCAGGGTTTAAAAATTAAAATTAACGCACGCCACACACTCACCCTAAGCGAAGAAGAGCACAGTTCCCTGCTTGTGAGGAGACGAAAGACTTTAAAATATTGTAAAATCAATTGACACTGCACCTTTTCTGCCCTTGTTTCGACATTGTAGTCACTTGATTCTGCACCTCCCTGCCCTTGTTGGTCATTCTTCTTCCCCTTGTGCCATGTTTGTGTTGTCATCATTGCGCCCCCAAGGCACACCTCCCGGAGACTTCTTGGCCTTCACCCTCAGTTTCCGGTCGGTCGACCTACTCCGTCCCGCCATCATCGAGTTAGTCCTCCTCCAAGTCCGCACTTCGAATCCTCTTCTGATTCATTGGGTTCTCCTTTTATTTTTGGTTCTCCCCCTGTCACCTTCACTATGTCTGGTCCAGGGCCTAACGCTAGCGGGAATCCCGGCCCTAATTCCGGGACTACTACTAGCGGAACCGCCACAGGAACTACCTCAGCTGCACCCTTGCTCCCTTACATGGCAGGCCTCAGCCTCCCCGATCTCAATCATTTGATCAATGACCCTATCCGCCACGATGTTGGTTGCCCTGCTATGCCAACCAAGCTCCCCTCTGACATCCCTAAGTTTGAAGGCCTTGCTGGAGAAGATCCAACCAACCACGTTCGATCTTTCCACATGTGGTGTTCCTCCAATTCCATTACCGATGATTCCATCCGTCTTCGGTTGTTCCAACGCACGCTTACGGGCGAAGCTTCTAAATGGTATGTTGACCAGGCCACCTCTTCCCATACCACCTTTGCGACCATTGCCCAAGCCTTTTTATCTTATTTCCAGCTCCCTCTCCGATACGACACTGGTACAGAGCTTTTGACTTCTTTCTGTCAAACCTCTTCAACTTGCCTTTCCACTCATGTCCAGGAATGGCGGAGAAGACGAAGCTTATGTCGAGCCCCCACCTTCGAGGATCGGGTCTATATGGACTGGTTCCTTCACACTCTCTTACCTCCCATTGGCAAAGATGTCGCCTCTCATTTCCCTCAAACCGAAGAAGCCACCCTCCAAATCGCTTTGAAATATGACTTGATCTACGCTCAGTCTGGTTATGTTTATACCGTCCTTCTTGACCTCCCCAGGCCCGGTGGCGCTAACGCCCCGGGGGCATCTCATTCTGCCGATGGTATCATTGGAGCCCTTTCTCATCCATATGCTCAACCTCCTATGGGCTATGGTCCCCCTCCGGGAGGGGCCAGCACCTCTAGCACTTTTCCCCCTCCAGGTAGCATGTATCTAGGATACGGCATGCCTTATCCTTTTGCCCAACCTCCTGCTTACCTCAATTTTGCCCAACCCAACCACTATCCTTATCCGCAGCCTGGTGCTCCAGCTCCTCCAGCATATGCACTTCCACCTCCCTTGCCTTCTCAACCCCAGCAACAGCACCTACGCCCCCTCCAGGGCAAGTATTTGCACAGCAGGGCGTGACTAATCCTCCTTCCTCTCAAAGAAGGCGGAGAGGCAATCAAAATCAATCTGCCCCTGGTACTGGTGGACCCAATCCTCAAGGTACTGAACCTAACACTGCTAACCAGCAATAGGGCACTCAGCCCAAGCCGGACATGCCTATTTGCACAAATAAGCCTTGTTCGTGTTGCAGTGTTTACGATCATTACACTCACGATTTTCCCCTCTTACCACAGATGCGACAAATGTGGGAGTCTCAAGCCACATTGTGAGGACAACATGCCTCCCCTCATGCTCCCCCTAATGTGACCACTACTCAACCGGCTGTGTTTACTGATCCTTTCCCCCAGCAAGGATTCATGGCTGCCCAACCACCTGACGGACAGGTCACCACTCAACCTTCCCCTTCTGGTTCCTCTGATTACTAGATCCTCATGATGAACTCTGATCCATCCCCAACCGTCGACCTTAACCTTCAAACTTGGTATCGCCAGTACCCCAAGCCTCCCGCTCAGTCTGCCTCCGAGTCCCCTTCTTCAGGTTCTACAGAGCCTCTTTCGACATCCAATGGTCCCTTACATATCCCTCAACCCAAAGTTGAGGCTCATACCAAGATTCCTAAGGGACCATTACGCTGAAATGTTTCTTCTGGTCGAGCTGCTCATTTGTATAGCATTGTAGATGATTTGGCACAGTCTCCTACCGCCATTTCCACATTGGAACTCCTCCAGTCGTGCCCTTCCCAAAATAAGGCTCTACTATCTGCCATGGGAGCTGTAGATCCTACTATTGACCAAATGATTGTTTTTGATGCCCATCAATGAGAACATCCTCCTCTCCCTGCTTCCGTAGCCTTCCAAATCCCAGTCAAAATCCGGAATGCTAACGTTTCTCGGTGTATAATTGATGAGGGGGCATCCACCTGTGTGATGTCCGATTTGGTTTGGAAGCAACTCGGCTCTCCTGAATTGGCCCCTTCCACGATCACCCTTAGAGCATGGGATGGCCACGCCTCACAGCCCATTGGCCTCTTCCGTAATTGTCCTATCACCCTTGCCGGTAAGACTGTTTGCGTTGACGTCGAAGTCATCGACGCCCCGCTAGACTACAACATTCTATTGGGGCGAAGCTACACCTATGCCATGTCTGCTGTCCCATCCGCGGTTTTTCGCAAGATGTCTTTTCCTCACAATGGAAAGATAGTCACCATCGACCAGTTGACTTATCATGAGCCAAAGTCTCAGACCTCCCCTGAGACGACCATCTCTTCTGTAGCCAATAAGAAAATCATCGATTCCTTGACCAGTGTCTCTCCCGGCGTCTACAAAGACTCCTCTTTGCTTGGAACTTTCCCTAGTCTCCCTCCTCCTCCTGTCTCTGATCCCAGCTTATCGAATGTTTGCATGATGCAATCGTCTCGGGCTTCCCTTAAGCGACCTGCTTCGGCTAGTCAGCAACCCCAGACTCAACCTCACCCACCGCAACCCACTCCTAGCCATCCCTCTCAGCCAGCCGGACCTCCTCCTTCTAGCCCTTCTCCTATAGATGGTATCCCTAAACCCCTCTATCCTCTTGGGTCGGTTCCCCCAGGCCTCAACCATCTCGGAGCCGTCCCTCCTGGTCATTATCCCGCTGGTCAGATACCTTTCCTGGCTCCCCCTCCCGGATTCTATACGGTCCCCATCATGGCCACCCTCTCTCTCCCTAACCTGACCCTGGGCATACCCGTCTGGTACCTTGACCCTCCAGCCACTACCCCACCTGGTCACCCCAAACCCTATATTGCTTTGACACCAGTTCAACCGGTCCCCCTTGCTTCCTTCATTGCTACCATACCCCTCGCACCTCCCCAGGACCCTGCCCCTGTGGTGACAACTCCAGGGAAGAAAGGCAAAGCTCGCAAGGGGGCAGCCAAAGACAAGGCCACCCCGACTGACCCGGCTCCTTCTCCGCCCACAAAGCCTTGCGCCTTGTGTGATGTCATCGGTCACACCACCCATAATTGTCCTGAATTGCCCCGTATTCAACCCATGGTTAAAGTCGCGTTCCCTGAGTCTACGGTCCCTGACCCCTCTATTCCGTCCTCCTCCATAACCAAGAACCCAAAGATTATTCGCACCAACAAACCTTGTGCTTTATGCGGTGTCTATGGCCATTACTCCCACCATTGTCCTCACCTGACGCATTACTGCGCCTCTTTAGAGGTAGTTCGAGAGTATGAGGTTGAACAAAATCAGTCCGCCTCTCCCATACTTGCGCAGTATGCTTCAGGACAGCTTGAGGACCCCTCCGCTCCCATTGACATTCCCCCCCTTGATGTCCAGATGACGGAGTCTACTACCAACATTCTCTACCTATCATCCTCTGTGTGACCTTTGGAGAACATTCCCTTTGAATCCTCCTCTTTTGTTTCGCTCGATCCCCCTCCAGTGACCACCCTAGGCTTAACATCGTTTGACCATCTGTTTATCTGTTCCTCTATCATCCCCCGTGACGATCCTATGTTAGCCTTTCTTCCTATACAGATGATCTAGGTAGCTTTGCCGAGTCATGTGGTTTCCCTTCCTCTCGTCATCCCCTCTGTTCCCGTCAAGATGTCCTCTTGGAAGCCCTCTCCACCCATGACCTCATCCTTTCCGCCCACAACCGGGATAACACCACCCCTATCCATGTTGACCTCCATAGGCCGAGTCCCATCCATTCCTCCTATAGCCCTCATATACCACCATCTAGTTCGTATATGAGTCATAGCCATCCTGCCCATCACACTCCCTCCCGGAGTTGCCACTCGATGTCTCCTATACACTCACGCTGTCGTCATTGTTCCTCCTCCTCCCATTTTTTGTCTTGTACCACCATTCCGCAGGACCTCCCGTCCACACCCTATATCGGTTACGCCGATGGTGCAAGTCGTTACTCCCGGAATCTAGCCTTGGCAGGTTGGGCCATTTTCACCCCCTTGGATGCCCTTGTTCTCTCCAACGGGGTCTGCATTGGTCCTACCACCAATAATCAGGCCGAATACGATGCAGTGCGGGGTCTTTTAGCCGATGCCCTCTCTCATCGCATCCTCCATCTGCATGTTCGTTTAGATTCCCTACTTCTTGTCATGCAACTAAATGGTGTCTATCGTGTGCATAATCCTGTGATGTTTAGACGATATTTACGAGTGAAACTCTTGATACGTGAATTTGAAACCATAACTTTCAATCATGCACCTCGAGAAAAAAATCACTATGTAGATAGCATTGAAAACCATGTTCTAGATTGGCATTTATCACACGCATTTTATACAAGACAATAACAATCATAATCATTATAAAAATGCATATCCATAATATGTGTCGCAAAACATGTGTTTAGAGTCCATCTACTCTGATACATATGACATGCCCATAGCATGTTACAAAAAACTCAAAACTGGGGGCACCACCTGTCCCACACCTAATCACTATCTGGTGGATTCCGAGCCAATGGCTCTGCTCCTGCAGCCTATAGATCACGTATCCCTTGACCGGCCATCGCCATGCGCCGCATGACTCCTCACCATTCCGAGGGTAGACCAATACATGGCTCTATGTACTGGTCGTCTAAGTCTTGCCACCCACGCTCTGAAACACCGGTCAGCGACCTCTCACATCTACGGCGGATGTCTTCCAGGAGGGCGGCTACATCCTCATTATGCGCTGCTCTCGATCCACTCGGGCCTGCAGCTCCTGATGCTACCGGTCGTCCCATATATCCGACCGGTTTTACCGGAGCTATATCTGCATACCAAAAGTACATGAATCAGTACCCTATCTAATGTTCAATAACTTTAACATGCCCAAAAAAGAGTAGTTACTTGTCACTTACCATCGGGTCCCCATACTTGACCAGGAGGAAGTGGTAGGTCCGGATCCCCACAATAACTCATCCCACTATAGGGATAGTCGTCTATGTATAATGGCATCTGATCCCAATGGGCAAAGAACTCAGGTCGAAACACCCGTCCGACCGCCCCTCCTCCTCCTCTGCACAGTAGTCGCCCCCACCGACGCATCCTGGGCTCTCTCGGGCCCCCATCTGGGAGTTGTATTGATCCAGGTGGATATCGGTGGCCTCCCACCTATTCCATTTGGACCCACAGCATCAATTCTTTCAGTTTTTCAGCTTCATCACAGCTTACTATTTATAGTAGGTTTTCGGGTCCTGCACACCCGGAGCCGTTTTGGGGCATTAATAATCCAAGTGGATATTGGTGGCCACCCATCGAGTCCATTTGAACCCCCACCATCAGTTATTTCAGTTTGTAAGTTTCGGCACAACTTACTATTTTTAGCGATTTTCGGGTCTTGAACCGGAGCCATTTTGAGGCCCTAAACGACGTTTTTTGGGAAAACGGAGAGCAACATGGGTCCATGGACCGATGTTGCTCGTTCAAAAATTGAAGTCCTCGGATAGATCTTTCTAACGAGCTATTGAGCGCGTCGAACGGAGATCGGATGCCAAAGTTACGTCCCCGGGAAGTTGAACCACCAATTTACCCAAACGGGGCCCACAGTTTTGGCGCTTCATCTCCTACGGTTAGGGGTTTGGACGTTTCGGATTCTACATTGTTTCTCAACAATAAATAGGCCCTCGAGCCTCATTGTAAGACGATTCGGTACAGGAGCCGATACATCTCTTCTCGAGATAGCTACACCGATGCGCTAGCTCGCCACATCTCCATCATGTACGCATTGTAACACGGTTCGAGGGCGGGAGTATACATCTCTTCTCGGGAGATTTTCGCGATACCCTAGCTCATATTTCCATTATGTACGCGCTAAAGAGCTGCGAGCCTCAATGTAACACGGTTCGGAGGCACATGGGCGCATCTCTTCTCGGAGATAGCTACCGGCGCCTAGCTATTGTATTTCCATTATGTCTGTAAGCATATTTCTGTTATTTGATATTAATGAAATGATGCATTATTTCTGCTGCATATCTATGTTTATGGTTATTTCTGTATTCTGTTGCGTTCCTGCATAAATCCGGATCAGTGGTATCAGAGTGGGTCTGCTCTTTCTCTGTTTTTTCTCTTCATGTCCCCAATGCGGCCAGGGTATAAGGAGTTCAACCTTGCAACCCCAACGATCCCCCATGGTAGAAGGAAGGAAAGACGAGGGAGCAGGAGATCCTGTCAAAATCTGCTCGAGGATGCTCTCGAGAAACAGAGGAACGCGATGATGGACAATTTTTTTTTTTTTTCAGATCCTTCAATGGGCGCCGGTGGCATCTACATCCGGCACCAAAGCAACACCAAGTTCAGCAAAATTCCCCCCCCCCCCATGGAGGAACTTAACACAATGGAGACCATTTCTTCCTAAGGAGGGAGGAATGATCCAAGTGGATATCGGTGGCCTCCCACCTATTCCATTTGGACCCGCAGCATCAATTCTTTCAGTTTTTCAGCTTCAGCACAACTTACTATTTATAGCAGGTTTTCGGGTCATGCACAACCGGAGCCGTTTTGGGGCATTAATAATCCAGGTGGATATTGGTGGCCACCCATCGAGTCCATTTGAACCCCCACCATCAGTTATTTCAGTTTGTAAGTTTCGGCACAACTTACTATTTTTAGCAGTTTTTCGGGTCTTAAACTTCCGGAGCCGTTTTGAGGCCCTAACGACGTTTTTTGAGAAAACGGAGAGCAGCATGGGTCCATGTCTTCTCATTCAAACTATTAGATGAAGAAAACATTTTTATTTCACCAATAAATGTTTCATCTGTGTCAGAAGAATCACTCAAATCTAGTTTTCTTATATCAGGAATATCATTGTCACTGTTTTCAGAAGAAGAACTAGATACTTCAAAATATTCACCTTCAGAATGAGATATAAGATCCCACTCTTTTGGATCATGCATGGTAGAGAAAATATTCATAACTTTCATTTGTTTCTTATCTTTTCTTTCTCTACAGGCATTAGCATAATGACCTTCTTTCCCACAAATAAAACAAGTCACTTCCTTAGAAGGTCTGGCCCTTTTCTTAAATACTATCCTTCTTCCTTTAAAAGATCTCTTGGAAGGATAATACTTTTTCTTTCTCGGAAAATATTTGTCCATTGTGCATGTACAATCACTTTTCTTTTTAATGACCTTTTTCTTTGATTTTGAATGACACCCAAAATCAAAAGTTTCTGGGAAGTTATTACACATTTTTGTACTAAAATGCATCTGTTTCTTGAAATTCTTCTTAGCTTTTGTAGATGCACATTTTGATTGTAGTACAGATACTACCATTTGATGGACAGTAGCAAAAGATGAGTTTTCAAGATTTACTTTTTGCTCTTTTATATACTGATTAATCAGATCTGGAATCTTTCCTGGAAGTGAGGCTATATAATATCTCAAGTATGCAACATTATGAGAGTCATTAGCCTGATACAGAAGCTTTTGCATAACACAATAATATTCAAGCAAATAATCAATATTGCATAGCCTTTGTGATAAGAACAGTTCTGCATGATGAGCTGAATCTTCTGGTACTATCCCTACAAAATCATGCCTTAAAGCATCAAACATGGCTTTTAAGGGATCATCTGGATTTTCAACAATTTCGTTCATTTCTGTATCAGACAATTTATCCCACCACATCTTTACAACACCAGTGAAAGACCAAAAAATTTGAGTAACAATATCAGTCCAACTTCCTTTAGTTTCAGCTTTTCTTTGAAGAGCCCAAGCATGAAGATTATGCAAAACATCAATTACTTCTTCATAACCAAGACAATCAAGATTAACAAGTAGAGTATTTCCAAATCCTCTATTGGAAGGATTTTCCATTTTCAACTGAGTATTTTGCAATTTTTCAGAATATTTACCAAAAGGACTATTGACTGAGGCATCATGAGCAGTTTCTTCATCTTGTCTTCTTGATCCTTTATTGGGAAAGTTAAAAGGTTCATTTCTATTTCTCTTAGAACTTGATTCACCTTGTGTAGGTTCACCAGGGGTTCTCTGAGAAGAAGTAACTCCAGACATGGCCAAGATTTATTTAGGAGCAGATGGTTGGCCATTTTCAATCAAACTTCTTAGACTCACATACTGTTTAGGGAGTCTTAGACTTTCAAGAGAAGGAAATGTTTTTAGCCTATTTCTCATTAGTTCTGTTTTTTCTTTGGCTAAATCAATTCCTTTTTGGATCCTTTCTAACTTCAATTTACCAATATCTTCTACCCCCTTAAAAAGAATACTCTTGGGAGGAGAAGTCGGGTCAGAGGTAGAAAATGTCAACTTGGAGCTAGAGAGAGCGACTTCTCTGTAATGGGGAGGAGAAGTAGGTTCAGGAAGTGCTAATCTGAGATTATCAAGAGATTTGGATATAATTCCCATGTTGGAATTAATATCATTTATCTGTTGGGTATATTCATTTTGAATACCCAAAATCTCACTATAGCCAGTATGTAATCTCTTGATGTGTTCTTTAACTTCTAGTACATATCTAGCAAGATCATCCATATTTTGTAGCATACATGCAATCTGATAATTTGAATAATTTTGCAGTTTTGAAGATTCAGATTGATCAGGGTCTGTAACATCCTTCATAGATAACCATTGAAATTCTGCCTTCTTTGTACCATTGTTGAAAATTCTTCTAGAATTTTCAGGCTCTAAATATCTTTCATTAATCTTGGCAGGAAGATCTCCTTGAGCTCTTGGTAGACTGAAAGACTTAATCTCTAGGATATAAAGCTGTGTCTCTTGGTCAGAAGGTTTGGATGCTTCAGTTTGATACGAAGTGCTTGGACTACAGAACTGACAGTCATGTGGTGCTGATGATGGATGACTATGTTTTGGAACAGGTCGCGGATAAGGCACAGAATGTCTTACAGACATACTGCGAGGAATCTGATTCATTGTAGTAGAAAAAGTAGGATGGATAATATATCTACCCCCTGAAGAAGAAGAGGTAGACCGGGAAGATTGAGAACGAGAAAGAGATGGAGTAGTGAATCGAAGACCAGAAGATCCATCGGCATGTCTGACTATGGATAATTGTTGTGGCTCTTTAGAAGACTGCAACTGTGGATATTTCTGAGAAAGAGGAGTATAGGTACTATTCCATTCTTCAGGAAAAGTACATTCTGAAAAACCGACTTGAAGAGGAGTAGCATTACCAGGGCCAACAATACCTCCTTCTTTAAGTGCTCTCTTTTTGAGATTTGGATTAAGAGCAGGCATGGAAGTGGAAACAAAACGTAAGCAGATGGATGCATGGAGTTGAGCTATTTGAGATTGTGGTGCTACATCGAAACCAGGAAACTGTATATAGGCATTCAGGAATTCATTTATGTATGGATCAGTCAATGAGACTTGATATCGAGGGATGACAGAAGACCAAACAGGACCATTATTTAGAGGACTCTGAAATCCTCCAAGCAAGGCATCATTAAAATTATTCATTCTGGTATCAAGAACACAGGTAATACAGGATGTATTCAATCCAGGTCTGACTAAAGGGTTTATACCAAACTGGATCATACCAATATGAACATACTTGTATCCATGTTCTAATCCCCAATCAACATCATCTTTTTTAATCAAAGGAATTTGATAAACAGACTGTCCGGTAGAAATAGGAATATTGATAGATGTAAAACGAAACAGTTGAGCAGCACGAAACTGAAACACAGGAATCTTATAGAGCTTATATAATTCAATCTCTGGCAGTGTCCAATCAGGCTGAGGTTCAAATTCTTGAACTAAAACTTTCTCATCATACAAAACATCATCTTTATTTGTTCTGTTCAAATATTTATTCAGAAAAGACCATCTGTTTTTATGTGCTATCTTTCTATCTTCGGGTGTCTGAAGAGTAAACTCATTCATAGAACCAGCCATTGAAATAAAGTATGAGTAAGAACCTGAACAGTGGAGAAACAAAGTCTTTGCACACCAGGAAAGCAAACACGGCAGTCCTTCACCTTCACAGCTCTCAACCAACGCCTTACCTCCAACTTAGACTCGTGGAAAGATACTCAGACAGATACCATTCAATGGAAAAACCAGATAGAGAACAAATAACTTCTTGGACAAAGAACCATATGGCTCTGATACCAAACAAGAACCAAAGAACCAGGAGCTCAGAACTCACACAAAAACCCAAAACAATTCTTCATTAATGGAATGTTACATCAAAAATTAGAATACAATAACTCTTTTCAGAGATTGACTGCAGTGGCATTCACCAGATACAGCAACTCATAGTATGAGCGTGCTCACTGGAGGCTTTCTGGCCAGTTGCAGACTCTGACTTCAGAGTTTACAAAACAAAGACAAAGACTCAATCTAATGACCCCGCCACTTTAGATTCTTCTTAGTGCCGAGCACACTAAGACGTAGGCTAGCCAAGTCACCTAACAGACTCAGACTTGGAAACTTAGTCGCCGTGATGCAAGCAGATCGCGAGATTTCGCGCAGATGCAGAGCAGGGAGACCAGTCTCAGACTCAGACACAAGACAAACTAAAAATCTCAAACTCCGAATGCCAAATGACATGGGGGAGTGAGTATTTATAACTCCTTAGCCAGTCATCCGGATACTACTTTTACCGGATACCGAATCTATAATATATGTACTCGGATAGGTTGTCATGCAAGATTCCTGTCACGAGTGTACAAAAAGGAAACATACAGTGAAACTTTACTTAAGATTCGGGCAAGAGGGGACTACCTCTTGTTATCTCTTCCCTTAAAGTCTAGGCCATATGGGGACCGAATCTGACCAAATCTAACTTTTCCAAAGGCTATACCAAGGCCAGAATCTAGGACATCGGCTCTCTTTACACAGTGGAGATTTTTTGAGGCAAAATCCCACGGAAACCTGATGTGTACATAAAGTAAGATTTGCAAGGATTTTCGTTGAGTGATCCTTACAATCAATCACTGTTAGCATGATCATCATAGTCATGCTCATGATCATTATTATGCTCTCCGTAATATTCCAATAATTCTTCTGTTCCGGGAGCAATTACTTCATGAGGAATATTGAGCCATGGAGGATCATGTTCTCGGAAACAACAGGCGAAAGGAAATGAGAAAACTTCATCTACAGTGATTCTTCCCTCAAAACTTACAAAAAGGTTGAAAGAATCATCTTCTTCATTTGAAACCACGACAGTGTCTTGATGAGCAAATTCAAATTCAATGACATAATCATTTTGTGCAGCTATATGTAATTCCCACATCAATGTACTTAATGTAAACTTATGGTCATGTTCTACCATCCAGTCGACTCTAGGCATGTACTTGACAAGAAACAATTTGAACCATGGAATCCACCAATTTACAACACTATCTATATCTATAGCATAAAATATGACTCTGACAGACCTATGAATTCTAGCTCTTTGGTGAATAGTGAAATAATCTTGCCATGTCCAATCTGTTTTTTGGACAAACACATAATAGACTTGTTCTAGACCTCTAGACAATGCATAATAAGCTCTCCATGACCTATCTCTATAAGGTAATTCTCTGAAATACATCCATTGAGCTTCCTCAGAATCAAACCATATTTGCAATACTATTTGCCTAAGACACAATGGTAATTTACAGACTTCTTTTACAAGACAATTCCAACAATACTCATAATGACATTGACTACAGACCATGACCTGACTGACTCGATTAGACTGTACTGAACTTGAACTTGAAGGTTCATTAAACCTCAGTGGTCTAAAAATTTTTATTTCTTTGATTTCTGTTGCTCCTTCCTTGGTTAACATGTCTGCAAGATAGTTCTCAGCTCCTGATTTGTATACAATGTCAAAATCAAAACCATCAAACCAAAGTGCCCATCTGAGAACTCTAGTACTGCCTTGCTCAAGCAATCTCTTGTCTGCCAACATTTGTTTCATATGCTTCAAAAGTTGTACTCCTTGGACAGATCTTTCTAACGAGCTATTGAGCGCGTCAAATGGAGATCGGATGCCAAAGTTACGTCCCCAGGAAGTTGAACCACCAATTTACCCAAACGGGGCCCACAGTTTTGGCGCTTCATCTCCTACGGTTAGGGTTTTGGACGTTTCGGATTCTACATTGTTTCTCAACAATAAATAGGCCATCGAGCCTCATTGTAAGACAGTTCAGGGGGCTGGGAGCCGATACATCTCTTCTCAGAGATAAGCGCTACCAGTGCCCTAGCTCGCCACATCTCCATCATGTCTGCATTGTAACACAGTTCGAAATTTTGGTAGCCGCCACATCTCTTCTCGGGGATGCGCTACCTATTTTCGCTCATCATTCCTTCATATGTAATGAGCTACCGAGCCTCAATGTAACACGGATTCGAGCACAGCCACCACATCTCTTCTCAGAGATAGCTACCAGCGCCCTAGCTAGTATTATTTCCATTCTGTCTGTAAGCAAATTTCAGTTCTTTGATATTAATGAAATGAAGTGTTATTTCCGCTGCATCTCTGTATTTATGTTTATATGTTTATTATGTTGCGTTCCTGCATAAATCCGGATCAGTGCGTTCTTGCATAAATCCCGTAGTCAGTGGTATCAATGAAATTTGCTAATTGAATGGAAATAAAACTAAAATTTAAGACGGCGAAGTAAATTTATCTACGAAGAATGGCGGCTCTGAGCCTCGAATTGTGTTACATTGAAGACTCATGAGCCTAATACAGAGACATAATGGAAATAGATGAAATTTAGAATGCGCGTATCCCTGAGAAGAGATGTAGAGGCTACCGGCCCACGAGGCGATGTTCTGATGCGGACATGATGGAGATGTGGCGAGCTGGGAGCCTCTGGTAGCGCTTATCTCGAAGGAGATGTATCGGCTCCCGGCCCACTGAGCTGTCTTACAATGAGTAGTGAGCCTGGCTAGTATTGAGAAACAATGTAGAATCTGAAACGTCCAAAAACATAACCGTAGGAGATGAGGCGCCAAAACTGTGGGCGCCCGTTTGGGTAAATTGGTGGTTCAACTTCCCGGGGGCATAACTTTGGCACCCGATCTCCGTTTGACGCGTTCAATAGCTCGTTAGAAAGATCTATCCGAGGACTTCAATTTTTGAACGAGAAAAATCGGTCTTTGGACCCATGTTCCTCTCCTTTTTCCCAAAAAATGTCGTTTAGGGCCTCAAAATGGCTCCGGAAGTTCAGGACCTGAAAAACTGCTAAAAATAGTAAGTTGTGCAGAAACTTACAAACTGAAATAACTGATGGTGGGGGTTCAAATGGACTCGATGGGTGGCCACCAATATCCACCTGGATTATTAATGCCCCAAAACGGCTCCGGGTGTGCAGGACCCGAAAACCTGCTATAAATAGTAAGTTGTGATGAAGCTGAAAAACTGAAAGAATTGATGCTGCGGGTCCAAATGGAATAGGTGGGAGGCCACCGATATCCACCTGGATCATGTATACAAGGTCGTAAGGTTGGGATCTTCTCAAAAAAGAAGGAGCACAATAAAGTCCCATACGAGCAATCGTGGTTCACTTGCTGCTTGCAAAGCGATAGCTGTCGTTTTAACGACACCAACAGCATTTGGGCCCACCCATAGTAGGTCCCACTCAACACACTCTCCAAAATCATCATCTGCCCCCCAGTGATGTGATGGAGCGCCTGGTTGCCCAGGATCCGCAGCACCACTGTGGCCACTGCACGGGTCTCTAATCTCTCTAGGTCCCCGATCGGTATCCAAGTCCCTTTGACTTGGAGACCCGGTCGACAATGTCGCTCCACAAACTCCATGATGTTCCGCCCCCGCGGTAACACTGGTTGCGTATTTCCCACCATCCCAAGTGGCGGGAGACCAGTCAGGAAATACAGATCCTGGACTATCAATTCGATCCTGTGCCCCTGCACTACAAAGACCTCATGATCTGGATCCCAATAACTGACAATCCAGGCCAACAAGGGCTCCCCTGCTCTCATCAAAGGGTTCTCCAAAAACTTCAGAACCCCAAATTTGGCCAATACACGACGGACACCCTAATCTGCCTGGATCTCTGACTGTAATGTACCCAGGTCTCTCTCTCTCCAGTTGACACATATATCTGCCATATCTGCACAAACACATCATCTTTTTCAGTATACAGATAGGAAACACTATAACCAATCACAAAAACTCACATCTTAGCCCTAAAACAGCACTCAAATCTCATTCACCCTCCAGGTCGCACTTTTCTGCCCATTCCTGGGACAGGTCACAGTTTTTGGCTCAAAACCTGCTTCCCAGGTCGTAGTTTTTGGCCAAAAAAGTGCGACCCGGCTGTAGAGGTGAAAGAAGGTCTGTTCCTGAGATTCTGGGCCCTAATCTGAACTTTCAATTCATCAAAATGAAAGAGTAAGGTTAGGTCTCTTACCTGCAACTGACGGATCTCGATTCCAACGATCAGTCTGTTCGCTACGCTCGCTGCAAGATTTAGGGCCTTCCCTCCTCTCTACATTCACCACAACAACACTAGCAAATGAGTGAATTTGGAGGGAAAACCGCCTTATTAAAAGAAAACCCTCGTTTTTTCTTTTGCCTGCTATGACCACACCGTAGCTCCATTTGACAAACCGTCTGCACCGTTGGAAAGCTCTCACCGAGCCCTCAAATGGGTATATGTTATTTTCTCGTGATTTGATAATTCACCAGGACACATTTTGTCCAAGATGGGTCACTTCACCTCCCCCCAAAATCGAATTTCCTCACTTAAAACACTTGTACTTGGGGCACCACTTTGCCTCCATACTTGTCTTTGTTCGTGTCGATTTTCATCATGAGATACCATCTTGTACTCATGTTTTATCGGTCCCCCATGGGACCTTTTCTGTGTGGCAGCACCATCAAGTCGCCCTTGTTTAGAGCATCCAAGTTGAGCCATCATCACATTCATGGAGTCTATCCCGAGTCCCTTTGTACCCCGCTATAGTCCTCCATCCTTCATTGCTTGGTCTCTCTCTTGTGTCGCACATTATGACCGTCAGTCCCACTGTCACTTATCCCTCATGATACTATGTCAGTCGCTACCATGTCATTCATGTCCTTTATGCTCTAGCACGGGAAGTCGTCCATTTGCTACTCAGTCCCCTCCATTCCATCATCATCATTGGTATTAGTCTGTCAGTCGCTCTACTATTTTCTCTCATGCCTTAGTTGAGGACCTCTCATTGCCTCACCTATGGTGGACCTCCTTCTGTCAACATCAGCTCCTTCATTCTAGAAGACAGGTCTAGAGAGTGGTGTACCTTGGTTCCAGCTTCCACTCTTGTTCGGTGCCTCGGATCAGGCAAAGGGATCTCTCATTTCCCTTTGACTTGCTTGTTTCTCCACTCCAGCTCCTTTCAGCATGATCGAGATCTGTATGCTTGATAGTCCAGTGATGCAGCAACAGCTATTGGTGATGCCCGGGTGTGTGTGAGATGTCTCAGCCCTCATGAGGGGGTGGCCCTGCAGGTAGCCCCCCACATGCCCGGATGACCTCTTCATTGCAGCCTTCAATGCAGCTCCATATATTTGATGATTTCGGCCTTCACCGCTTGCAATGCCTCTTTGATTTTCATATATCAGTCAGATTTTGTGAGCCCTTCCCCGCTTGTAGGGGGAATTTGGGTTGTATTTGTATCTCATGTACTCAGATATTATTGTATAAGTCCTGGCTGTTATCCCAGGCACAACATGTATATGGGATCCCTCATTGTATTTCTATCTGGCTCATGTTTATGCCGACTGTACTTTATGGTTTGGTTCCTTGTTTACTAGACACACTATTCTTTTGTACTTTGTACTTTGTACTTTGTCATAAAAAGAGACTTGTTGCACCTGTAAGTCTCATCTCCTCAGGGTCTAGTTCTTCAGCACATTAGTCTACCTCACATTTCTCTCTCTAACTTCCCTTTTGATGTCTGGTGATTGAGTTCTTACAACGTACTTCGGTCATACGATTTTCTCCTAACACTCGCACGCTGGGGAGCAATCTGTTACACCATTTTTTGGTCATCTAACCTACTATCATTAGATGGACCCAAGTACACCATGTAAGACCAATTTTATCCTAAGTAAAATTGCTTTCACTATGTGAAATAACTTAATAAACACATTTATTAGGTTGTTTATGGTCTAAACAAGAAACCCCAAAAGGAAATATTAAACAAACCTATATTTGTTTGATTTTCCTCAAGGAATAATCAATTGAACAATAATTTAATTATTATTCCTGATCATGTTTAATCCAAAACAAAGAAATTAATTAGATAAATCTTTGTTTGTCTTATTATTTTCTAGCAATAATTATTTAAATCTTATTTAAATAATATTCCTTGTTAAATATGACTAAATCACCCATAAATAATTAAATAAATCATTATTTATTTGATTATCCTTCAACCACTTCCTTAAAATGATAAATAAATCATTTATTTATTTATTATTCACAAATAAAAGGGATTTGACCCAAGTCAAATACTTTTTCCCTCCAACAAATATAATAAAATATTCCATAAAAGGTGGATCTAGATTTGGTTAATGTTATTTTAATCATGCACCAAGATCTAGAATGACCCAATATTTTGTTATAAATAGGAGGGTTTTTCCTACCATTCTTCACCTTTTGTTGCCTATTAGATCACTCTAGATCTAAACTCTTGATCTGACTTTGAGCCATTATCATTGTCATATTTTCCATTATTTGCTGTGTGAGCTCCCTTTGAGTTCTATCTTTGTCTGGGTTTTCTACACCAACAAGAGAGAGAAATACTAGATCTGAAGTGCTGAGGACTTCCAAGAACCCATCCCATTGAGGAGAATTGGAAGCACCTTCTTGTTTTCCTCCCAGGTGCCCTTAATACAAAAATTCTTTTAAAAAATATTGTTCTTGTCTTATCTATTGGATGTATGGAGAAAAACCTTATTTTCACTGCTTAATGTCTCTCTATGCATAGATCTGGTTTTTTGCAGCACTTGTCTTGATCAATTAACTACAGATCTGAAGATATTGGCAGCCACATTTGATGTTATGGCTATAAGTTATGCGTAGCTAAAGTGGTATTTTTTCGTGCACTTCGACAAAAGATTCATACTAACAGTTATCCACTATCAGAGGAGTCGATCCAGTCGATTGAAGCCTTCTTACTTTCGATATGGAAAATTTAATTATGTGTCTCCCTCATCAACTTTCTTTGACTATCCAAGGTGGTATTAATGAAAATAATATCCATCGGGCAGTCATGGATGAAGGTGCATCCTACATGAATTATGTTTGTTTCATGTTGGAAATGTTGATCAGCGGTTTTCATTGATGTCAACCCAAGAAGCACCAGGGACTACCCCAATATTGCATGGGAATATTTACCTAACAAATTACTATATTCTAGGTCAATAATTATTTTGATGGTTTCTTCTTGTCGAGATGTTTCCGTCGATATATGGCACGCCACGTAATTCTTCACGGTTTGAGAGATATTCATGTTTGAAGTTTGTAACCCCAGTTAGTAGGCTAAAACCCCATGGGGTTGTGGCATTGGTCATTGAAAAGTCATAATTAATATTTTTTAAGCTCCTAAAATCCCTCCCATGTTCACTTGTTGAAGCCCCTATCAACCTAAGAATTTATATAAATTGTGATTGTCATATGCTCCTCATGTAAGGGATTTCGCCATATGAAACAGGTCATCATGGAATTTGTGCTCTAAATTTTTTTCTACAAAGGTTCAGAAGCTGAAATTTTTATGAGGCGAAGCCGAAATTCTGAGGAAGCTCCTGTGAAAATTTCATATCAAGGTGCATAATATGTTTGGAGATATGATCTGTGGAATTCAGTGTCTTTGCAGGCTCCTGAAATTCATCTCAAAGAAGTGACCTTGGGAAAATCATCATAACTCTCTCTCTGAGTATTAGATTGGAATGCTGTAAAAAATGGAAGATAGTGCACAAACTTTGGTTTTCAATCTATCAAGTTTAGAGCTGAATGAATAAACAGTGACACGTGGCATCCCGTACAAGTTTTCTCTACTGAAACAAACCATAATTAGGGCATTGTGAGAGATTTGGCATAAATCTCTCCAAAAGGATCCAAATTGGGTCAGACCTATGGAATTGGAAAGAAAGCTCAAAGGAAGACTAAAGGACCAAAAATCAGATATTGGAGATTTGAAATAATAGAGATAAACTAGATTCAATATGGATATCTTAGAAGGCAAGAAAAAGATAGATCATGTGTTGTCAAGGGATGCAAAGGACCATAATTTCTAGGGCAAAAAATGAAAGCAAGGTCTAGCAGAGGGTAGCATGACAAGATCAGCTACCAAGGTGCAGAACAATAGCAAGAAGTTCATCACAAGAAGTCTTCAAGTGGGAAACACTGCATATAGTCATTTTAAAGGTATCATTGTACTAAGTCATTGTAAATACATTATTGTAAAAAAAATTCTAGTGTCTATCTGTAGAGTTGAAGAGGCAATTTCGGGAGGTCTAGGATCATCATTAGGTGGTTGTGTTATAGTTGGGGTTATGGTCTAGTGTGTCTTCTTCTTCTACATCATTCTATAACATTGTAAAGTGGACCATTTTCCCTGGTACGAGAGTTCATTCTTAGTTTATTCTTCTATAGGTGGTAGGGTGGTGCTAGGGTGAGTTGTATCTCATTGGGTGTTGGGGCATCCATTCAGTTGAATACTCAAGAATCTCAGGTGTTGGAGCGTCCATCCAGTGGGAGATGGAGAATAATGCTTTTATAGATTCTAGGAATTTGGAGCTTTATTTTCAATTGGAGTTGAATATTAAAGAATTATTATAAAAGCATTAGGTGGTTTTTGTCCCGGAGTGGGTTTCCACCTTAAAAAATGTGTGCATTTGTGTTCCTTTTGTTTGCTTCTATCATTGTAAAAACACTGATAATAATTGAAGATTAACTAATGCTCTAATTTAAAGTAATACTGATTCACCCCCCTCTTAGTATTTCCAACAATTGGTTTTAGAGCTTAGTTCCTTCAATATCAATTTAACAGCTAGAAGGAGGTCATGGAGCATACCAAGAATGGTGTACCTCTTTTCAATGAAAATAATTATGCACTCTGGAAAGGAATAATGGAGGTCTATCTCTTAACGCAAGGTTATGAAGTATGGGACACTGTTCAAAATGGATTTACATCAACCGCGGGTGAACAAGGTTAGAAGAATGTGGTAAATGATGCAAAAGAAAAGAATATTATTATCAGTGGAATTATTGAATCTGCTTATCATAAATTTTTGGGTTGTAAAACCGCCAAAAATGTATGGGGCAAGCTTGAGAATATATATGCAGGTGACTCAAATGTCAAAGAAGCAAAGCTTCAAATCTATAGAGCAAAATTTGTGCAACTCAAAATGAAAGAAGATTGAAACATTGCCGCATACTTCCAATACGTTGATGAAATAACCAATAATCTGGAAGGATTGGGAGAGCCAGTTGACGAGAAGACTATTATACGAAAGATTCTTAGAATGTTAGCAGTGATATTCAACCCAAAGGTATCAGTCTTAGAATATAGTGAAAATATGGACAAACTCAGCAAAGAGGAATTACATGTAGTTCTCATAGCATATGAAATGAGACTTGATGAAGATGCATCTAAGAAAACCAATAAGGAAAAACAACCTTCAATTGAAAAGACATGCACCTACAAGTGTGAAGAAAAGGGAGATGATGGACAAGGTCTTTCAGATGAAGAATATTCTTACTTTACGAGAAAACTAAAAATTGGTAAGGGAAAATTCAAAGGTAAACTTCCATTGATATGTTTTGGCTGTGGTGAGGTTAGGCATTTCGCAACAAAATGTCCGAACATAAGTGATGGCAACTTAAAAGGAAAGAAAGGCTTTAATAAATTCAAAAAGCAAATATCCAAAAGGAACTTTCTCTCTAAAGAAGATAGCTCATCATCCGATGAAGACAATGACAATGAATAAGAAGCCAATGAGAGAGTATTGTTTATGGCCAAGCACAATAAACAAGGGGTATCAAACAACGAAGAAGAAGGATTGACCATAGAATAATTTTCTAAGGAAGCAGTAAAGCTTATAAAAGAGCTTAAGGCAGAGAAGATTTGTTCCAATACTCTTGAAGAACAAGTTCAAGGTCTCAAAATTGAAGTTGAAGAACACAAATGTATTAAAGAGTCACTTCAAAATAAGTTGGAAAAAAGAAACCAAGAAAGGGAAGCATTAGAAGCTGAAGTAGTCTCACTGCGTAAGGAAGTGAAGAAGGGAAAAACTGTCCAAAACTATGCTAACAGCTCAAGGGAATTGGAATAAATCATCAACAATAAATGATATTACAATGAAAGAACTGGCCTCGGTTACAAAGAAGAAGAAGTAGGACCTTATACAACAAAACACAATCAACCTATGAGATCTGACATGCATGTAGACTTCATTCGACAAGATTCGCAAGCACATCCTTGGAAGATGATTCCTCGACGAAGATTTCCATCTAGGTACCAAAATATTTTTCATAGCTTTTGTTATTAATGTGGAAAATTTGGTCATAAAGCTGTAGAATGTCGTACGTACCCTAGGAACCAATACAATTCTAGGAGATCCTTCAAATATGAACCTCCCAGGGCTCAACGAAACATCAATAGTTTTTAACATTTAAGAAATAATATGGAATGTTACAAATGTCAGAAATTTGGACACATAGCCAGAGACTTCAGACTCGAAAATCCTCCAGAAGAAACTTCGAAGCCACAGAATGAACGAATGTGGAAGAAGAAGAAGATTGATAATTGTTCTCTCGCTCTCTAGGCTCAAAACAAAAAATATCTGTGGTATGTTGACAACGATTTCTCAATGCATATGACTGGAGATAGAAGGAATTTTTTATCTCTGAAAGAGAATAAGGATGGAACCATATCCTTTGGAAATGATGGATCTTCAAATGTAATAGGATCAGGTACCGTCACTCCCGAAAGTAAAGATGTTATAGCCAAGAATGTTCTATTGGTTGAAAACATGAATCACAATCTGCTCAGTGTTGGAAAAACGTGTGATCAAGGACACATAATGCTATTCAACTTCACCAAATGTGAAATCAGGAAAGGCAGGTATGGTAAAATTGTGGCTACAGCAAGTCGAGCTCCAAACGACATATATGTTTTGGATGAAGCAACTAAAGCATGTCTACTAGCTAAAGAAGATGAAAGTTGGTTATGGCACAAACGAATGGGTCACATAAACTTTGACAATCTTGTTAGGATAATAAAAAAGGAAGCAGTATGATAAATGCCAAAAATCTCAAAACCTTCCAACACACTATGTGAGGGCTGTCGGCACGACAAGCAGACAAAATTTCAATTTAAAAAAAAAGAACAATTTGCATCACATCCATTGGAATTGATACATACTGATATATGTGGTCCTATGAGAAAAAAGGGCTTAGATGGAGAATTATATTTAATTTTAATGATAGATGACTATACCAGGATGAAAGCCGCCAGTTTCCTAAAGAAAAAATCTGAAACATTTGAGTGCTTTAAGATCTACAAGGAGTTGGCCGAAAATGAAACTAATTTGAAAATAAAGTGTCTAAGATCAGATAATGGCAGGGAATTCACTTCCAAATTATTTCAAAAATACTGTAAGGAAAATGGAATAAAAAGACAATTTTCAACAACACAAACACCTCAGCAAAATGGAGTTGCTGAAAGAAAGAATAGAACCGTACAAGAAATGGGTAGAACAATGTTGAAGGACTCAAAATTGGATGAAAAATTCTGGGTTCAAGCAATTTATATGACAGTCTTCATCATCGACCGAAGTCTTCTCAGAAATAATTGCAACAAGACCCCATATGAATTATGGAAAGGAAAACCAGCTAATGTTAAATATTTCATAATCTTCATAAGCAAATGTTATATCAAAAGAGAAGATCAAAATTTGGGTAATTTTGAATCACGTGTTGATGAAGGTATCTTTGTTGGTTACTCACACAAAAGAAAGGCCTATAAATGTTATAATATAAGACGAAAACATATAGTGGAGAGCATAAATGTTACATTTGACGAAGATGGTGTTCTAGAAAATAATGATGACGATCTAGAATCTTTGAAACTTGAGACAGAGGCTGAAAAAGACACAGATAAAATTATAGAACAAGAAGAAACTATCAACTAGGAAGAAGTAAATAATTATCATCAAGATATACCATAACAACAACAAGAAGCTCCTCCAAGGAGAACAAAAGAATGGATTCAAAAGAACCATCCATCAAATCAAATCATTGGTGACATAAATGAAGGTTGACAGCTTTTCTCATCACAACAAGCTCACATTGCTTTTCTAGCAACCTTTGAGCCTAGTAGTTTTGAGGAAGCCAACCATAATGAACATTTTGTAGCAGCTATGAATGAAGAATTGGATCAAATCGAAAAGAATAACACCTAGGAATTAGTTCCATGACCAAAAGATAAAAATGTCATTGGGACTAAATGGGCTTTCAGGAACAAATTGAATGAAGATGGACAGGTTACCAGAAACAAAGAAATATTGGTTTGCAAAGGCTATGCACAAGTGGAAGGAATTGATTTCGATGAAACAATTGCACTAGTTGTCAGAATGGAAGCCATCTGAATTTTTCTCGCCTATGCATGTTCAATAAAAATCGAAGTCTACGAAATGGATGTTAAGTCATAATTTCTGAATGGAGAATTAGAAGAAGAAGTTTACATCGAACAACCTGAAGGTTTTCTACTATAAGAAAAAGAAGACTATGTTTTCAAGTTAAAGAAGGCTCTATATGGTCTCAAGCAGGCTCCCAGAGCATGGTATGCTCGTCTTGATGGATATCTACATCAACAAGGGTTCAAAAAAGGCACCGTTGATAGCAATCTTTATGTACAAATAGATAAAGATATTTAACAATCATTGAGGTATATGTGGATGATATAATATTTGGTAGCAATGATGATCGACTAAGTAAGAAATTTTATACAAAGATGCAAAGTGAGTTTGAGATGTCTTTACTTGGTGAGCTGACATACTTCTTAGGGCTTCAAATATCTTATCAAGAGAAATGAATATTTATATGTCAAGCCAAGTACATCAAGGAAATGCTCAAGAAATTCAAAATGGAATATTGCAAACCCGTCCTTACTCCGATGGTAACAAGTTGAAAATTGATCATAGATGACTCATCTAAGGATGTTGATCAGAGGTTATATATATCTATGATTGGTAGTCTTCTGTATGTAACGCATCCCGGCCAGATGTTATGCAAGCAGTTGGACAAGTAGCAAGATTCCAAGAAGCACCAAAAGAATCACATATTATTGCCATCAAAAGAATTCTTCAATATCTAAAGGGCATATAAGAATATGGCTTATGATATCTCAAGGGTAACAATCCCATTATTCAAGCCTTTATAGATGCAGATTGGGTAGGAAGCGTTGATTATCGTAAGGGTACTAGTGGAGCAACATTCTATCTAGGTGGTTGTCTCGTATCATGGTTGAGCAAAAATCAAACCTCAATCTCGTTATCTATAGCAGAAGTAGAATACATTGCAGCGACATCATGTTGTACTCAAGTCCTTTGGATGAAACGAAATTTGCAATATCTTCAAGTACAATTCAGTGAGCCTACTGCCATATTCTGTGACAACACTAGTGCCATCAACATCTCCAAGAATCCTGTCATGCATTCAAAAACAAAACACATTCCAATCAAATATCATTTTGTTAGAGAACAAGTCGCTGAAAAGAATATCAAACTTGAGTATGTTGGTAAAAAATAAAAAATCGTTGATATATTCACTAAACCTTTACCTCTTGAAGAATTTGAATATCTTCGCCAGAAGCTTGGGATTCTCCCAAGTTCTCATTAGATTTTCCTTATTAATAATATAAAGGGGGAGTGGAAGTGTGTACAGGTCTGCAGGATGGTTGTGTGTCAGGGGGAGCTACCCTTTGCCATTGATGTCAAAGGGGGAGATAATGTTGTAGGAAGAGGTGTCATGATCGCAGGGGGAGTACTTGTGTTGCCATCAATGCCAAAGGGGGATATTATTGATCAATGGTTGTCATTTATTTCAACCCAAGAAGCACTAGGGGATACCCCAATATTGCATGGGAATTTTGACATACCATATTACTATATTTTGGGTCAAGAATGTTTTTTATGGTTTCTTCTTGTCGAGATTTTTCCGTTGATATATGGCAAGCCACGTAATTCTTCACGGTTTGAGAGATATTCATGTTTGAAGTTTGTAACCCTAGTTAGTGGGCTAAGACCCCATGGGGTTGTGGCATGGGTCATTGAAAAGTCATAATTAATATTTTTAAAGCTCCTAAAATCCTTCCCATGTTCACTTGTTGAAGCCCCTATCAACCTAATCATTTATATAAATTGTGATCCTCATATCCTCCAAATTGGGTCAGACCTATGGCATTGGAAAGAAGACTCAAAGGAACACTATAGGACCGAAAATTAGATATTGGGGATTTTAAATATACACTAGATTCAATATCGAGATCCTAGAAGGCAAGAAAAAGCTAGATCATGTGTTTTCAAGGGCTGCAAAGGACCAGACTTTCTAGGGCAGAAAAGTAAAGAAAGGTGCAGCAGAGGGTAGCATGACAAGAGCAGCAACCAAGGTGTAGAACAACAGCAAGAAGTTCATCACATGAATCCTTCAAGTGGGAAGCACTGCATATATTCATTGTACAGGTATCATTGTACTAATTCATTATAAACACATTATTGTAAAAATTGTTCTAGTGTCTATCTTCCAAGAGTTGAAGAGGCAGCGTCAGGAGGTCTAGGATCATCATTAGGTGGTTGTGTCATAGTTTGGGTTATGTTCTAGTGTGTCGTATTCTTCTACATCATTCTATATCATTGTAAAGTGGACCATTTTCCCTGGTACGAGAGTCCATTCTTATTTTATTCTTATATAGGGTGGTAGGGTGGTGCCAAGGTGAGTTGTAGTTCATTGGGTGTTGGGCATACGTTCAGTTGACTACTGAAGAATCTCGGGCGTTGGAGCGTCCATCTTGTGGGAGCTGGAGAATAATGCTTTTATAGATTCTAGGAAGTTGGAGCTTTATTTTTAATTGGAGTTGAATATTAAAGAATTATTAGAAAATCATTAGGTGGTTTTTGTCCCGGAGTGGGTTTCCACCTTAAAAACTATGTGCATTTGTGTTCCTTTTGTTTGCTACTATCATTGTACAAACACTGATAATAATTGAAGATTAACTAATGCTCTAATTTAAAGGAATACTGATTCACCTGCCCTCTTAGTATTTCCAACATGAAAGCCATTAGTTCTCCAACTGTCAACCAACCTCCAAATAATTTGGAGGCCTTTGATGGAAGGGACTCTTGCCCTTTCGGTATTATTCCCAACTTTCCTATCAAGTTGGAAGGAAAAACGGTCAACGTTGAGGTTGAAGTCGTTGATTCCAACCTCAATTATAATCTTCTCCTCGGTCATAGTTGGATTCATGCTATGCTTTTCATGCCATCCACTCTCTTTCGTATTCTCCGTTTCCCGCATGAAGGAATTATCATCGTTGATTTGTTGTCCTTTTTCACTTCCACTTCTTCAGAAGGTGATGTTCCTTATGTAGACCATACCACCATGCCTTATGAGTGTGTGGGGGCAGGAATTTTCAAATATTCTACCCTTATGGGTCTATTTCTCATCCTCCACTGAACACTTCTTAGGTCAATATGATCTCAACCTCGTCTGATCCTTGGATCATCCCTTCACTGATCAGGTCGATTCATTTGGTGATGTGATGCCATTAACCCTGGTAGAAGTCAATTATTTTGAAATCGTCTCGGCTTCGGTTAATGATTCTAAACATGCTACTTCTAATATGCATTTTGATGCGTACTCCCAATCTCCTTAGCTCGGTTCATAAGATTCATCTGATCCCCTGAATGAGACATTTCCATCTGACGAGAGTATCGTGGAAACAATGTCTCTCGAAGAAACACCTTGGAATGATATCCATCATTGTTCATCGTTTCTCCCGAGCTCTGGAGTAGCTCAGTCATGTCTTGAAAATATCGCTCACCATCTTCCGCGTGATCAGCTCCCGACATCGACATCAGCCCATGAGGTCTTCTCTGAGGGGAACATGAGTAGTATCACTGAGACATTGTCTATCAACATTTCTGTGAAACCAGGAATTGTCGAGAACATTCACATTGGGGTGACTTTCTCTCCAGATGAGGTCAAGCTTTATACTAGTCTCTTTCAAGAATTTTGAGATGTTTTTACATGGTCCTATGAGAAAATTCCTGACATCGACCCGAGTATAGTGGTGCATGAAATACCGACTTACCCTGACGCAAAGCCTATTCATCAGTGGCTTCGGCCTATGCACCCTCGAAAGGCAGCCCCTATAAAGGGAGAGGTTGAAAAACTTCTTAAAGTTGGATCTATTTATCCCATCTCATTGACATATTAGGTGTCCAATATTGTCCTAGTCAATAAAAAGTAGGATACCATTCACATTTGTGTTGATTAGCGAGATATCAATCAGGCCTGCCTGAAGGATAGCTATCCCACTCTGTTTAATGACCAGTTCATTGATGAATGCACTAGGAGTGAGATATTCTCCTTTATCGATGGTTTTTCTGGCTACAACCAGATTAACATCTTGCTGACTGACCAGCACAAGACTTCCTTTTTCTGTCCATGGGGAACCTTTGCTTACAAAAATTTCCCTTTCGGTCTGAAGAATGTCGGTGCTACCTTTCAGCATGCAATTTCCTATGCCTTCCATGACATTAAGCACATTGTACACCATTACTTAGATGAATTCCCTACTCATTCATCTAAGCGTCGCATCCATCCTACACACCTTCGAGAGATTTTTATACGTTTTCGACACTATAACATTCATTTGAATCTGCATAAGTGTGTTTTCTGCGTTGAATCTGGCAGACTCGATGGGTTTGTTTTCTCTAAAGAAGGCATTCGTCTCCATTAGGGGAATTTTGAGGTCTAAAATGGGCCTCCTAAGAAAATTGTACAACCAAAATAAAATTTATAAGAACCAATAGGATTCAAGATGATGATGTCAACCATGGGGGATGATTCACCATTGTTGGAGTAAAAAAGTTAAAAGAATAAAAAATAATAAAATAATAAAACTACGTTTTCAACTCGTATTTTCAACTTATATCCCTAAGTTTTTATTCAAATTTCAAGCGGAAGTACTTGTTGGATGAAAAATTTAATTGCTCATCCAAGGACTACCTATGTTGCATACTTTCAATGGACTCTCCTACACAAAAAACAAGAAATACATGAAAAAACGTTATTTCAATCATGTTTTTCATGTATTTCTCATTTTTCGTTGATCCAGGTGGATATTGGTGGGCACCCACCTATTTCACTTTGGGCCCCACGATTGTCTCTTTCATTTTTTAAGTTTCAGCATAAATTACTATTTTTAGCAGTTTTTCGGGTCTTAAACTTCCAGAGCCGTTTTGAGGCCCTAAACGACATTTTTTGGGAATCACACGTCTGGAAAATATAATTCTGTTTTGGAATCAATATTCATGGTTAGTAGTTGTAGTCCTTGGATAGATATTTTTAATGATGTATCATGTGCGTCAAACGAAGATAGTATGTCAAAGTTATGACCCTGGGAAGTTGAAACACCAATTTACCCAAACGAGGCCCATAGTTTTGGCACTTCATCTCCTATGGTTATGTTTTTGGATGTTTAGGGTTTTAAATTATTTCTATATAATAAATAGGCCCTCGAGCCTCATTGGAACATAGTTCATAGGCCTGTAGACACCACATTTCTTATAAGAGATAAGCTACCAGCGCCCTAGCTAGTTTATTTCCATTATGTCTGTAACCAAATTTCAGTTCTTTTATATTAATGAAATGAAGTGTTATTTCCACTGCATCTTCGTATTTATGATTATATGTGTATTCGTTTGCGTTACTGCATAAATCCGGGTCAGTGGTATCAGAGCGGTCTGCTTTTTATCGATCTTTCTTTGCATGTCCCCAACAAGGTCAGGGTATAAGGAGTTAGGGCTCGATTTGGTTGAACATCCCTTGCAAGATCAGCCTTGCAAACCTCGACGGCTACCCATGGGGGACAAAAATAAAGATGAGGGATTAGGAGATCCTATCAAAATATTGCTCGAGGAGGCCCTCGAAAAACAAAAGAACACGATGATGGATAACTTTGCCTCAATGACTACCCACCGGCAGCGCATCTGCATCCAACGACCACTCTGGAGACCTGAATCCCTTTAAGGTACAAGTAAACTTTGACATTCCCATATTTGAGGGTCAAATAGATGCAGATGTCGTAGATATATGGTTGAATATATTAGAAGGATATTTCTTAGTTCATGACTTTTTCGACCAGGAGAAGATTATTTTTTCACTCCTCAAAGCTACCCCCCCATGTCAAGGACTGGTGGGAAACCTATTGTGAGAAAAAGGACAAGAAAAAACCCTACTTATTCTCAGCCATACCCACTTGGAATTATTTTTGAGATGTCATCAAGGAACAATACTATCCCGTGGGGAGCTATGAGGACAAGTACATACAATGGACCATGCTGCGGCAACAAAGGGATCAAGATGTGCATAAGATGATGAATCTCTTCCATACCCTATGCACAAAGTTGGGTATCAAAGTTTTAGAGAAACATTTGGTGCTAAAGTATCGAAGTTTTCTACACATATACATTTAGGAGTAAATGGAATTCCTCGACATCTCCTTGCTTGGTACAGTATAGAAGTATGCTACCAAGATTAAACATAAATTCAAACAGAAGAAGTGAAACGTTGGATTTTCAAATAAAAAGCAAGGGAAAGGGGCCCCCAAACCGTAGAACAAAGGAAAAATCCAAGGCATGGTGGTGAAAGACAACCTGGAAAAGCCAGAAGAAAAGAACAACACTGCGAAGCCAAAGAAGGACACGGGAAAGTGGTGTGAGTTCCATAAGAGCTCCACTCACAACACAAGTGAGTTTCGGGCCAAGCAGACGCTAGAAGCTGATATTAGGGCTTCTGAATTAGATTCATGCTCCGACTTTGAATAAGAACATGAAAAGGGGAATGACAAAGGGAAATACATTATTGATGCGGAGCCCAACACCATTGTTGCCACTGCAAAGATCCAGAAGGAGGAACCAAAAGATCTAGAGGAGGAGGAGCGTCTCTTCCAGTCCCATATGTGGGTAAAGGGTTCCCCGCTACATTTCATTGTCAATAATGGGAACCAAAATAACCTCATTTTAGCAAACGTCATGAAGCTGTTGGGCTTGCCAACCACAGAACACCCATATCCATACACCATTGGGTGGCTTCACCAAGGACGATATCTCCACGTCATCCAACAGTGTTGCCTTTCCTATAACATCAAGCCCTTCATGGATGATGTATTATGTGACATTTCACCTCTTCATGTTTTTGATGTATTATTAGGCCAACCATACTTGTGGAAGTGACCTGATGTGTATGAGTCTCGGCCTTGCACTGTTATTGTTACTTTTGGAAATAAGTTTTACAGGATATCAGAGGTACCAACGCCTGCCGCTATCTCTTTGGTTATTGCAAAACAATGTAGTAAGCTCATTTCCCAAACCAGGAAATTTGTTTTCGTGATGATCCACCCCTAGGGAAAGAAGAAGATTATGGCCATGACCTCCATATAGGGATCCTTTGCATGACAACAACAAATGGACAAGGTTGTGGAGGAGTACGGGGACATATTCACCTCACCCACCGGGGTTCCTCTACACTGTCAAGTCAAGCACCCCATTTATCTTACCCTAGGTGCATCGCTACCTAATGGACCGATCTATCAACACTCTGTTATGGAGAATGATTAAACCAAGAGGAAAATTTAGGAGTTGCTGTAGAAAGGTCACATATGACCAAGTTCATCACCCTATGGGAGCTTGATCATGTTGGTATAGAATAAGGATGGGACTTAGAGACTCTGTATTGACTATCGGGCACTGAACAAGATCGCTGTCTGGAATAGGTACCCAATCCCATGGATTGATGACCTTCTAGACCAAATCAAAGGGGAAAAATATTTCATCAAGATCGACTTGAAGTCTGGGTATCACCAGGTACCAATCGAACCCTCTGATGTGTGGAAGACGACCTTCAAATCCAAGGAGAGCCTTTTTGAATGGTTGGTCATGCCTTTTGGGTTGACGAATTCTCCCGAAACCTTCATGAGATTGATGGATGATATCTTTTGGCCATTCACCAACTCCTTTGTAGTGGTGTACTTGGATGACATTCTGATCTTCAGCCAAAATTGGGAAGAGCACCTCCATCACATCCGACAAGTCCTCCAAACACTGCAACAACACAAGTTGTGTGCCAATTTGCAGAAATGTACTTTTGGCATGACCCAGGTTCAATATCTGGGATACATTATTGATGAAATGGGGGTACATGTGGATCCAACCAAGATCCAAGTCATTCGGGATTTGCCAGTCCCAACCACTCTAACAGAGCTTCGTAGCTTTCTAGGTCTTACTAATTTCTACCACCAGTTCATGTTGGGATTCTCTCATATCATTTGGCCCTTGAGTCAAGTCACCAAGGGAGGAATGAAAGCAATATTCTTATGACCCGAATCTCAACAGAAGGCATTCGTAGAATTGAAACATCATCTCTTCTGCCCCAGTGCTCACATTATCAGACTTGTAACAACTATTTTAGATCAAGATAGATGCCTCTGACTATGTTATTGGACCATTTATTACTCAATAGGGGCATCCAGTGGCATATCACAGTGAGACATTGTCTGAAACAGTTCGCAAGTATCCCACTTATGACAAAGAAATGTATTCCATTGTGCAGGATTTTCGAAAATGGAAGCATTACATTATGGGGAAGGAAATAATCATCCACACAGACCACTGACCCTTGCAGTTCATACAGACACAAAGGAAGTTGCAAAATGATCGCCATCAGAAGTGGTCCACATATCTACAACAATTTCATTTGAACATCAAGTGCAATAAGGGTAGCACCAATAATGTTTCAAATTGCCTCAGTCGACCACTGATCATGGCAATAACCACCATTCTGAACTCTTATGGGCACGAAACTTCTTATTGGATGCTTCTCTACAAGAGCGATCCAGAATTTTTCCACACATACAAGGCACTCTTGGGGGGTACGCAAGTTCCAAATTTTCACCTCCAATATGCACTGTTATGTCACCTGGGACACCTTTGTGTTCCTTCAAGAGAGCATGCCAAGATGATATGGGAATCACACTATAGTTGATTCGTTGGGAATTTTAGGGTCGAGAAAATAGTGGTAGTACTACAAAAGTATTTCGATTGGCTTAACCTTCGATAGTATATCGGGAAGTACATCAGATCCTGCACTGCTTACACCATTTAAAAACTGACCATCAAGAATCAAGGCCTCTATACTCTGCTACCTACCACTTTTCGACCTTGGGAATCCATATCCATGCATTACATGTTGGGCCTTCCTTCTACTAAGAATGGAAATGAAATTATTTTTTTTGTGTTCGTCGACAGATTCTTGAAGATGGCCTACAAGAAGAATATCATAGCAAAAGTCACTGCTAAACTCTTCCTTGAACGAGTGTGGGTGCAATTTGGGATCCCACAGTCTATCATATCAGATTGGGAGAGCAGGTTCCTCAACACATTTTGGTCCAGCCTCTATTCAATGTTGGACACCAAGCTCACCAAGTCCATAACTTTCCATCCCCAAACTGATGGCCAAACAAAGATCGTCAACATGATGATTGCACACATTTTGTGTATGTACAATTCAAAAAATCCATGCACATGGGATGAGAGCCTCCCCTATGTACAACATAGTTATAAATGGGCTCTCCACATCTCAACCGGCCATAGCCCCTTTCAAGTGGGCTTTGGATTCTAGCCGCTATGTCCCATTGATGTAGCCATGCCATTTGTGGCTACTCAGGCCAATTCGGCTCATGTCCAGTATGAAGTTGAAAAAGTGAGCATCTTCATTGAGAAAATTCAACACACTTTCCAATAGGTTCAAGACATATTTGACAGATCTAATGCTAAGTACAAGTAATGACATGATCAACATCGGGTGCCACAAAAATTCCAGGTTGGGCGACAAAGTGTGGCTACATTTGCAGAAGGAGCGCCTCACTGGACCCCACCTCAGGCTTTGCCTGCTTCGATATGGGTTGTACACCATCACCAAGGTTGTAGGGAAAAATGCCTTTGAGCTTAGTATTCCACCATTCCATGGTATGCACCTAGTATTTAATGCGAACCGCCTTCGTCCCTACTTCCCACCTCTATTGGACACCTCTAACATTGCAGAACAACTAACACCAACAAAGTTAAACCCACACTGCATGGAACATGCCACCACAGATTGTATCATGGACATGAAAATCAAGAACACTCACCAACAAAAGATCCAACTATATTGGGTTGTCAAAGCTGGCTAACTCTTGCACCAAGGCAAGTGGTTCACAAGGGACCAAGTTCAGCAGAAGTTTCCTCACCTCATGGAGGAACTCAATGCAATGGGGACCATTTCTTCCTAAGGGTGAAGGAATGATCTAGGTGGATATTGGTGGCCACCTACCTATTCCACTTTGGGCCCCACCATTTTCTTTTTCATTTTTTCAGTTTTGGCACAAATTACTATTTTTAGCAGTTTTTCAGGTCCTGAACTTCCGGAGCTGTTTTGAGGCCCTAAACGCCGTTTTTTGGGCATTGCGCCTCTGGAAAATATGATTCTAGTCTAAAATTAATATTCATGATTAGAATTTATAATCCTCAGATATATCTTTCTAACGATGTATCATGTGCGTCAAACGGAGATAGTATGCCAAAGTTATGACCCAAGGAAGTTGAAACACTAATTTACCCAAACAGGGCCCATATTTTTGGCGCTTCATCTCCTAGGGTTAGGGTTTTTGATGTTTAGGATTTTCCATTGTTATCTATAATAAATAAGCCCTCGAGCCTCATTGGAACACAATTCAGAGACTTGTAGCCACCACATCTCTTCTCAGAGATAAGCTACTAGTGCCCTAGCTAGTTTATTTCCATTTTGTCTGTAAGCAAATTTCAGTTCTTTGATATTAATTAAATGAAGTGTTATTTCTGTTGCATCTTTGTATTTGTGGTTATATGTGTATTATGTTGTGTTCCTGCATAAATCCGGATCATTCGTGTAGTAGGTTCCATCGAAAGTATGCAACATGGGTACTTCTTGGATGAGAAATTAAATTCTGCATCCAACGAGTGTTTCCACTCAAAATTTGAGTAAAAACTTAGGGAGATAAGTTGAATATAAGAGTTGAAAAAATAGTTTTATTATTTTATTCTTTTTTATTCTTTTTTCCCTCTAAAATTTGATGATGTAATCTAATATTATTTTATTATTTCCACTATTAGTTTATAATTTCCTTAGGAGGCCCATTTTAGACCTCAAAATTCTCCTAATGGATCCCTTGAAGGTCAAGGCTAATGTTAATTTATCCCCTCCCTCCTCTTTATCTCAGTTGCAAAGTTTGCAAGGGAAAGCTAATTTCCTGTGTTGTTTTGTTCCCAACTATGCGGAGCTTGCTAAGGTTTTTACACGATTACTGAAGCATGAGATCCCCTTTCTGTGGGATGAAGTTGCTTAATGCTGCTTTGATGATTTAAAGAACATTCTCATTAATGCTCCTTTATTGCAACCCCCAAATTATCATCCTGACTATTTCCTTTACCTAGAAGCTTCCTCTAGTACCATTGCTATGGTACTCATCCAGGACGATAATGATGGTACTGAACATGCCATCTATTACCTCAGTCATAACCTTATGGATACAGAAACTCGATATGCCCATGTTGAGAAACTAGATTTAGCTTTGGTACATGATGTTCAACACTTTTGGCATTATATTCTCTTACGCACGACTAACGTGATCTCTGACTACAATCCTATGACTTATAATTTTAAGGATGGAAAATTATTTTAAAGTTTAGAAACCTTGGCGAATCTCACTATTACATAATATGCAATTTGTAAAATGTTTGGAAACTTTTTTGTAAAAGTATTCAAATTTCTAATATTTTTATATAGGCTCTATAAAATAATTTGGCGATTTTTAAGGTAAAACAATTTTATACTATGAAATTGGGGCGAATAATTTTTAGAAAAAATGGAAATTAATGAATCTTTTTTTTGGAAAAAGCATGGAAAATTAGCCCACTTGCAAATATTAGCCCCTAAAAGTTTCCATTCTTATATTTGACTCACCAGTTGCTAGGAGGAAAATATTAAAAATGTATTGTCATTTTATAGGATTTAGATTTGGAATTTACTGCTGCCAAATCAAAGAAATAATTGGTTTTCCCTGAATTGATATGCTCCCTTCCCTCTACCTCCACTCCATCTAATCTCGATGAGCACATTCTGGATGACACTCTCTTTTTGATCAACACTATCTATCCATGGTATGGTTATATCATTGTGTATCTCCAAACACAAACTTTCCATTCTAAGTTGAAAAAGTTTGATTGTCGACAGATTTGACATCATTCCCAATCGTATCGTATCATTGGGTATACTTTATACTAATTCGACACTGATTTTATTCTTCATCGCTCTCTGAATTTCAAAGAAGCTGAGAGAGTTCTCAATGACTGCCACTCGGGGGTGCGTGGTGGTCATATTTTTGGTTATGCAACCGCTCAAAAAATCCTTCGAGATAGTTATTTCTAGCCTTATATTTTCAAATACTACATCCTGGTTGTCCATAAATTCCATGCTTGCCAGATTTAATAGTGGAAGATATGCACGCCACCCGCACCCATACACCCAGTTTTTATCATCGGCCCGTTTTCCAAATGGGGCATCGACTTCATGACATGTAACCCTCACTCGACCGGGTGGCATGCTTATATCATTGTTGCTGTGGACTATTTCACTAAATGGGTCGAGGCGATGCCTACATATGTTCCTAACAGTAAAACTACAACTTAATTACTCTTCAATCATGTTATCACACGATTCGATTTTCCTCAAGCCATTGTCACCGACCATGGCTCTCATTTTCACCATCACATGATGGATGAGCTAACTTCTCAGTTGGGCTTGCGTCATGACAGCTCAACTCCATATTACCCTCAGGCCAATGACAATGTTGAAGCAATAAATAAAGTCTTAGTTACTATGCTTCAGTGCACTATTGGGATGTACAAGTCAAATTGGCATCTCATGTTGTTTTCAACTCTCTTGACATACCGAACCTCGAACAAGAATGCTACTGGATTCACTCCATTTCAATTAGTATATGGCCTTGAAGCAACCTTGTCGATTGAATGTGAAATTAATTCACTCAAGAATGCTGTCGAATTCATTTTGAATACCTCGCCAGAAGAGGGACAACTCTTTCACTTGGAAAGGCTTGATGAAACTTGACGCTTCATTGCTTTGGTTACAGAAGCACAGAAGAAATGGGTCAAAGCCCATCTTGGTTAGACGGTTTCTCCACGTGCCTTCTTTGAAGGAGACTTGGTCCTTCACTATGTCCAAGCACACGACAAACTGGGGGTAGGAAAATTCAAACTTATGTGGCATGGGCCATACATCATAAAATGTGTTTTGCAGAAAGGGGCCTATGACTTGATTGATTATGAAGGTAGTCCTTTGGATAAACCCCGAAACAGGCTTTATCTAAAGAAATATTATGCATGATTTTCTCGTGTATCTACTCTTGTACATTAGTGTCCTTTTAATTTTTGTACATATTTGGTTTGGTGTGTGTTTGCAAGTTGTTTTCTTTCTTATCTTGTTTTACTTGATTTGCAAATGTCTTAGGCTCCTTATGTTGTTTTCGCTGATGTTGCCTACCATAGTACCTGAAATCTATCTTTTTCGGCTTGGGTTATCTATGAAACTTGGTGAGTTAGTATATCTACAAGGTATATTTTTAGGTCGTAAAACCAATAATATTATTGAATACAATGCAGTTATTGAGCTTCTTTCCGAAGGAATCTCTCTCAGCATTAGAGAACTGGTTGTTAACTTGGATTCATAGCTTGTTGTCCTAAACCTCAAAGGGAAATATTCTGCCAAACACCCTCAAATTTTGAAATTGTATCTGCATTTTATTATGTTAGAATTTTTTTTTATTACATTACATATCATCACATTCCACGACACACGAATACATTAACAGATGCATTGGATAATTATGTTCTAGATAGAAATTTGTGAAATTTATAATCATTATAACATGCATGGAACAGAGGAATATATATATATATATATATATATATATATCGATTGGTTTGAAAATAGTGTTCAAAAGTACATCAGAACCCCCAAAAAATAATATATGTTTTGGTACATAGCGAGACTTGCAGGTCTCAGCAAAACTACAACTACAGAAATGGAAAAACTAAACTAATCTGCGTGATGATCAAGGTAGCAGGCTACTTCTCAAATACCTCGAGTCAAGAGCCAATAAATGTGATAAGATACTCAGACGGTATGTCGTTGGTACTGGAGGGCAATGTCTCCCATATGAGCATACTCTGGAATCACGGTAGTCAAGGCATCCAGTTTCTGTGCAATCTCTTCTTCTGGATCTGCTCCCTCCACATATTGAGCACCCTCGAAGTCTCTCACCACCCTCCTGGAGATCAGTAACATCCCCGATAGCCTCTATGGTATGCCATATTCGACACATAAAGTTTCATATCAACACATATATAAAAAAAAAATATAAAACATGCAAAATATAACAAAAAAATGCATTTACCTTTGTCATCCCAGTGATCACCCGCTGGAAGTGGTAAATCAGGGTCATCTCAAAAATCCTTCCCGGAGTACGGCTAATCTTCCACCATGATCAATTGAGGCCTCAACCATGTAAAGAAGCCAAGTTTGAAAAACATATTTTGTCTGCCTCCTCCACGAGGCATCAGCTCTGCTTACCTTGCCAGTTGCGGCTCTCATGATAACAGTGCCTCTATATCTGCCCCTTGGTATTGGAATAATCATTACTCATTCTAGGAAGATGGTTGTCAGAATGGACCCATATCCAATTTTCTTTAGTTTACTATTCTTGCACTTCGTGAGCTAATTTTTCATATTCTCCACCACGACCTTACACAAATTGAAAATGGTGGGTTCCATGAAATCCACCTCAGTCTACAGATGAGGCTTGGTGGCCTCATGTGGCGCTTGTGCCCTAGCTACACGTGTGATGGTATATAGCACTACTTTGAGTGAAATATTGGCCATCGTGATTATGGCTATCTTTCCACTCGAAGATTTTTTTTCCTTGGAGCATGCTCTCCTAATGAGCATGTCCATGCTCTCACCCATGATTTGGGCTCCAGTCAACCGTGGTATTTCCCCTCTACTCGAGAGGCTACTTATGAAGTAGATATCAGCCACATCAATTTTGAGTTCCTAGTCACCGAGAATAAATCTCTCTCGATCTGTGTCCTAGATACTGATAAAATATTGTAATAGATCTGGTTGGGATCTTATGCCGGAGTTCACGAAGAACTTGAGGAGCCTGCAGTTTCTCAATGCAGCGATGCAATCCTTGTTCTGCATGACTTCTCTATCAACTTCGTCAGGGTCTCTCTCTTTCCATTCGATCACCATTATTGATTACTCTTCCTCCCTGCAAACAACATTCAAATGGTATCTTGTCAGTTTTTAGGCTAAAACATTTGACTTAAATAAATTTTATTAAGATATTTTTGAATCATTTTTTTTCTTCGTGGGTGGTACAACTATTTTAAAAATAAAAGCGCCGATCAACGCCCTACCCGTTTTAAAAATGACATTCCAACGCGATCCCGACATGGGATACCCACGCCGATCCGCCACGTTCATGAGTTTAAAATATACTCACAAAATTTAAAATATGCCATAAAACACAATAAAATAATTATTTAAATGTAGGAAGGGAGAGTGACACTTACCTGGCACTGACAGTTCACTGGTCGGTCTCTCGGATCTCCCACAATCTTCTCTTGAAGAATTGAGTTAAAAGAGGGTAAAAAACTTCTTCCCAACAATGTGAAAGTGAAAAGTGAAATGTTTTTTAAGTGCTCAATGTCATTTTAGGTTTTTTATCATATTTTAATAATATTTTAATATTTTTACCTCGAAAAAAAATTATGGGTTTGTTCTTGTGCAATGATAGTGTCAATTTCTTCATGGATGACATATTTACGAGTTTTAGTTTATTACTTTTTCAGAATAAATTAAAAATAAATTAAAAAGTAACCCCCCTGGAGTCATCTTTCAGCGCTTTTCTGACTCTCTAAACATGAAAATATTGTTGATTTCTTATTGTTTTGAGCTCGTTAAAGTGCACGAAACGCCATTTACCCAGTATACGTTTACCCTTTTTTTGGGCTGGGATAAATTATTTACGAAAAAGGAATACCTTAGTCAATCATGACTAAGAGGTTCTATCACACTTCGTTTTCTACCTTTTCGGGTATGAGGGACTATTTACAAAAAGGGCCACCTGGAGTTTTCTTTTAGCCTCTTTTAAACTCTCTAAAAGTGAAAAGATGTTGAGTTCCACCTTTGTTGGACTCATTAAAATTTAATGGCATTGGATACATCATCATGACGACACTGGGTTCCTCCTTCCTAGGGCTTGTAAAATGTACTAGGATGGTTTTTTTCGAAGGAAAAAATTATATGAAAAGCATATGCTATCCCCTTCAAGCTTGTATACAAAAATAATTTTGGTACTCACCATAAATGTTGGGGGAAAATGGAAAACATTAATAATATGTGTTGGTAGTATGTCGCTCTTGAACATGACACATCCTTTGTTCGTGTCGAGTTGGGGATATCCTTCATTCACCATTTTTCCTCCATGGGTTTGGGAAATATGTTTTTCCTCTTATGCCATTACCATTTTCATCAAACATGACCTCTGATTCCATTTGAGTCAAATACTACCAAAATCCGGAGTGGTGTCTCTAATATGTTCAAGAGAAGTTCCTTCTACATCTCATTCATTGCCTGGTTCTCTGATCAATTTAATTATTAATGTATTTCCTTCAACTCGTGTCGATGATGTGGGATACATTATGGTCCTCCTTCGATGGATCACTTCTTATCAACTTCAGCCCATTATCCTGGAATTTGGTCAAGATATTTCCTTTTTTAAGTACCTTAGAGCCTGCATGCCCTAATGACAGGTTTTTCGCATCTAACGATAGACTTACATCATTGGCCTTCGATCGGGTGATTTTGCAGGTGTTCGACATCAGATCCCTATTTGCATCTTGTGGATTGTATTACTGGTACCTTGAGAACCATTTTCATTATTGGTTGTTTCTTTCACACCTGTTAACAGTTTACATCATTGACTGGTAATCATGAGATTTTCTTGCATGTTTGACTTCAAATAATTTATTCACATGCTTGAATTTGTACTTGATCGGGTTGTGACGGAGCACAAGACACTGGGTTTTGTCTGATAAATCCTAGATTGGAAGGTGATATGTATTATTCATGATTGTACACATGATTCTTTCATTTGGATGGTTGTGACCATAGCTTGAGTCTATATTTGTGATCCTCTTTATTTGGATGGCTACGACCATACCTAGAATCTTGTTTCATGATCTCTTCTATGGATGGTTGCGTCCATACCTCATGTCATGTGATTCTTTCAGAGATTTCAGTTTATGTATATGTGTGATTTTTTGCACATGTTTTTCGATGGCAGTGTCTCAATCCTGGCACGTACTCGTAAATCATTTCACCCCTCACTCTCATTCTACCTTCATGCTTTAGGGGGCATATGTTACACAATAATTTTTCATTGTCCTTTCATTCCCTGTTCTTGATCCTGGAGACCCCTAACAATGACCCCTGTGTCTATTTTCCATCATGAAAATGTGCCATCATATCCCTTCCAGCATAATGAGTAAACTCTTTGTTTAAAATTCCTGAAGCAGCTCCTTGAAAATATGATTACCTGGAGCGGTGCTCCCTCTCCATGTCTCACTCACGCCGATGGATCTTTTTTGGTGTAGGGAAACATAGATCGGCATTGGAATGAGGATCATACCCATGCCAATCCTCTTCTGGAAAGTTTTCTAAAAATGGAAGTGAAGCTTCTGTTGGACATTGGGTTCAATATTCCCCGTGTGTTTCGCGAGATGGACTAACCACCTCTCATGGATCCTAAATCTTGCGATTGTAGCAGAGATTAACGCCTGCGGGTTTTGGTCTAATGACATTCATGATTCCAACAAGTGGTATTAGATCAACAGGTCTCGAGTTAGAAACTCACCCAACTCGCGTTGGGGGGGAGATTTTTGGACATTGGGTTCAACGCTCCCCAAGTGTTTCGCGACATGGACTAACCACCTCTCATGGATCCTAACTATGGAAATTATAGTGGAGAATAAAGCCTGTGGGTTTTGGTCTAACAGAAGCTTCTTGGTGGAGAGATGGTTGTTTGTTCTTGAGGATAGAGCTGAGATTCTCCCTTTGGGCTTCTTGTTCCTACAAAAGTGGAACTATCCAAATGGATGACCCATTTCCCCACCGTAAGTGTATCCATGCTCCCTCCTCCCTTGCTATAAAATGGACATCCTCCCATAGCTCTGCTAGTTAGAATAGAGATAGAAGAACAATAGAGAGATATTTGTTGCTATAGGTATCGAGCGAGAGTTGAGACCTTTTTCCCTTCAAATCAAGTTGAAACGAGTGCTTTGAAGACATTCCTGGATCCAGACTCGTTGAAGGAGAGCTGTGACATCAAGGTGTAGGTTGTAACTCCCCCTCTTTATTTTAATATAATATAATTGATTCGTGCTTTCCATTCTCGTCTTTAATGTATGATTAGATTATTAGTTATCCTTGATCGACTAGGTAGCTTATATATGCAAGATATATGTTATTCTTTCACTTTTTTTGTTGTTTTATCCCTTGTGTAGGTAACCAAGTGTTGGTAATGGCGAGGATCTGACTATGGAGTGTGAGGGATCGAATGATTCAAATGAGGAATAGCATCAGATCGAGGTAGGTGATCTATTCATGATCTGCATGTATTTATAATATAGGAAAGTAGTCTTCTAATTGTTCCCTATTGTTAATAGAATCATCCTACGGATAGAGGGATCGTCTATGTCTATAGAGAGTATTTTCCTTCATAATAGGGCGCAACCCAATTAATGACATCTGTATGCGCCAGCTACTCGCCCTGGTGCACGATGACTATATGTGGCTCAGAGAGCGCATTAAAATTGATGCCAATCTGATACATCATATCACCAGCCTACCAAGTTAGGGGGAAAACCCTATAGTAGCTTCTGGAGGAAAAGGAAAACAGGAAAAAGTTGCAAACAAAGTGAAGAAGGACTATAAGGTATCACACAACACTCGGGGATTCCTTGTCAGCGAAATTAGTGATCCCACAGTATAATTTGGCATGATCATCCTTGCCTGCAAGATGATGAAGAAGTGTCATCCAAAGGAAGTCCCAGCCCATGTAATTTCTTTAGCGGGTAATGCAAGAAGAGTGTACAATATAACTAGGCTTAGTACCTATGCACAGAGTTCCTAGAGAATGTGCACAAGGCGCAAGAGGAGGGGAATTTTTTTTACTATGCTTGGTTATTACTCCTTATTGCTCTCATAGGGTGGAAGATGCCTCTAGATATAAATTTCTTGAATATAGAGCTACGTATGTGCGAAGATGCACTTTACACAACCCTGTGGAACTCTAAGGTCCCAGCCAGAGTCATGAAGAATAAGATTTCTTGGGTGTTTTTTGACTCTGCATTGTTCCAAGCCATCTAGTCCAAGCCAAGGTTATCAGGTACCTTATATGAGAAGTATAAGATAATTTCAAAATTCAAAGAAACATTCCATAATATGCATATCTATGCGAAGGGTGTTGTGGAAGGTGTTTGGTATGACATACCATACTTGGTCATAAAGGATGACCTGGTGCGCGTCACGACAGAATGGTCGTCTACCCGGTTTGAGCCACACACCACTAGGGGTGCTTCTTCATAAGTATTGAAGACCCCAACTAAGCCACGAACCACCAAAGATACGCAGCACAAAGGAAAGGATGTTGCATCTGAGTCAGAGACTACCACCACAGGAGAAACAATAGACTTGGAGAAGGAAGATGAAATAGATGGTGAAGGCACTAAGGGTCCTGAGAGGCAAACCGTGAAAGGCACTAAGCATGGTTCTCAAGCTGCAGGAGGTTCGCACAATAAGAGAAAGGCATCCAAATTGGCAGGCACATAGGACCTCATGCTCATGGAGGATGATTTCACTAAGATAGAGAACACAATAAAGTCGTCAACGAAATATATCTAGACTGACATGGAAGCAAAGTATAATCTTTTGTTCGAGGGAGTACATTCAGGTATCCAAGAGCTCAAAATGAAATAAAGCATGATATAAGAGAGTGTGTATCAAGCGAACTAGCTACAAGCGAGCATGACCATTTTCGGCCTTAGGTAGCCGAGTGCGCAGCCAATCAACACGGTGTTGCCATCTCCTGGGGATAATCACCTACTTCAGATCTTCATGCTAGCCTTCATAGGGGAGCCACCTACTTTACGCGCTTCCTTGGGAGCCTGTGGAGAGATCAACATCAATCTGGCAGTGCTCCCAAGCAGAAATATCCATGCAATCCACAACATGATAGTGGATGAATTACAGTACTGGGAGGCCCGTGCCTTCCACGTTGAAAATGTATCACAACAGCAAGTAGTGGTGCTACAATAGAATAGACATGCTACATAGTTGAGGATCTGCACACTACATTAGAGGATATGATTTATCAAGTGTGCGATGACCTGCCAGAGGTCACTGTCCCCGCATCATCCGCGCCCGCATCAAAATTAGAGAGATTGGCTTCTGCGCTAAAGGCATCGTGCACCGAAATACAGGCCATCTGGGTTGAGTTTGAGAAATAAATCGTCAAGCTACAGATGAAGCACCAACCTAAGACACCGTCGAAGGTCAGAGCACAACGCGCAGAAGAGGTCAAGGCTACCATAAACAGTGTAACAGTCGCAATGATAGAATGTGGGATATTACTAGATGAAGCCATGGGCATTTGGACATCTGTTCAAAATGACCCAATGGTACAATAGCTAAGAAATGAATTGCACATTAAGGAACAACAGTTTACAAAGATTCAGGTGGTAACGCCCACTTTGGTAACAATGCAACGACTTGCCAGATTGCATGAATGCAAGGCAATACAGACAGAAATTGAAGACCTGCACTGCCGGGAGTAACTATTGGAAACCAGGATGCAACCTTGGGTTGAGGAAGCCTTGCAGCTCTCACATAATCTTGATGGTTCCCTCAAAAGCCTCCAACAAATAGAACATAGCATTAATCTGGCAGAGTGCTACCACGTAGAGCATAAAAGTCATCCTACCACTCTGGAGCTCTATCAAACCTCTGAAAGCAAAGATGAAGGTGACCAACCTGTAGTAAATCGGGATGAGTCACAAAATTGTGTTGGGGGCCTATTGGAGCGGGGTCCCCTGGGATGCATTTTTGGGTTAAGTTTTGTTATACACGTTGCACGTAAATAGTCAAAGGGGATTTGCAGCAGGTCAAAGTCCCTTAATCTTTATAATGGGCTTAAAGGGAAAACCATGAGTCTCAAACCATTTTTTGAGACCATGGTATGTGTGTGTCTAGACAGTATAAATATGTAAGGATCGAGTCAAGTAGGAGTCAATATGATGTTGATGATGTATGGTTTTTGTTAATGTTTTGATCTAAGTCTGGGTTTTTGGGTAGAAAGGCTCCTATTGGCTATGTGCGCAGAGACCTAAGTCTGAGTTGTGTGCGAACTCTACTGGTTGTGTGCGCAGAAGGATTGAATGTACTTAATTGATAAGTATCTTAATGAAGAAGATATTTTTGGTGGACTTGGACTCTTATGTGATTTGTTGTAGTGATTATTTGTTATTTTATTTAAGATCTTGATATATTTTGTGTTGCGTATTTACTTATGCTATTGGTTAATTTCTTCTGTGTGTGAATATTATTTGATGTTAGATGAATAGATCTAGATAAATTATACTTAATTACTGTGTGCAAATATATTTTAAGGCACTCTATGACAATATACGAAGGGCTAGATCTGTTGACTGTACATGCGTGCATCTGTTATATTATTTGCACTAGGTTTGATTAGGGCCACTACATAAAAAATCTCCCTTAGGGTATGGAAACCTGGTTCCATCACCCCCCCATATTGCTTCGGGTGAGACTTTGATCTGTGCAAGTAGATCACTGCCGAAAGGGCCAATAGTTGGAGGGTTTTGTTGGTTGCACGATAACTCTGAACCTGGGTCAGGACCCTTCAAGCCAACAACTGCAGGTGCGACAGAGGACATGGCATAGGTGTAACTACGACCCAAATGTGAAAATTCCTAGATATGGAATCCTATTGCAGCAACTGCTATTAATTCTTCTAACTAATATATTAATTATTCAATTTATTTCTATGACAACATCAAATAAAAAAAACTACAACCTTCAGTAAAAAAAATTCGGAAAGGTACAAGTGCAGAAACAAAACTGAACAAGAAGAAATTATAGACACATCTAACACAGTTTTTTTTGGACTAATTTCCCTGGAAAAACCCAATGTGGGAAAACCAGTGCAACATATGAGGGTTTATTTATTATGCAGTAGTAGTTTCTGAATACAATCTCAGGATGCCTTTCCTAGCATTCTAGTTATAGATAATGTCACTAACAGATATATTAGTGAGGTTACCTCACATTGTCACTAGAAATCTAAACTGATATGACCAATAAATGAGTTGCCCCTGATAGCCTATGTGTTGCCTCTACATAGTCTCTACACAGTCCCAACATCAACCCTCCTGGGTACAACATCACCCATTATGTGGATTGATTTTCCACCCAGGAACTTCGATTTATGCCTCTCGATATCACACCCTGACTTCCAACTTCTGCAATTAGTACCTTCAAAAAATTCTGGATTTCCTCTTGGCCTCTCTGAAGCCTTTGCGTAGCACTGCATGGCTCTACGTCAACCTCTCTGAATTTTCGCTGGCTCTGCTGGATCTCTCTCTGACTTATCTGATGATGATTCTCCAACTAAGAAAGATTCCTCTTCGAATATTATCCCTTCCCCTCTCTGCAAGGAATCTCTTGATCAAAGTTTCCTCTAAGCACTCCTCACTTCAAAAATTCGATCTCTTGATCCTTTGCTGTTTTGTGTGTTTTCCAAATGACCCTCCAATCCCTTCTTATAATATTCTCGTTGAAACTTCAACGAAAAAGATTAAATCTCTAATCAACGGTTAATATTAAATTTTGACTTGATCCGTTTTCTCTAGAACATTCACACCCATATTCTATTAATTCCCTTTAATTATTTTATTTTCCTAAGTTTATACTTAGGGTCCTTTTATAATGATTAATTATTTTTCAATAAAGTACAATCTGGGCTGAATTTCCCAAAACAATTTTGGGGTTCTCTCAAATACATGTGTCTAAGCCTCCCTGCAAATTTTGAGACTTAGAGCATATCCAATGCTACCAGAAATCAACACTCCCTCTTAGCAAGGGATGTGCTCTAGAAATACCCCATTGTTGAGTATTGCTCTAAATTTTCAACATCTCCCTCTACGCTGCTCATGTCTGACACTATTTCCCACCAAATTTGCGCAAACATTGTGTTATCACTTGATATGACTGGCTGGGTTGTGTCAACCTCCAACCAAGAGTAACTATTTCAAACCACTTGTAGCTAGAAGTTATCCCTTCTAGCATGAGAGGGTTCTCTTAAGAAATACTAGATAATATTCTAAATAAGCTCAATAACATATGGCTAAATCTGGAATTTTGTATGATTTTGTAGGTGAAAGAAAGTGTGATAATCACCACCATTGGGCATGGATTCATTTAAGAGATGACTCAATTATAGACAAACTTTATTTTGTGGAAGTTGAGGCATTTTTGGTTTAACTGATGTGAAGTAAAAATTTACAGTCAATCGTAGCAAATTTGAAGTAAGTTGAAGCAATATTACATTGAATTCCAAGTAACCAAACAAGCTATGAAAAATGATAATAGCATAAAAACATGATGGGATAGAATGAAACACAAAAAATGAATCTTGGGTTGAAAACAGAGTATTGTTGCAAATGTATATTAACTGGATAAAAATGTACAATGTGTGGTATTTCTCACATCCTCGATCCCTTGCAGAGTAAAAAAAGTATAAATATATATAGACACATCTCCATCTGTCATTAATTACAAAATCTTCCACCTAGGGCCAGATTCGATCATCATGCTAAGAGACCTAATGCTACTTGATTTACAAAACATATTTATACATTTTAGGAATTTTATATTTTGATAGAAATTGAATTCAAATAGGATTCTATTCATTGATGAGCCCTCAAAAATTCTGTTGTTGAACCTTATCAAATCCAACCAAATGCTGAGTCTGATGAATTGTTGATGTGCCCTTGCCACGTGGATGTGCTGACATGGTTGAATTTGTTGACTTGTGTTGCTGGAAATAGGAGTTCCATTGTCTAATGATGTGGATACCCCTGTGACATGTAATTGATCTGATTACCCTATTCTCTGACGAAAAAACCAATATTTTTTATGCAGAAAAATTTATTTCACAGTTCCATAGCAAAATTTAGTAGCAAGTTACAAAAATCATTCCTCTGATACCTTTCTAATTTTTATATAAGCTTTTAATTGTACTCTGATACATTTTAGCAAAACGCATAGCATTAGAAATCCTTCATCTAAAACTTTTTCCTACATTTTCATCAATGACATGCTACAAGATTTTAATAGCATATTTTCAGCTTAACTATGGGGAGAGATGCTATGAAATTTTGAATTCTCTTATTTTTTTATTTTTTATAACTTCTTCTGCCTTCTTAGCACTCCTTATAACCTATCTAGCAATTTTTTATTCTGAAAATATCATTCAGCATAATATGCACAAAAATTTGAGAAATTTATCATACTCATGAGGTGCTTGCTACTTCAGCTAAGAGCTTAAGACTTATTTTTGAGAGTTCACCTTTGATCATATCTATTTGATTTTATAATCCTCTGACGTGTTTTTGCAATATAATTCTCTTTTCCTATAGCCATATGTTCCTTTTATACATATGCTTTAACATCATGTGCTATGGTAAAGTTCTCTTCACCATCCTTCTAGTTTTTTCTGCAACTTCATCATAGTAGTATATCTGCTTGGACACATGCTCCATCAAATTATTTCTATCTAATTTGGATTCTATCACTTCTTCTGTAGCTTCTCTCAACTATTCCTATAAAACTTCTATCTAGATTTTTTCTTGCACGGTCTCTTTTCCTCGTCTTCTCTTTGTTGTCTTTGCTTTTTCTAAGGTTCATTCTGGCATCTTTTTTCTCTTTTTTCATTGATATTTTTACGTGCTTTCTTGGTCTAAAAGTGATTCTGTTTCCTCTTGTGTAAACTCAAGTTTTGTATCCCTCTTGTTCTTTTTCTGATTTCCCATCTCTCTCACTTGCAAAGGCTGCAAAACTGGACTCTATTCAAGTTCAATGGTTTCTGGAATATCAACCATCTTACCTTTATCTTTACTCTATTTTTTGGTCATCCTTTTCCTTATACTTGTGGAATTCTTTACTTCGTGTTCAATTTGTGGTTCTTTCTCTTCCCTATGAGTTGTTGACTGAGATTTTGGAGTTTTTCTAGAGGGAGTAGTAGCATCTAGCTCATAGCAAATTAAGAACAAGAAAGTAAGTCAATATCTATTCATCTTATTTAGATCTTCTAAAACAAGAAATTTTATGAGCCCATGATGGAAGATATAAGTATTGCTAGCATCAGATTTGGCTTGGAATTTATTAACCATATTTCCCAAACTCCTAAAAAAGTTAGAAAGGAATTTCCAGAGGTTTTTTACCTATAAAATGTAAGAGCAGTCTGAAGTGACATTGGTAAACCATATTGAACCTTCATTCACATGGAAATTATTTTTGGACGACCATTAAAAATTTGAAAAAATGTTCTTTAAGGAAAACCCAAGAAATTCCAACAGTCATTTCAAGTCCTTTTTATTAATCCTTGTTGGCTTGATGTGTCCTGAACCAATTTCGGAGGTTAAGGTTTGCCAAAAAAACCCTATACTACTGACCCTTTCGGCAGTGACCTACTTGCGTAGGCCGAAGTCTCACCTGAAGTAGTATGGGAGGGTGCTAGAACTAGGTTTCTGCACCCTGGGAGAGGGCAGGTAAGTCATGCAGAGTTGTGTTCGACTTCAAAAATATCAGATTGCATATTACAGAACCTAGATCTATCAATCCCTTCGCATCTACGTGCGCAATACCATATATAATCACAATATATAACAAATACAGGACAATAAAGAAACTATCGCAGCTATTCTTGCATAAATTCTATTAAGCAGACTCAGAACAATTGTCAACGCAACATAAGTACTTAAAATAGTCACTTGCAGAGCTCAATATATAATTATGCATAACATAACAGATCCAGATCACAGTATAAACAAGTAGCACAAGTACTTTCGCAGCTTAAATCAATGACACAGGGCATACATAATAAGATATTACAGATTCATAAGTCCAATATATTTAGATATTCCAATAGCCTTCCACATTCATTAATCCTTCAGATCTGTAATGTTCCCAAATTTTCATGAAGAAAATTGGAACATTAATTTTTTCCTATTTCATCTAGGAGGTGAATAAAATGGGTAAAAGGCCCATGAGTAGGAATAATATCCTTCATAATGTGAAAAGGATCATTGGAGTAGCTTATTTTTCACCTTCCAGTGTGAAAAGGGGAAATTTGCATGAGGACAAGGTCAAGTTTGACCAAGTCAACATCGCTGCCTAAGAGGTGTAGCTCACTTGAGGAGCCAGCATAGTTTTGGAGGGAGAAATATTCCTTATGGAAGAAACCCTAATGTGCGGGGTCCATGGAAAAGAGGCATTCGTTTGTATAAGAAGAGGAGGCAGCCATAGGGAGATATCTTGGATATTTTGATATTTTTCTATTCAGACAAATTGTAGTCTCTGGCTGTTCAACTGATTTGCAGTGCTACTTAGCACGAGTGATTCTTGTTTAGGATTTCCTCTCCTTCTTGAGAGGCCTCTTGAAGGATTGCACTTCATCTTCTCCACATCTTGGCTCAAGGCCAAATCCACTATTCAGTCACCGTGTTATTTCTGTTGAAGTATAACGTAGTGTTGCTGGGTGTTGCAGTGGAGGGTTCCACAACACCTTTCCTTGGCATATCTTTCAGAGAGGGAGTTACTGTTTCTCCGAGAGGTCAGTGAAGGAGGTTTCTGAACTAATTACACATCTTTGGCACTAGACCAAACATTCTCTATCTCCTACAGCGCAGTCCAGTGCCTTGACTGCATTATTCTAGAGTTCATCTGCAGTGAGAGGTTGCACCGGCATTTTGGAGGGAAAGATTTCCAGTATTAGGGTCAACCTTGTACTATGAAATCCATTGGAGGAGTTTTTCTGCATATTGGATATCTTATTCAGCCATCTCCATATTGTATCAGTTTTGAGTTGCAGCTGCTGCCCAACAACTCTGGCATTTTTGCAGATTTTCCATTTGTACATGTATTGTAGCCAATCCTTCTAAGGATTGTGCATTATTGTTGTATTAGTGTTTTCAGGAGTTGAGAGATTTCTCCCCCTCATTTATTTGAGCTTATATTGTCATATCATTCTATTCTCATTTTGTATGCAGCAGTATCTCCTATAAACTACGTTATTTTAGCCAGGGATTTTCATGTGTAGCAGTGTTCTTGCATTTTCTTGTACGTGCTCTATTGAGGCTTCCATTGCCTAGATGGAGTGATTGATTCCTCCACATATTGTATAAATTTTCTGATATATAACATATTTTTTGGCTATACATTTCTTCATGTGTTCACGGCTACAAGAATAACATTGTCATCCATTACATGTGCTTACATTTGCTACAGTCCCTCACCGGGCACTTTTTGAGGACATCTAGTAGTGGGAGATCTGTTTAACCATTCTAGAAGGATTTATTTGGAGCCTCCTCTTGGATTTAGCACTTAGACACATTTTTCTAAGGGATATAGGTCCTGGTTTCAAATCGTGTAGCAGTCATTACTGGAAAATGCGTTTTCCAGTCATGCCTTGCTAGCTGTCCCAATTTGGGAACATTACAGTGGTATCAGAGCTGCTTTCTTGGCTCAGCCTATGAGTCTAAGCCCAAGAATATCAGAAGATTGAAGAGGATGGGATTTATCTCATCATATTTCAGATCCATGAAGAACCTCCCCAAGGAGGATAAGAAGAAAGAAGAGGAAGAACCCTGCACTTCCTATTCTCATCAAGGAGACAAAGAAATAAGTAGGAGAAAGACTCCATCTTTTAGAGAAGAAAAATAAAAGGGGGATAAGCTTACCAAGGTTCTTCCTAAATATATACATATGATTCATGAAGAGTTGAAGGAGATCGAGAGGAAGTATGGAGAATCCCCTGGAGGGTTTGATTCTAAAGCAAACTCTAGATTGGAGGAGTGTGAGCATGCAGCTACACATCCTAATACTCAGCAGAGTCACATGCTCAGGAATGTCAGAAGAGAGATGGAAAGAAAATAAGAGATTTCAAGGAGGGAAAACCTTAGTGATTTCTTGAAAGAGTATGTGTTTCAAACTCAGAAATTTTGAGATCATCTCAGTTTTTCAGAGTTTTTCAAGATGAAGGTGAATGGAAGAAAGAAGCAGGATAGATTTCATCTATCTACCTTTGAAGGTTCACCTATGTTAGCCACCCATAAATTATGTCATACTCAATGGTGGCTAAACTTGTCCTTTAAACCTTCAAGAGAGAGTTCCCTTTGAAAAATTATCATCTTTTGAAGTTTTTATGATGATTATTACTCTTTGAGTTAATCTTCACTACTATTTCCCTTTTATCCTAAAAAACCTGTTTTTTCACCAAGAGAAAAACTGCTTATGAAACCCCATTTTCCATCATTTTCACTCCTCCTTTCACTCATAAAAAATTCCATTTTTCGTCCTTTTTCCTCCATAAAATCCTCTAAAAAATCCTTCATATAGTCTCTAAACCATTCCAAAATCCATTTAAAACCTTTTATTCCCCCTTATTTGGTTTTAATTTCCCTCCTTTTACCTATCGGAACCCCCATTTTGGCTTAAAAACACTATCTTTGGGCCTAAAAAAGTCTTTTGCACTCCTAAGGTCTTAAGCCCCCAAGGGCTTATTTCATTTATCCCCTCCGCCTCATGTGGCTGAAGCCTCGCAGTTGGGAGCTTAAAAGCTTAAAAACCCTATTTAAAACCCTTTTTCCCTTTATTTTTTCACTACCCCGACGTTTTGGTCTGAGTTAATCCAGACCGTTGATCTCTGCAGATCAATGACCCTGGGGTTATCTGATTTCCGCCCATCCATCATGCCTTCCCTTTTTCCTTTTCAAAAATTCCACCCCTTTATCAAATCTTGACCGTTCATTTTCAAGATCGGATGATCGGGATTAAACCCGATAAGCCAACACCATGGACCCAGCCAAAGCATAAAATCCTGTGTAAAAACCTTTCCCTTTGTTATTTTTTCATTTCCCCAAAGTTTTGAGTTAAAATAATATAGACCGTTGATTTGCATAGATCAACGGCCATCAGGCCATCGGGTCTCCTCTCCTCCGCCCATTCACCTACCTTTCACTTTCAAAACCTCCAATCCAATTTTTAATCTTAACTGTCCATCAAAAAAGTTCTGATGATCAGGACTAAAACCCGACAAACCCTTAAACCCATCCGCTACGTGACAAAATCGTCGGTCCCACCATCCCTTGTCCGCGTAGCTTTCCCTCCATCACATTCAACCTAGACCGTCAGATCTGGAGCCTCCGATATGACAACGGATGCTGCGTTTCGCGTAATTTTTTAGCCTAAACATTAACGCCAAAAAATTACATGAAATGGGTGGTATTCGAAGGGACAGGTGTCAAAAGGTATGTGGAATTGCATTTTTTTGTGAAAACTGCCTCCCCCCCTAGAGCCCACTCAAAAACCATTCATGGTTTTTCACCATTCCACCTACCCTCCTCAAATGTCATTTGCACTCTTAATCTTGGTCATTGATTGTTAAGATCAGATGGCTTCTGTTATAACGTGACCCATTCGTTTGTCCCTCACCTTTTCTCCCAAACGACTTCATCAAAGTATCTCAATCGTTGATTATCTTAATCTAACGACTCTTATTCACTGTCGCGCCCAAACTCCATTTGCACCTGTTTCACTTCCGCCAAGGGTTTTCTCCATTTTTTGCTACAAATTCCTCCATTTCACACAGCTCCATCCCCTCCATTAAACCTCTGAAGCAATCTTAACCAAATTCCGCAGGGTTTCTTAATGAAGTTTGTGTGTTTTGTAGGGTTTTTTGGTGGTTGTTCTATATGCTTCCATAGTCACAGACAGGTGACAAAAAGGCCCAGAATGATGATTCTGTGGCTTAAAATCAAGGAATAAAGGAGCTGCAGGGCTTGAAATTTATGTTCAAATCATCTGGAGCATGATCCAGGGTTTAGCAGAAACCCTCCAATAATTGAAAGCCAACTGTTTAAACAAGCCAAACAAAGTGTATCAGTGAAGAAATCAAGTTTAAAGAAGGATTAATGCCTAAGCCTGAAGATCAAAGTTTTAATCCTAAGGTTTAAAGAAACAAAGACAATATCCGAAAATGAAGACCCAAAGCAAAGATCAAGGCTAATTAAGCCTAAACACAGAGCAAAAGTGGATTGAAAGTGTTTTAAGGTAAAACAGAGGAAAATATCAGCAAAAAAAGCCTCCACTACCACATCATAGGCTATTTATCCTCTTCAGCTACCAAAGTGCCACCTGCGGCCTCAATAAATCAAAAGAAGGCATAGTTATTTCCTAGTGAGTGATATTTTGCCTAAAGACAGTTGAATAGTTATTTCAAACAAAGGAAGATATTTCAAACTGTTAGTAAATTTATTGTAAAAGATAAATAGGCCTTAAAGTCAATCTTTTTACCCATTAAGCCTAAAAAAGCAGTAAACAGAGTTATGAGACAAAGTTCTAAATTGGATTCATTCCTGCCTTATGCCTTGCATGGTTTTCAAGGCTAGGAGTTGCATTTAGTGTAGAATTAATTACACTTCAATCCTAAAACTCTTCCACCTCCTCATTTCTTCTATAAATACTTTTGAAGAAGATGAGAAGTTTTTGGTTGGTCACTAGTTGTAACACTGAAACTCTCTGAAATAATACATAGCTTGTTTGAAGTTGAAGAAGAAATTGAAGTCTTGGAAGCTTGATGATGTTGTGACATGCTTGTTCTTGAGAAGGCTCTATCATTGGATCCCTGAGCTTGGCTGTTGGTGATGTATTATGAACTGTCTACTATTTTTCCTGTTTTCATTATGTTTCATAAATTCTTACTACAATAGGATAAAAAGTTTAGGCTAAGAAATGACTCCTGGAAGCACCTTAGACCTGTTTTTCCTTCACTGTTTTATGTTTTCTTCTGCTAAGGAATTTTAGAATATTTAATCATTATCTTGAACCCTTATGCTTGTTTATTTCTCAAATAGTTCAAATAGTTGGTTCCAGCATGATTTATGGTTTTCCCTGCTTGTTTGCTGCCACTTGAAAACTGTTTTAGAAGTCTCCCTTTGAAGTGCCATTGTTTATAGTTAGCCAAGGAGGTCTGTTTTTATTATACCCTTTGTCCCTGCTTGAAAAATTGTTTTAAAGGTCTTTATAATTGTAATCATGGATGTTTTTAGGTGTTCCCTCTTCTATGACTGCAATTATTAGTGAATCTTTTATGTTTTCTAAGTCCTTTGAAATAAAATCTTTGAGGAAATAGGATGTGCTCCCGAATATTAGATTTTGTTTTAAAATTTGTCTTGAAGTCATCATTTGCTTAAAGTGTGGTTTGTAGAATTCATGGTTAGCCCTGTCTATCAAATACCTCTTTATGTTCAAGTTATGTTTTTAAGTTCCCTTTGTTGATAATTCAAACTCTCTTTCAAAATCATTAATGTCCATCTCATTCACAAAACTAAAGGATCCTGTGGCCAAGTTATATTTTCCCTTCGATATCCCATATCCATTGATGAGCTTGTTATTTACTTATTCTTGACTCCATTGCCTAATGAATCTAACACTTATTCTTTCTATTTATACTGCCTAGACCTTTCATGTTATGCTGTACTAATTCAACCAAACAAACAAACAAAACAAACACTTTCACTTAATAACTAGTTTAAAATCAATACTTAAAAGCAAACAAGACATACCTTTGTAAAAAATTTGAGAGATACCTCTCTGAGAATAGGAGTACTAGATCCTAGAACTCTAAATATTGGTTCTGATGTTGCCTTGTATTTTGGTTAGCCAATCTATCAAAACACAAGATTCCAACATGATGGCGATCACGGTGGGACCCTGAGTAAAATCCTTAAAAAAAAACACTCACTGTCCATTATAGTATAATTAGCTTTCTTCTAGCACTACCAAGAATAATGGTAATTGTGATAGGACTTATTTGAATCAGTGAAAAACTAAGTAACCCTTAAGATTCTCATAGAAGCCTTATCAAATCTCTAAGAAAATCAGTTAGTAAGCCATAGAGTAGACTTTGTTTGTTTGAGCACCTTAGCTAAGTGTTAAGATCAGACATGGGACACTCTCATAACCATAGAAATATACAAAATCCAAACATATTTCAGATGGGCTTCATAATAAACATGGTGGTGGAACCATAAACATTTTACCTTCACAAAAAGCTAAAAAGTTTCCACCTCGCGACTCCACTAGCCTCAGTAGGCCTATTACTCATCTAGATCTCCAGATTTCCTTAAGAGTGTGTTAACCAACCTTGAGGAAGTTTATAAGCCTAGTCCCATACTAAATAAGACATTGTGAGAGGCAAAACTGTCAAAACAATCCCTAAAAAACTTCAACCTCTCTCATTTTTTTTGAAAAACAGTCTGGCTTCACATAGGATCAACACTAGATCTCATCCAGACCCTAATCCTCCTATAATAGTTGACAATCCAGAGAATATTTTGTGGCATAATTCTAAGTCTGGAAAATCGGCTGCTAATAGGAGCCTCTTAAGAACAAAATATGTCCCTGAAAACCTTACTGTCTTAGAGGATTTACACTTTGACATACAGCATTCAAATAATATCTTTAGAACCAGATCTCAAGGTGATTTAAACCAAGCTGATTTTGAAACTGCAGATTTGCAGCAGAGCTTTAGTAGAGAAGCCTCACTTTCTACTCCTCCTGATTCCCAGCTTCTTCACCACTTTAGCCTTTTCCATAACAAATATGCTCAAAACCAGTTTGTTGGCCCAAGTGTTTCTTCCACTCCAATCCATACTACCACTATTCAAAACACTCCATTTCATCCCACTTTCCCTCTTGTAAATCCACCCCTTGTAAATCTACCTTTCCTTCCAGCCATGGAAACATGGTATGCCCCATTAGTGTTACCACAACCGATGCTTCCCTTACCAAATGATTACCAATCTAAAATTCCTCATTTCACTGGAAATGAACCTATTACTGCCCAACAACACATAAATAAGATGAATGATGCCTTTGATTACATGGAGATATAAGAAGAGACCATTAAGATGAGAATCTTTACCCAAAGTTTAGGAGGAGAAGTAAAAAAATGGTTTAAAATCTTAACTCCTAATAGCATCAATGATCTCCCTTATTTGCATCAAACATTCATAAAAATATGGGAAATAAAAAAGAACCCTCTCCAAATATTTGTGGAGTATAGTAATCTTAAAATAAATCAAGGGGAGAGTGTTCATGAATACTCCACTAGGTTTAACAGTGTTTACAATGCTCTTCCACGTCACATGAAACCTCCCCAAGGCATGGCCTTAGTTAAATATCCTGAGGGTTTCGATGCTGATATGGCCTATCAACCAAGGGAGAGAGATTATTTAACTCTAGAAGATATGCAGAAGGGAGTTGTGAGTGTAGAAGAAAACTTAATTGAGAAAAGAGCTAGGTTAAGATCAGAGAAGAGGGTAAATTATAAACATGATACTGCACCCTCAACCTCATCCTCCGATACCAAAATTGAAAACCTAGTGAAGGTAATGGAGAGAATTCTTGAAAAGATAAACTTGAATGATAGAGTGCCACCAAGAGAACACCAAAACAACCTCCAAAATAGAAATCGAAATCAGAACTTTAGAAGAGAAAACAATCAAGATAGACAAAGAGATAATGACCAACAAATTAGACCTCCCTTCCAACAAAAATATGTAGATTAAGAGGAAGAAAGGGAGATTGAAGGGTTGGGAGAAAATCATGTAAACTTGATTGGATCAGACAGTGGGGATGATGTTTACCTCACTGAAGAAGAACAAAGTTTCTTCTCCTCAGAACAAAATGAAGATACATATGAGGATTCTGATGATTATAGATTGGGATTTGAAAATGAAATCATGGAAGTGCACAAAAAATATGATATTAGAAGCAAAGGGAACATATACAACTCAAAATGTAAAAAAACTAGCACTGTTGTTAGGAAAAATGCAGAAAATCAACCTAAGAAAACAGCAGAGAAAACCAACATTTTGGCTAAGAAATCAGATTTAAATAAAGAGAAGAGCGGCTCGCCAAATGCTGAAAAAAGCAGCCAACCAAATGTTGAACAAAGCAGCCCTAACACTTCAGCTAGTGGCCCTAACAAAATTGTCCCAAATGGAAGTCCAAACAAATTTCAACAAATCAGAATTGCTTAAAGGAATTCAATTGAGAAAACAGATGTAAATATGAAAAAATAAATAGTTCCTTTCAGCCTTGAGGGAGAGATTGCCAAGATAAAGATCACCATACCTCTAGCTAAACTAGTGACCCAAGAAGTGTACAAAAGCCAAGTTTTGAAAGCTTTGAACTTAGGTAGTGACACTGATACATTAAACTTGACAGATGACAAACCTGAATTGTTGTTTGGTCTAGAAGTTGAAGGAAAATACCAAGAAGGAGTTTTCCCTCCCTTCTATGTCAGTTTGAATATACATGATAGGATATTACACAATGCCATGTTAAACTCTGGAGCTTCACATAATCTTATGCCCAAAGTAGTAATGGAAAGCTCAGGCTTAGAAATTACTAGACCATACAAGAACCTGTATTCCTTTGATTCAAGCAGAGTCAAATGCTTGGATTTAATCAAAGATTTATGTGTGAACTTATCTCAAATCCCTGCCAAGAGTCTAGTTATGGACATAGTAGTAGCTGATATTCCCCCAAAGTATGGCATGCTTTTATCAAGATCATGGGGAGCCAAACTTCAGGGGAGCCTTCAAATGGACATGTATTATGCCACCATCCCAGTTTTTAATCAAAATAGAAGATTATATAGGGAATCCCACATGAAATACATGGTGAGGAACATAGATAAACCAAACAACTCTCCAATCTATTCCATTCAGTAAAGCTTAGATTCCTTTATCTTACACAATGAAGATGAAATCAATCAACAAGAAAAGGAAAACAAAGAGGAAATTAGTTTACCAGAACAATCAAAACTCCCCTCAAATTAAACACAAAACATTAGCAATCAACAGCAACAAGAAAATGAAAATGAGGCAAAAATACTTTGGACAATAAAATTTGATGGGTCTTGTAATAAAACAAGTGTAGGGGTAGGTGTATGGATTCAAAATACAAAACAGGGTTATTCATATAAATTAGACTTTCCATGCACCAATAATATTGCTGAATATGAAGCCCTGCTTCTTGGCTTGCAGTTGCTTAAACAACTAGAAGCCCAAAAAATATCAATTCTAGGAGACTCTGAACTTATCATAAGACAAATCAAAGGAGAATATTCAGCTAAAAACTCAAGACTTAGAGAATATCGAAATGCTACCCTTGATTTATTAAAGACCTTTGAAAATTATGAACTCATTTTCATTCCAAGAGCACAAAATCATCTAGCAAATGAACTTACCTTCACTGCCAGCAATTTCCAAGTACCTCAGATAACTGAACATCTTAACATAAAGGTCAAAAACAGGCCTGCAGTGCCTGACAATGAGGACCACTGGAAAGTGTTTGACACTGACAAACACATAGATGATTTCCTAAAATCAGAAAATGATTTTTCTATACCAGCATTAGAAACCAGTCATGAAGAAAACTATTTCGATAATGAACAAATCCCGGAAATAGAAATGATATATTCTGCTGATATAAATCACTGTGAGAATCCTTTTGAAGCAGAATTAATTGACAATGCAGACTAGAAAGACTTGGAAGTTTTACAATGCAAGAATGATACAATTCCAAGAGGTCTCACACCTTTAGAACACCTTTTTGACTTTAATGATGTAGCCAAAGAAACAAGAATGGAGCCTATGGAAACAAATGTAGAAGAACATAACATAGGCAACCTAGCAGAACCCAAAATGATCAAACTTTCCAGCACTCTTCCAACTCATATAAAATTGCAATACATAGAGCTGTTCAAATAATTTAGAGATGTGTTTGCTTGGGGATACAAAGATCTGAAATATTATGACACTAGCATCATTCAACACAAAATTCCTATTAAGGAAAATTAGAAACCTTTCAAATAAAAAATAAGAAGGATAAAACCTGTTTTATTGCCTTTAGTCAGGAAATAAATTGAACAGATGTATGATGTTGGGATTATAGTACCCATTAGATATTCAGAGTGGGTGTCAAACTTAGTTTCTGTTAGGAAGAAGACAGGGGAAATCAGGCTCTGCATTGACTTTAGAAATTTAAATAGAGCCTCCCTAAAAGACAACTACCCCTTGCCAAAGATGGACCATATAATTCAAAGGGTAGTTGGGTCAAAAAGAATATCACTATTGGATGGGTTCTCAGGTTACAATTAGGTGTTAGTGCTCCCAAGTGATCAACACAAAACTACTTTTACTACACCTTGGGGCACATTTATGTATGTCAAAATGCCATTTGGTTTGATGAATGCAGAGGCCACCTTCCTTAGGGCCATGGACATAGCCTTCTCAGAAGATATTGGTTATTTTATAATCATTTACCTTGATGACATAACTGTCTTCTCAAAGACTGATGAATAACATTTGATTCACTTAAGAAAAGTTTTTGAGAAATGTAGGAGATCTGGCTTATCTTTGAACCCCAAAAAGACACTCTTTGGTCTCCAAGAAGGAAAGCTTCTTGGTCACATAATTTTAGAAGAGGGAATCAAAGTATACCTTAAAAGGATAGATGACATATTGAAAATCAGCCATCCAAGAAGCCTCAAAGAGTTACAATATTTCATTGGGAAGATAAATTTCTTGAGGAGATTTATCCCCAACCTTGATGAGCTATTAAGAAACATTAAAAACATGCTTAAGAAAGAGGTAGGTGTGAAATGGACTACACAAGCTAAACAATCATTTGAACTGGTTAAACAAGCTCTCACTCAAACACTAGCCTTGATTAGTCCAGATTTCACCAAAGATTTTTATATATTTTCTTTTTCATCAGAACATACAATAGCTGCAGTGTTACTCCAAAAGAATGACTTGGGGAAAGAACAACCAATATCCTTTTTTAGTAGGGCCTTAAGAGATGCTCCTCTCAAATATAACATCATGGAGAAGCAAGCCTTAGCATTAGTGAAAGAATTAAAGGACTTTAGAGTCTACATTTTACACTCTCACATAATTTCCTTTGTTCCACATACTATTGTCAAGGATATTCTAAGTCAAGACCCTGATGGTAAAAGGGGAGAATGGATTGCTACTATTCTTGAATATGACTTAGAAATCAGGCCCACCAAACTGATTAAAGGGCAGGGATTAGCAAAACTCATGGCTGAATCAAACTTCCAAGCACTAGATATGAAGATGGTGGATGTGTTGGAAGAAATAGAAGAATTCACTGCTCCTTTCATTGAAGAAACATTTTTTAATTCTCCTTGGTATGTTGACATCATTTATGTTCTTTTATATATAAATGCCCCTCCTTCTTTGTCTAAAACTAAAGCTAGATTTTTGAAACAGAAGGCTTTGAATTATTGCATATTAGATGGGGTATTATATTGGAAAAACGTTGTTGGAATTTTTCTTAAATGTTTACTTGAGGATGATGCAGGAAAAATCATGCATGAGTTGCATGAAGGAGAATGTGGAGGACACCTCTACTGGAAGACTACATCAAACAATATCCACATATCTGGTCACTATTGGCCCACCCTTTTCCCAGACACTCAAAATTTATTCATGTCTTGCCATAAGTGTAAAAATTTTGATGGCAAAAGAAAACTCCTTCCCTTACCTTTGCATCCTATCAGTGTTGAGGCACCCTTTCAATAATGGGGCTTGGAATTCATTGGGGAAATTCACCCATCTTCATCATCCCAACATAAGTGGATCCTCACTGCCACTGATTATTTTACCAAGTGGATAGAAGCTATACCATCTAGGAATGCTACTGACTCTGTCATTATCAAGTTCCTTGAAACAAACATCCTATCCATATTTGGTTGTCCTAGAAAAATCATCACAGACAATGTTGCTGACTTCAAGTCTAAAAGAATGGTTGATTTCTGTTACAAATACCACATCACCTTGGGCCATTCTACTGCCTATTATCCCCAAGGGAATGGATTAGCTGAATCCTCCAACAAAAGCCTTATCAATATCATCAAAAAGCTATTGGAGTAGAATTAGAAATCATGGCACAGTAAGTTGGTTCATGCCTTATGGGCTGATAGATTAACTACAAAGAAGTCAATAAACATGTCCCCCTATCAGCTGGTCTATGGCATGGATGCAGTCTTCCCAACATCATTAGGAGTTCCAGTTATGAAACTCCTCCAAGAAGTGCAAACTAAGGAAAATTATATGCAAAGAAGAATCAACCAAACAATTCATTTACAACAATCCAGAGAAGAAGTCTATGAAAGAACGCAACTAGTCCAAGAGAATATCAAGAAAATATTTGATAAAAGGACTAATACAAACAATTTACAAGTTGGAAATATAGTTCTTAAATGGGATTCAAGAAGGGAATAAAAGGGAAAACATGGCAAGTTTGAAAATCTGTGGAAATGACCTTATATTATTCATGCTGAGAGGGGTCATAATGCATTTTTCTTGAAAGAATTGAATGGAGAAGATATATATGGAGGTCTTGTCAATGGCAGGATGCTCAAGCACTACTTCTGTCAAGAATCATGAGTTTCAAAGCTTTTTTGCTTTCCATTGTAAATATCATTGTTTGAACATTGCATTCAAAGTTAGAAAAATAAAAATACAAAAACAATATAAAAGAAAAGAGGGCAGATAAAAACAAGAAAGGTACAGCCCCATACCAAAAAAGAGAGACAAAATCTGAAAGTGTGCAAGCTCAAATGCCACTCCTAAAAAACACACTTCTAGTTAGTCATACAACCTAATCATGACTAATTAGATTTTCAATTTACTGCTGATAAGTTAGTGAATTAGATCAGCCAAACCACATAATCTTGGCTTATCAGTAAGGTAGATTAGGATAGAGGAAACAAAGGTTCAAACAAGCTTAAAAACTTGAACCTATGAGATCGATGAAGAACTGGTTATGAAAATCTCAAAACTTGAACCAGGAAAGAAAGAGAAAGATAGCTCAAACAAATTCAAAATCAGAGATGAAGAGATAATGAAGGATGTTTTAGTTTTCAGATCTTGAGCCTTCACAAATTTTGTTTTACTTTTCTGCAAATTTTAGTTTATGTGCAGCTTGTTTTTATGCCATAGATCTGCAGCAAGTCAAACTGCTTAATCTTGGCTTGGTTGTTTTTGAATTTCCTATTTTAGTAATTAGAGAATAAAGGTCTGTCAGACAGTCTAATCCTGACATAGTATTTAGGTAGAGAATTTATGAACTCAACTGTTTAAACTAAGTTCATGGAGAAATAAGAGTAGAAATAGATTATTTTCCTATTTTTCAAAAGAATAAAATTTTGTTGAAGACATTTTTCTAGTCCAAATGCACTCTGAAAGAAGAAAAAAATGTTAGGATCATTAGGAATGGGTAAGTAGAGATTTTTTTTTAATATAATTCCACTGCTTTAGATTGCTGTAGATATCATCAAATCAAAGAAAGGTCAGCTAAGGGAAAAGAAATTTGTTGCCCAATGGATGAAGGCACTAGTTTACTGAAAAGCCAAAGATCAGTAGCTAAGGTTCTGGACACCTAAAGAACCAGTTTTCCTCCCCAATGTTTAGATTGCAACAAGATGATGAGCTTAGTGAAAAGAGTCACCTTCACTAAGTGGGCTCGCAGGCTATTTTTGGCGCAAGTCTATTTTTAGACTATGTCTATTTTTAGACATATGGATCATGTTCTATGAGTTGCAGGATGCTATTTGTGGATGGTTGGTCAAGTTGGAAAAAAATAGATGGACTTATATTTTTATACATATTGGGCGTAATCTATTTTTAGATTGCCAGTCTAAAAATATATATGTCGAATATTATTAGATCTTAATAATATTTGGACTATAAACATTATCTTATTCTCTTGGAGCACTTCAGTTAAGTGCACAGATGTGGCACAGGAGCTGACAGAAGGAATTACGCTATTCCTAAGGTTTAAGTGGAGCTATTGCATGGATACTTCAGTTAGAACTCATGTGAGAGAGTTTGGTGGAGTTGATTGAGGAAGTTAATGGAGTTGTGTTCAGTTTAACTAAACTAAACATAGTTGAGCTATTTGTATCTAGTTTAACTGATTGATACAATTAGTGAGAGTGGTGTGAATTAATTATTAATTAATTCACTAATTATAAACTCATTAATCAACTAAAGAATACATCAGTTAACTTCAGTGCATGGACAGTTTCAGTGGAGACCAGTGCAGAGATAGGTGAAAGAGCAGGTTAACTATCAGTTGCGACTATACTGTTGCATATTTGCAACTACTGTAGTTGATTGGAGGAGCCCATGAGGATTACAAAGACAAGCTGTGTGGTTTATACATTTAATGAGCCATCCTACAACATCACTACTTAAGTAGAGGTCACATCAAAGAGATCTGTTATGTCATAGAAAAAGAATGAGATTAGTGTAGCACTGGAGGTTGTATTGAGAGTTTGTGAGGAGCTTTGTACAATGATTGTTACATGATCTTGGTGACATATAATATACATATAGTTGGGGGTTTTCAGCTTTAAGCTTTCCCATGAAATACTGTGTTCATATGTGTGATTGTTTATGGTTTTAATGTATGCATGCAATTGATTTTATTTCCGCATGTAATGATCAATGGTAGAAGAGATGTTGTATTGTGCATGAAGATAAAATAGTGTGTGATCAGGAGAATCTCGGTGAATAATATATCAGTTATTCAAAATTTCTACACCCAAGTGGAGCCACTGTTAGCCACCCATAAATTCTGTCATACTCAATGGTGGCTACACTTGCCTTTTAAAACTTCAAGAGATAGTTTCCTTTGAAAACTTATCATCTTTTGAAGTTTTTATGATGATTATTATTCTTTGAGTTAATCTTCACTGTTGTTTCCCTTTTATCCTAAAAAAACTGCTTTTTCACCAAGAGAAACATTTCTTATGAAACCCCATTTTCCATCATTTTCACTCCTCCTTTCACTCATAAACAATTCCATTTTTCATCTTTTTTCCTCCATAAAATCCTCTAAAAAATCCTTCATATAGTCTCTAAACCATTCCAAAATCCATTTAAAACCTTTTATTCCCCCTTATTTGGTTTTAATTTCCCTCCTTTTACCTATCAAAACCCCTATTTTGGCTTTAAAACACTATCTTTGGGCCTAAAACAGTCTTTTGCACTCCTAAGGTCTTAAGCCCCCGAGGGATTATTTCCTTTAGCCCCTCCGCCTCATGTGGCTGAAGCCTCGCAGTCGGGCGCTTAAAAGCTTAAAAACCCTGTTCGAAACCCTTTTTCCCTTTATTTTTTCACTACCCCGATGTTTTGGTCTGAGTTAATCCAGACCGTTGATCTCTACAGATCAACAACCCTGGGGTTATCTGCTTTCCGCCCGTACATCATGCCTTCCCTTTTCCCTTTTCAAAAATTCCACCCCTTTATCAAATCTTGACCGTTCATTTTCAAGATCGGATGATTAGGATTAAACCCGATAAGCCAACACCATGGACCCCGCCAAAGCATAAAATCCTGTGTAAAAACCTTTCCCTTTGTTATTTTTTCATTTCCCCAAAGTTTTGATTTAAAAGAATATAGACAATTGATCTGCATAAATCAATGGCCATCAGGCCATCAGGTCTCCTCTCCTCCGCCCATTCACCTGTCTTTCACTTTCAAAACCTCCAATCCAATTTTTAATCTTAACCATCCATTAAAAAATATCTGATGATCAGGACTAAAACCTTACAAACCATTAAACCCATCTACTGCGTGACAAAATCGTCGGTCCCACCATCCCTCGTCTGCACAGCTTGCCCTCCATCGCATTTAACTCGGACTGTCGGATCTGGAGCCTCTGATCCAATGGCAGACATTGTGTTTTGCGTAATTTTTGGGGCTAAACGTTAACGCCAAAAAATTACGTGAAATGGGTGGTATTCAGAGGGATAGGTGTCAAAAGGTATGTGGAATCGTGTTTTTTTTGTGAAAACTGCCTCCCCCCCCAGAGCCTGCGCGAAAACCATTAATGGTTTTTCGCCATACCACCTACCCTCCTCAAATGTCATTTGCACTCTTAATCTTGGCCGTTGATTGTTATGATTGGACGACTTATTTTATAACGCGACCCATTATTTTTCCCCTCACCTTTTCTCCCAAACGACTTCATCAAAGGATGTCAACCATTTATTACCTTAATATAACGATTCTTATTCACTATCGTGCCCAAACTCCATTTGCACTTGTTTCACTTTCGCCAAGGTTTTTATCCCTTTTTTTGCTGCAAATTCCTCCATTTCGCACAGCTCCATCCCCTCCATTAAACCTCTGAAGCAGTCTTAACCAAATTCCGCAGGGTTTCTTAATGAAGTTTGTGTGTTTTGCAGGGTTTTTTGGTGGTTGTTCTGTATGCTTCCACAGTCACAGATAGGTGACAAAAAGGCCCAAAATGACAATTTTGTGGCTTAAAATCAAGGAATAAAGGAGCTGCAGGGCTTGAAATTTACGTTCAAATCATCTGGAGCATGATCCAGGGTTTAGCAGAAACCCTCCAATAACATAAAGCCAACTGTGTAAAAAAGCCAAACAAAGTGTATCAGTGAAGAAATCAAGGTTAAATAAGGATTAACTCCTAAGCCTGAAGATCAAAGTTTTAATCCTAAGGTTTAAAGAAACAAAGACAATATCCGAGAATGAAGACCCAAAGCAAAGATCAAGGATAATTAAGCCTAAACACAAAGCAAAAGTGGATTGAAAGTGTTTTAAAGTAAAAAAGAGGAAAATATCAGCAAAAGAAGCCTCCACTACCACACCAAAGGCTATTTATCCTCTTTAGCTACCAAAGTGCCACCTGCGGCCTCAATAAATCAAAAGAAGGCATAGTTATTGCCTAGTCAATGATATTTTTCCTAAAGACAGTTGAACAGTTATTTAAAACAAAGGTAGATATTTCAAACTATTAGTAAAGTTATTGTAAAAGATAAATAGGCCTTAAAGTCAATATTTCTACCCATTAAGCCTAAAAAAGAAGTAAACAGAGTTATGAGACAGAGTTCTAAATTGGATGCATTCCTGCCTTTGTTAGGTCCCTATATTACTAGTATAGTCCCTTATTGTTATTAGTGTAACCCTCTTATTGTTATTATTGTACCCTTGTAGCCCCCATTTTTTTATTATTGTGCCCTTAAATTATTATTGTTAGGTCGGCTAGGATTACATCAGAGCTAATTAGGATTACATTTGGCCACATGACTCCTATATATAGAAAGGAGGTTTGTAAATTGTATCATCCAAGAATTATTGATTTATGTAATGTATTGGAAGTTGCCCCCTCGAAGTGGCTCATTTCTAAGGCATTGATATCTCTTTTCTTCTATTTTTGGAGCTGGTTACACAACATTTGGTATCAGAGCTTTGGATTCTAGGGTTTCGCTGCTCCAAACAGGTCATCGTGGAATTTTCGCTATAATTTTTTTTCTACAAAGTTTCAGAAGCTAAATTTTTTAGGGTGTGAATCTAAAATCGCGAGGAAGATCTTCTAAAAATTTCAGAGCTTGGTTCGCAATATGTTCGGAGATATGATCTGTGGAAGTTAGGTCTTTTTTTAGGCTCTTAAATAGGTCATCATGGAATTTGCGCTATAAATTTTTTTCTACGAAGTCTCAGAAGCTGAAATTAATAGGGTGTAAAGTAGAAATCCTGAGGAAGATCGTCAAAAAATTTCAGATCTTGGTTCGCAACATTTTTGGAGATATGATCTGTGGAAGGTAGTGCTTTTTCAGGATCCTGAATTTCATCTCAAAGAGGTGATCATGGGAAAATATTCATAACTCTCTCTCTGAGCATCGGATTGGAGTGTCGTAAAAATTGGTCACTAGTACACAGACTGTAGTTTCTTAGATATAAATTTCAGAGCCGAAGGAAAAAACAGTGACACGTGGAAAGTCGTACAAGTTCGTTGTACTGAACCAGTCCATAATTAGGTCATTGTGGGAGATTGGACACAACTTTTTCTTGGAGAATCCAAATCAAGTCAGACCTGTGGCATTCGAAATATAATTCAGAGGACTACATCAGTACCGAAATTAAAATATTTAAGTGCTTCAATTACAGAGATAATCCAATTTCAATATCGAGCTCCTCAAAAGCAAGAAAAAGGTGTGTATTTCTTTTGCGAATTGCATAAGTCTTGTTTGAAGAATCAATTTGAATTGATTCCAAGGGCATATTTTAGAATATATATCAGTATTGGGTTCTAAAATATACTTCGTAAAAATAATTCAACACCCATTAAGCCTTCAGAAGTCTCTACTATGACTCATGAAGATGAAGAATTGCAACATGATCTATCAAAATTACAAGAGCAAGTGCAACAAATTTCACTCTCGCAAAGAGCAACAAAAAATGAAATGGAAGTTTTGAAGAAAGGCGTGGAAGTTAAGATGGATGGCATGGAAGCTAGTGTGGAAGCTAAGATGGATGGCATGGAAGCTAAGATGGATGACATGAAAGACAACATGGAAAACATGAATAATGATCTAAAAGCAGACATAGAAGGTTTGACAAAGTTGATACAAGAAATGTTTCCTAATGGTGAAAAGATAGTAGAAGAACCTCATGATGAGAACAAAATAAATGTTAATCGTGATTTCATAAACTCTAATGTTGGCATGAAGAACCACCATATTCCAAAAATGGATATGAGGAAGTTTGATGGAAAGGATCCTGTAACATGGATACTACAGATGGAGCAATATTTTGATCTCCATAATGTGCAAAACACACAAAAGGTACGCATTGCAACTTTACATTTAGAACAAATACATTTGTATGGTATCGATGGATTTGCTCCCGTAAAAAAATTGTCACTTGGTCAATTTTTATGGAGGAAATGATAGCACATTATGAGGATACAAAGAGCAACACCTTCTTTAGCCAATTGATAAATCTCAAACAAAAGGGTTTAGTGGGGCAGCACATTGAGGACTTCCAAAAAATTGAATATAAGGGTAACTGATATTCCAGAGGACCACAGGATCGATCTCTTCATAGGCACTTTAAAGGATAACATCCAACATGAAGTTCGTGTTTTGGAACCAGATTCATTGGAGAAGGCATTTAGGTTGGCAAGAAAAGTTGAATGTAAAATAATGGCAACAAGGAAGCCTACCACTCAATTCTATAAAGAAGGAAGTGTTGCTACGCCTAGATTTCCACAAACTACAAGGTTGACACCACAACAATTGGAAGAAAAAAGAGCAAAAGGGATTTGCTACAGTTGTGATATAAAATACACTAAAGGTCATAAGTGTGCTGAGAAGAAATTATTTTACATAGATTGTGAAGAGGAAGAAGAAAATGAACAAGAAAAGGATCATTAGGGGAATTTTGAGGTCTAAAATGGGCCTCATAAGAAAAATGTACAACAAAAATAAACTTTATAACAACCAATAGAATTCAAGATGATGATGTCATCCATAATGGATGATTCACCATTTTTGAAGTAAAAAAGTAAAAATATTAAAAAATAATAAAATAATAAAACTACTTTTTCAACTCGTATTTAAACTTATCTCCCAAAATTTTTTTACTCAAATTTCGAGTAGAGAGCCGTTGGATGCGAAATTTAATTCCTCATCCAAGGAGTACCCATGTTGCATACTTTTGATGAACTCTACTACACGAAAAATGAGAAATACATAAAAACGTGATTGCAATCACGTTTTTTTATGTATTTCTCATTTTTCGTGTAGTAGGACCCATCGAAAGTATGCAACATGGGTACTCCTTGGATGGGGAATTAAATTTTGCATCCAACGAGTACTCCTACTCGAAATTTGAGTAAAAACTTTGGGAGATAAGTTGAAAATATGAGTTGAAAAAGTAGTTTTTCCATTTTTCCCTCTAAAATTTGATGATGCCATCAAATCTTATTTGATTTTTTCCACTATTATTTTATAATTTCCTTAGGAGGCCCATTTTAGACCTCAAAATTCTCTAATTATACACCAGGAACCAACCCAAGAAGCGGAAGAAATGAGTCCGACCATATCGTGTAATGCACTGGTAGGAATTACCACTCCTCAAACTCTCAAGATAGAAGGACAGATCAAGAAGAAAAAGGCAATAGTGTTGATTGATTCAGGTAGCACCCATAATTTTATTCATTGTAAGGTAGCCAAGGAATTAAATTGTTTCCTATACCCAGCACCAGAATGTCAAGTAATGGTTGCAAATGGAGGAACTATAAATTGCTCGGGAAAATGTCATAATATCAAGCTAACCATGGGGGAATATGTATTTACTATTCCAATGCTTTCCATTCCTATGGGAGGTGCTGATGTTGTACTAGGAGTACAATGGTTACAATCTTTGGGGACGGTAGCTTTTAATTTTCAAGAACTTTTCTTGAAATTTTTTTCAGAAGGAAAGGAAGTCGAATTATGGGGTATTGAAGGGAAGCCGGGAAGGATAATATGCTCTAATGTCATGACAAAGCTTCTAAATAAATAACAATGAGGCGTAATTGCACAATTATGCTCACTAGAAGTTCTGACATCAAAATCATCTATTTCTGCAGATCTCCAACAAGTCTTGGACAATCATTCCAAGGTGTTTGAAACTCCCAAAGGACTCCCACCTATTCGTGATCAAGATCATGCTATTCATTTGATTCCAGGAAGTGTTCCTCAAAACATCAGGCCTTATAGATATCCTTACTTCCAAAAGAGTGAAATTGAACGTATGATTGCAGAAATGTTAGAGGCAGGTATAATTCAACCTAGTCAAAGTTCTTTCTCTGCTCCTGTAGTATTGGTACACAAGAATGATGGATCATGGCGAATGTGTCCGGATTATAGGGAGCTCAATAAGCTCACCATTAAAGATAAATTTCCCATTCCTGTGATTGATGAATTATTGGATGAATTACATGGAGCAATTTATTTTACCAAGTTGAATCTTCGTTCAGGATATCATCAAATTAGAATGAAGACTGAAGATATTCCAAAAACAGCATTTCGAACTCATGAGGGTCATTATGAATTTTTGGTCATGCCTTTTGGACTTACCAATGCACCTTCTACATTTCAAGGGTTGATGAATTCCATTTTCAAACCCTTCCTTAGAAAATTTGTGCTAGTATTTTTGGATGATATACTAATCTACAGCAGGTCTTGGAAGGATCATGTTGAACACGTTGACAGGGTGCTCAAACTATTGCAGGAGAAACAATTATATGCACAAAAATCCAAATGTTTCTTTGGAGTACAAGAGGTGGAATATCTGGGTCATATTGTATCTCACGAGGGTGTTAAAGTAGACCCTAACAAAATTAAAGCTATTAAGGAATGGAAAGTCCCCACAACCATAAAGAAGTTGCGAGGATTTCTTGGGTTAACAGGGTATTATCGCAAGTTTGTTAAGAATTATGGGAGAATAGCAGCACCTCTAACAACATTATTGAAGAAAGATGCATTTTCATGGACTCCTGAAGCAACTAAGGCCTTTGAACATCTTAAAGAGGCATTGTGCCTAGCACCGGTCTTAGCTACGCCAGACTTCACAAAAACCTTTATTGTGGAATGTGATGCCTCAGGAAATGGAATTGGTGCAGTTTTAATGCAGGAAGGAAGACCCATTGCTTTTGAAAGTCGTCCAATCAAAGGAAATTATTTACATAAACCTATTTATGAGAAAGAAATGTTAGCAATACTGCATGCACTAAAGAAATGGCGAACTTACCTAATGGGAAGACACTTCAAGGTAAAAACTGATCATGATAGTCTTAACACTTTTTGGAACAAAGACTATCTTCAGAAGAGCAGCAAAAATGGGTCACAAAGATGTTGGGTTATGACTTTGAAATAATCTACAAAAAAGGAAAGCTTAATGTTGTTGCAGATGCACTCTCAAGAAAGAATGAAGAGGTGGAAGCATTGCTTTGTGCCATTTCTATTATCCATCCAGATTGGATAATTGAAGCAGGAGATGAATGGAATAAGGACAAATATGTATGGACACTCATTCAAAATTTGCAGAAAGATCCTAGTACATCTGATACATTTAGTTGGAAAAATGATTCCTTATGGTACAAAGATCACCTATATCTTTGTAAGAATTCCCAACTAAAACAAAAGATTCTTCTGGAATTGCACGCTTCTCCTTTAGGAGGACACTAAATATTTTTAAAAACTTACCACAGGGTGAAGAAAGAATTTTTTTGGGATGGCCTTAAATCTGATATTTAAAATTTTGTGGCGGAATGTTTGGTTTGACAGTAGAATAAAGTTGAGATAATTAAGACCCCGGGACTTCTACAATATTTATCCATTCCAAGTCAACGTTGGGAGGAGATTTCAATGGATTTTATCACAGGTTTACCTAAGTCCGAAGGAAAGAGTGTCATCATGGTGGTAGTTGATAGACTTACCAAGTATGCACACTTTTGTGCATTATCTCATCCATTTAAAGCAAGTACAGTTGCTACTACATTTATGGATAGAATTCAAAAGCTACATGGAAGCCCATGGGTTATTGTGAGCGACAGAGATCCCATTTTTACTGGAAATTTTTGGACGGAGTTATTTTCTTGTTTGGGTACTCAATTAGCTCATAGCTCATCTTATCATCCTCAATCCGATGGTCAAACCGAGATAGTAAATAAATGTTTGGAAGGATATCTTCGTTGTTTTGTATCTGATAAACAAACACAATGGGTCAAGTGGTTACCTCTCGCTGAATGGTGGTATAACACTTCCTTCCATACTGCAGCAAAAATGACCCCATTTATGGCACTTTAAGGATATCATCCACCATCCATCACATCATCTTTAAGGGAAAATTCGAAGGTTCAAGCAGTGGAAGATCACATCGAGCATCAGCAAGAAGTTCTCCAACTCTTAAAGGATAACCCGAATTTGGCACAAAATCGAATGAAACAACAGGCAGATCAACATCGCAGCGAGAGAAGTTTTGATGTAGGAGATTGGGTATTTTTACGGCTACAACCATACAAACAAATGTCCCTCAAGCAAGCTAAGAAGGATAATAATTTATCACCAAAGTACTATGGTCCTTACAAGGTGTTGCAAAATATTGGTACTATGGCATACAAATTGGAGCTTCCTGCTTCTTCACGAGTGCATCAAGTTTTCCATGTTTCATGCTTAAAGAAGGTTATAGGTGAAAATCTTCCAGTTCAAACAATATTTCCAGAACTTGATGAGGAAGGAAAAATCATATTGGAACCTGAAGCGGTCACAGAAACAAGAACTCGACAGCTACGGAATCGATCAATTTCAGAGTATCTCATCAAGTGGAAGAACTTACCCACTGAAGATTATACATGGGAGGATGAGAAGTTTATACAGAAGCACCCAGAGCTACTCAAGCATTGAGGACAACACTTTGTTGGAGGAGAGGGGCATGTTAGGTCCCTATATTACTAGTATAGTCCTTTATTGTTATTAGTGTAACCCCCTTATTGTTATTATTGTACCCTTGTAACCCCCATTTTGTTATTGTTGTGCCCTTAAATTATTATTGTTAGGTCGGCTAGGATTACATTGTGGCCCACTAGGATTAAATTATGGCCACATGGACTCCTATATATAGAAATGAGGTTTTGTAAATTGTATCATCCAAGAATTGTTCATTTATGTAATGTATTGGAGGTTGCCCCCTCGAAGTGGCTTATTTCTAAGGCGTTGATATCTCTTTTCTTCTATTTTTGGAGCTGGTTACACAACATATGCCTCGCATGGTTTTCAAGGCTAGGAGTTGCATTTAGTGTAGAATTAATTACACTTCAATCCTAAAACTCTTCCACCTCCTCATTTCTTCTATAATACTTCTGAAGAAGATGAGAAGTTGTTGGTTGGTCACTAGTTGTAACACTGAAACTCTCTGAAATAATACATAGCCTATTTGAAGTTGAAGAAGAAATTGAAGTCTTGGAATCTTGATGATGTTGTGACACGCTTGTTCTTGAGAAGGCTCTATCATTGGATCCATGAGCTTGGTTGTTGGTGATGTATTCTGAACTGTCTGTTGTTTTTCCTTTTTTCATTATGTTTCATAAATTCTTACTATAGTAGGATAAAAATTTTACGCTAAGAAATGACTCCTGGAAACACCTTAGACCTGTTTGTCCTTCACTGTTTTATGTTTTCTTCTGCTAAGGCATTTTAAAGTATTTAATAATTCTCTTAAACCCTTATGCTTGTTTATTTCTCAAATAGTTCAAATAGTTGGTTCCAACATGATTTATGGTTTTCCCTGCTTGTCTACTGCCACTTGAAAACTGTTTTAGAAGTCTTCCTTTGAAGTACCATTGTTTATAGTTAGCCAAGGAGGTCTGTTTCGATCATACCCTTTGTCCTTTCTTGAAAAATTGTTTTAAATGTCTTTATAATTGTAATCATGGATGTTTTTAGGTGTTCCCTCTTCTATGACTGCAATTATTAGTGAATCTTTTATGTTTTCTAAGCCCTTTGAAATAAAATCTTTGAGGAAATAGGATGTGCTCCTGAATCTTAGATTTCGTTTTAAAAGTTGTCTTGAAGTCATCATTTGCTTAAAGTGTGGTTTGTAGAATTCATGGTTAGCCCTGTCTATCAAATACCTCTTTATGTTCAAGTTATTTTTTTAAGTTCCCTTTGTTGAGAATTCAAACTCTCTTTCAAAATCATTAATGTCCATCTCATTCACAAAACTAAAGGATCCCGTGGCCAAGTTAGATTTTCCCTTCAATATCCCATATCCATTGATGAGCTTGTTATTTACTTCTTCTTAACTCCATTTCCCAATGAATCTGACACTTCTTCTTTCTGTTTATACTGCCTATACCTTTCATGTTCTGTTGTACTAATTCAACCAAACAAACAAACAAAACAAACACTTGCACTTAATAACTAGTCTAAAATCAATACTTAAAAGCAAACAAGATATACCTTTGTAAACAATTTCAGAGATCCCTCTCTGAGAACAGGAGGACTAGATCCTGGAACTCTAAAGATTGGTTCTGATGTTGCCTTGTATTTTGGTTAGCCAATCTATCAAAACATAGGATTCCAACAACCTACATGTTCAGCCAAAGCTTCGGTGGAGGATTTAGATACCTTCTTGGAGTAGCACCAAATTCCAAAGGATGAAGCCATCAGAGTTGCAACGCTGCATTTGAGGGGTAAGGTTTATGCCTGGTGGATCTTTGAATCCTTTTCTTTGAAAAATGGAAACATTTCATCTTATGCAAATTTCACTAAGGCATTGGTGGAAATATTTAATAGAGGGATTCATGAGAAACACATGGAGGTGTTGAATGAGAAAACTCAAACAAAAACCTTATATAAAAACACAATGCCATTTGAAAAAACCATGAGGGAGGCTGAAAACTTGCACCATACTTTACCGGAGGAGAAAATTTCTTCTTACACTTTTGAGCAAGGAGGCATGAGGGTCTCTTTTTCAGAGGATCCAATCATTGGAGGATTTCCCATTCATGTTACAGAGATTAAGGGCAACAACGTTGTTAGATGTGGAGTTGATCTAGCACCTCATGCAGAGGAAGGAGGAGCTCTTACTCCAAATAGAGGGATACTTGCATCTTTGCAAGGAAGTCCCCAGGATCTCATATGTGGAGATCAAGGCACAACTCATGTTTTATCTGTGCCATTGTTGAGGAGGTGTGAAACCATGAAGACACAAGGAGGAAGTAGGGAGAAGACCCAACATCATGAGGTGAGGAGTACACATCCCTATCCATTTCTGGAGGTTTATGCACCCAAGGAGGTGATTGGATTGTGCAGTGGAAGCATGGAGGGTTATCTCCATTCATCTATTCAGTCATCTCTTGATGATGATGTCTCATTACATGGAGACATTTTGCTGGGGAGACCACTGGATCAGCAGAGGAGGATGGATGCTTCACATGATGAGGCACCAATAATTAATTTAAGGAGGTTGGATACCTGGAAAGAGCTTGACACAATGCTGGGAGGGTGGGGCAGACTCAAAGAGAGAGGGAGCATTCTCTCAACATCAACATCACCCACTTCCATTTTAGATTCTGCGTTTTGTAAGAAGCAGAAGGGGAAGGATAGCAGCCTTCCATCTTGCATCTTTGGCATGAGAGATGTCAAAAAATATGATGACCATATGAGAGCTGCCCTTCATGAGAGATCATGAGCGCTGCCACTATGGAGATTAGATCCACATTGGAGCTCCCAACTATTGGTGGAGTATTCCAAGGATATTTTTACTTGCATGATCTTGGATGGCCAGTTGCATGAGGAGGCATATTCAGTCAGAGATGGGGTCATATTTTATCTGTTGGGTGTGGAGCTTGATTATCTTGTTTACTTTTTATCATATCTTTGGACTCCTGTACCTTAAAGGGGGTGGCGTTGCCGCTCGTAATTAATGATGCTGTGGGGGGCGGAGCCCCCCCCTGGCGGGGGTTTTCGGGGGCAGCGCCCCTGAAGCTAAAAACAGATGTAAAATTTCCTTGTAAAAGTATAGTAATTTCTAGTCAATCTGGGCCGTTCATTAGGCAAATGATCTGACAGTAGAAGTTATGTTTAGATTAGGATTTTTTTCCCTAGAAGGCAACCCCTTGCTCGTATGAGGGTATTGTATTGCGTCTGTGTATTGCATGTGTATTCTCAGAGCAAGAAATAGATAAGGAGACTGTGAGAGAGAACATATGATATTACAACAGATCTGTTGTAGGTTGTGTCTCTTCATTTTTAATGATAATAGAAAGGAAGGACTGGCTGTTTGGGGTGGACGTAGCCCAAACTGGGTGAACCACGTATATCTGTGTCTCTCTGGTTTTATGTGTTTTGTGTGCTTTTATTTTCCGCATATTTTATGTGTTGCATTGCTCTGTAATATTTAATTTTCTAACATTATCATGGCAGGATCTTCTTTCCTAGAGCTTCCAAGCTCAAGGAGAAGTTGCTACAAGCAGCTTGGGAGGATTTCATTTTCAGCCCCATTTTTTCTATGATAGCATACCACACCATCATGGAGGGGTATTTTTGGATCGGCTTTGAGGAGGAGATATATCAGCATATGAGCATATGCATAGACCAGATGGAGATGGAGGAGAGACATGACTCTTTGAGAGAGTTAGCATAGACACCTCTCTTCTCATTGAGGATGAGAGGAGACTCATCTATGAACCACTCCATTTGTATGAGCAGGACATATGGTAAGGGTGATTATTATCTACATAATTGTTTATATGATGTATGTCCCTTAACCATATATGTGCAGGATGTTGCTCCAAGGAGGAGCATTATTTATTTAGAGCTTCATGGTCTAGTTGAGGCCATAAGCATGATGGATGGCCATTCCCTAGGAGGGCTTGGGGAAGATTATGGAGGACATACTCTTTGTACATCTTACATTATTCACTTCCTCCATACTTATGAGGAGATTGGAGCAGCAAGCAAGTGGTTGAGAAGTCACTCATTTTATCCGTCTTTATTGTAGTTGAGGGTCAAGATGTGTTGGTTGCACCTGAGGGGCCATTGTCCTTCACGTTTGTTGCATATGGCAGCAAGCATGATTCTCTTCTTTGTTCCCTATGGTTCTATTGTGGTTGTCTTTATGAGGAGCATGTTTGGGAGAGAGACACATTGGGTGAATGTGTCCTTTGAGGGAGAGATTCCTCACACTTTTTGCACTACATGTTCTAAGGGAAACATGGTAGATGGTATGGCCACTAGAGCTACTCATTTGTTTCCATATGAGGTGATCCATATTATAGGTGACATGCCATATGTTGATGACTTCCAACTCATCATATATGGAGATACTTGGGCCAACATGATTTGCAGCATTGGAGGAGAGATCCTTGGAGATATAGTCTTCACCTTGCCACTTGAGGGCAAGAATTTTGTAGCCCAGGATCAGCACTTTCTCTACACTTATCATAAGTGGAGAGATGGATAGCGTGGGGTAGGCTACATTTTCTACCATGAGAAGATCTTCGTCCCACCTACTTTGTCAGAGCCAAAGGTGGATGACAGTTTTCAGGAGTTACTTGGTTGGAAGGTGAATCATTTTGCATGGCTCATAGCTTGGAGATGGAGGATCCATATGGGAAAGATAGTTCCCATTCTATTTAAGATCCCATTCTTCAAGAGGACATCTAGAAATCACTTTGTTATCCTCTTGATTATTTCACTTTCACATGATGATAGCTTGATAGCTGACTTACATGCTGAGGAGGAGAATTGTGGAGATTTGATTGATGAGATAACATCAATATCATTGGAAGAGATCATAATACATGAATGATATAGGGAGAGGAGAAGAAAATAACTCAGTCTATCCTTACACTTGCTTGAGGACAAGAAATGTTTGAGAGGGGAGGACTGTAATGTTCCCAAATTTTCATGAATAAAATTAGAACATTAATTTGTGCTTATTTCATCTAGGAGGTGAATAAAATGGTTAAAAGGCCCATGAGTAGGAATAATATCCTTCATAGTGTGAAAATGATCATTGGAGCAGCTTATTTTTCACCTTCCAGTGTGAAAATGGGCAATTTGCATGAGGACAAGGTCAAGTTTGACCAAGTCGACAGTGTTGCCTAAGAGGTGTAGCTCGCTTGAGAAGACAACGCAGTTTTGGAGGGAGAAAGATTCCTTGTGGAAGAAACCCTAATGTGTGGGGTCCATGGCAAAGAGGCATTCACTTGTATAAGAAGAGGAGGAGGCAGCCATAGGGAGATATCTTGGATTATTTGATATTTTTCTATTTAGACAAATTGCAGGCTCCAGCTGTTCAACTGAGTTGCAGTGCTGCTTAGCATGAGGGATTCCTATTTAGGATTTCCTCTCCTTCTTGAGAGGCCTCTTGAAGGATTGCACTTCATCTTCTCCACATATTGGCTCAAAGCCAAAGCCACTATTCAGTCACTGCATTATTTCTGTTGAAGTATAATGTAGTGTTGCTAGGTGTTGCAGTGGAGGGTTCCACAACACCTTTCCTTGGCATATCTTTTAGAGAGGGAGTTCATGTTTCTTTGGGAGGTCAGTGAAGGATGTTTCTGAACTAATTGCACATCTTTGGCACTAGGACAAACATTCTCTATCTCCTACAGTGCAGTCCAGTGCCTTGACTGCGTTATTCTAGAATGCATCTGCAGTGAGAGGTTGCACCGACATTTTGGAGGGAAATATTTCCAGTATTAAGGTCAACCTTGTACTTAGGAAATCCATTGGAGGAGGTTTGCTGCATATTGGATATCTTATTCAGCCATCTCCATATTGTATTAGTTTTTAGTTGCAGCTGCTGCCAAGAAACTTCGGCATTTCTGCAGATTTTCCATTTGTACATGTATTGTAGCCAATCCTTTCTAAGGATTGTGCATTATTGTTGCATTAGTGTTTTCATGGGTTTAGAGCTTGCTCCCCCTCATTTATTTGAGCTGATATTGTCATATCATTCTATTCTCATTTTTTATGTAGCAATATCTCCTATAAATTGTGTTATTTTAGCTAGGGATTTTCATGTGTAGTAGTGTTCTTGCATTTTCTTGTACATGCTCTATTGAGGCTTCCATTGCCTAGATGGAGTGATTGATTCCTCCACATATTGTATACATTTTCTGCTATATAACATATTTTTTGGCTATACATTTCTTCATGTGCCCATAGTTACAAGAATAATGATGTCATCCATTACATGTGCTTACATTTGTTGCAGTCCCTCACCGGGCACTTTTTGAGGACATCTAGTAGTGGGAGATCTGTTTAACCACTCTAGAAGGATTTATTTGGAGCCTCCTCTTGGATTTAGCACTTAGACACATTTTTCTAAAGGATCCAGGTCCTGGTTTCAAATCCTGTAGCAGCCAATATTGGAAAATGCATTTTCCAATCATGCCTTGCTAGCTGTCCCAATTTGGGAACATTACAAGATCCTTTTACTATACCCAAAACCCAACCTGCGCACATAGTAGTAGGGTCCGCACACAGCATAACTGAGGATCTTTGCACACACATCTAGCAGGAGTCCTTTCCCAAAAAACCCAAAACATATCTACTAATTCTCAATTCGCACCAATCTTAGTTCAATATCTGTCTTACAACTCAAAAAAGATTCAATTACTTATACTACTTTAGCTTACGCATCCAATGGTTCAAAAAACGTGGTTTGTGGACTCTTGGTATACCCTTGACCCACTTACAATGCATTAGGGGCTTGGACCCACCCCAAAACCCCTACGTTAGAATAAATATAATAAAAAACATACAAAAATGGACCAGATTCGCAGCTTTTGTAGGAGACCTTGTTCCAATAGTCCCCCAACACAATCTTGTGACTCGTCTCGAGTCACTGTGGTGGTGGGGTCTCCACTTGCACATGCAGTGCATTGATAGTTGGGACCAACGGGGGTAGCACTTCTTGAATCTAAGCAGCAGCACTCTGTGCAATATATACAAGCTTCTGCAATGTCAGCCCCTCTGTCACAGATGTGACACTCTCCAGTGTCTAGTTTAGTCGCTTCACAACACCATCAACATCCTATGAGAGCTGCATCAGCCCAAGGCTTCAAACGTTATCCGATAACATGCTTCTTATGGCAGAGTCCCTCGATCTCATCTTGGAGGGTGTTGCTAGTCTGCAATCATGCCAAACGTTGTGTAGGGACCAAGGTAGGTAATGTAGCCTTGATCTTCTTGAAAGCTTCCTCCTTCTGTTGCAACTCCTGATTGATTTTCCAGAGGACCAGATCACGTTGGACCTTGGTCCAAAGCTGCATGGCGTCCTCGAGTAGCTGGGCGTCCTGAGAAATATATCTTGTAATGGTGTTTGTAGCCTTGGTCACTAGCGTAGTGCGTTGGGCTCGTAACTCCGAGGATGTTTCAGGCTGTAATTTGGCCTGTAAGTCAGAGATTTGTTGCTCCAACTATGTCTTAATGACCTACATTTCCATCCTAGAAGCCTTCAATGCTGTGACCAATCCTTCCACTTTAGCCCGGGGGGTGGCTGCAGCCGGGATTTCTTTTGTAACCTCTGTGCATATCTGGTGGATTAGAGTTTTGAGCTCTTCTTGTTGCGCGACAACAAAGAGTACCTCTGCATTTTGTTGTGCGATGGTATTTTCGGCCATACCAAGTTGGTGGTGTACTTTCTGGTCCCGATGGTGAATCTCTTAAAACACCGCGGTGTGGAGACCTTGTAGTGCTGCATGGGGTAGCTTGGAAAGATTCAGCTACACCCCTGCACCTGCTAGCAGCTGGATCTCTTGGTACAACAAACTGATCACAAGGGCGGCGTTAGTTAAGGGACAAAGACAACTTTCTTCCGTGGTGAGCACTGTACTTCTAGATGCCAAGGGAATTCATCCCTGAACCACACTGGTCTATATCGTGTCTGTCTTTAGCTGCAAGGTTTGAAGCTCTTCCTGGATGGCGTTAATTGCAACCTTCTGGTGTTCCTCTAAAGCGACCCATTTTACTTCTGTGGCTAGTGTGATGGCATCTACGATTTTTTCGAGATATCCATCCGTCAACATAATCGTCTCATCTCGTTCCTTCCATTAGGAGCGCTGCTTCTTTCAGGGTCCCTTGACAGGCTTGCCTGTTCGCTTCGTACCTCCGAAGTTTACTTCCTCCATGCCTAGCTGTGAATCGACCTAGGTTTCAGCCTCGGTGTTCTTTATGGTGGTTCGATTTGGCTATGTGTCCTTTTTCGAGGCTGTGCCTGAGTCTAACCCTGTGCTTCCAGCATCCTTGGTGATAACAGGTGGGGGTATCTGCGTCGTGCTAGTACTAGCGGTGCCCCTTGCACTAGTTTTGAATCCTATCTTCCAGGCGGGAGGCCATAACGCAATCACATTGTCAATTTTCTCGTCTCCTACCATATAAGGAAGTGACATTTAGGTTTTATCCTTGTGGTTGCGGATTTGGATGTTGTTCTTCATGGTAACTTGGAATGCTGCGATACTCTTGTATTTGTCATATACTGTGGGGGACAACCGAGATTGAGAATTGATGGTTGTGTCCATGCTACTCTGGAAGAGGACCCAAAAGAATTGGTTATCTTCTATGAATTGTGTGTCCTTATAATCCCACAAATGGGCATACCAGGCCCCTTCGCACATATCTGGAGGGAGCTCGGGGAGGACTGACTCCACAGGGGTTTCCCAGGCAACGAGGGCTATAAGAAATAGTAGCCAGGCATAGCAGAAGGATTTTCCCTGCTCCTGCGATTCGCGGACGTTGGCTAAGAATTTTTCGCATAATAATTGGGCCCAATTGAGGTAGACCCCCTTCGCACACTGATCGGCTAGCCAAACGACATAGGTAGGGACGGTTGTGACCTGGCACTTTCGTATTATCTTGCAAGCTAATAATATGGTACCCATCTGCGTAGCCAGGTCGTTGATGGATTTAATGACGAAGCCCCACATATTCCTTTCCACATGGTAGGTCTTATGAACATATTCAGCAGTGCCTCTTCATATTTCTTGCCCACACACTCCAGAGGGTGTGGCCTGTTCATGGGAAGGCCCATGATTCTATGAACCAATGCAACATCTATGGGGACCTTATCTCAAATCCACAGGTAGCCATTATGAATTAGGGCGAACATCTGTTGGGCCAGTCGATCCGTGACATTGTAATGGCCAAAGTGGGGCATACACAACAAGTTCAGGATCCCGGATCTAGCCAATCTGCTTACCCAGTGCTGAGGAATTAATGTGACCCCATCGTCTGCGTAAATTTTGTCGAAGTACAACGTGGGGGTTAGCTCAGGGAAGGCTTCATAATTTGCCAAATCGTGATCATAAAATTTAACCTCATGGAGCTTTCCATAGGGGTCACTCAGTATAGGGGCTTCTCCCGAGGTTAGCAGTGTCTACAGATAGGTAACCAGACCATCAAGGTTCTTTGGTGTGCGCATCGAGGGCCTGCACGGGCGGCTGAAAGGAGGTAACTAGTTCATTGGATTGGCAGGCAGGGCTTCCTCCTGTGTAGCCTGAGCCTGAGGCATTTCTCGTGGGGACTTGACATGCCTTGGGGAGGTCCTAGGCTTCCCTGAAGCCCATTTTGCAGCTTTTTGGGGCTTCCCTAAGCCTTGTGCTTGCTCCTTTCTCTTCCTTGTGACTGGCATTGAGGGCACTTCCTCATCCTTAGACCCAATCTCCATTACTTCCTCAATTTCTGGGGCAGTAGGTGCCGAGGGCTCAATTGGGTTAGTGGTTGTCATCCTAGCGTAGAAAATGAATACCGACTCTGGGTGGATACTATCAGTAGGGGGAGGTTGATCTGACATGAGGGGGACAGTGTAGACCCGAAAAATCTTACAGCTCAAGCTCGCGTGAGATAAAGAGGATAAGTACAAGTTATGAAAGTGAGACATAACCCTTGTTTGTGCTATTCAACCCTTTTTATAGCACCTGTGGGCATCCAACGGTAGGGTAATATTGACTTGGAACTTACCATCAGGTAAATGGTAAAAAATCCTCAAAATATACCCCATTAAATGCCAGTGCCCCGCTCCTTTTAATGATAAATTTTTCTTATTACCAGATGTTATTGTGCCAACGGCTAGTTTTCACACCTCCTGTGCGCTGGCGTTCCTGCTATGCTTGGTTTAAACACCTACACATCTTCCCCCAAAATATGCTTAAGCCCTAAGTACTTCAAACTCAAATATATGTTCGCTCGGCATGTGTCATCCCAATAGAACCGAGCCACCTTCGTAAGCAAATATTTCAGAGCTGCTATGATCACTACATGTCTCCGAACAAAATTTCTATAATAACATACGTGGCTGAGAAGTGGGCACAACTACCCCTTTGTTGCGGGAGCTGGTGGATATCTAATATTCGCATCCCCAATTTTAGCCGACGTGGGGTGCGTCTTAATGCTATCCATTTGCAGCTCGAGTGGTCTGGTACCCGCGCACACCCTGTTCAATTCTGAGTCAGGAGCCTCTCGTGGATCATTCTTACCTTCTTTTGGGGCTAGGTTGTAGTATTTGATCATGCTTGGTGTCTGCGGCTCCCAATTGCGTATTTTAGGTGCGACCCATAGGTGCGATTCACCCCATGCTATAGTGTCAATGTCCTGCAGAGCTACGTCAAGTGCCTCTGTCCCGCCTCTTAATCCAAATGTTCCCAGAAATTCATCCTTCAAAGTCTCCCAGTGGCGGGTACACTGATGGAGCTCTACATCTAAGTACCATGTAGTGGAAAGTGGTCCCAGGGCATGAATAAGAAAATGAACCCACTCCTCGGAAGTTTTGTCACACCATTGTTCTATCCAAGCAAGTAGATATTCACGTGGATCTTTGGGTCCAGGGAACGTTTTGACTCACACGATGGCTGGGGCATTAAATCATAGGATCATCATATTCCGATAATCCTCCCAATCCTGGAACGCCTTCTCATGCGTTACCCACCATTGCGCAGGTGATCCACGCATGGACAACTTACAGGCCCATAGCCGTCATTCTTGGGGAACCTCGGCTTCAAATGCCCACAAAAAGTCCCTAACATTACCAGAACCATCGAAACAAGGTAGATCTCTTACCTTTGAGGAGATGCAGAGGAAGATCTTTGTGATCTGAAGACATCGCAACGCAGAGACATCGTGTAACCAATTTTTCCAATTCTCTATCTCCCCATCAGAGTCAGAGCAACATTCACTATCCTTTTCCTAGCAGAGTACCCACTCCACCGTGGGGTTGATACAATATTCATCTTGCATAGTCAAATTATAGATGTGATCCACATCCTCTTCGTCACGCACTGGTTCTGTGTATCGCTCGCCTTCTGCCGGGTCTAATGGTACTATTACCCTTGTACCATTATTCTCGAATACCATGATTTTCTTCTTTAGGTTAATGATGCCCCCCATATCAATGGCCCAATCCAAGCCTAGGAGAGCAGGGTAGGGGTCTGCATCTTTGAAAATCTGAATTACTTCAAATTCAACCCAGACCTTAACCCTTGCGATATCCACCACAATCTTTGATAGTATTCCCAATGGTATGATCTTCTGTTGATTTACCATACGCAACTAGATAGTGGACCATTCCAACTTAGGTTCCCCCATTCGTTTCCAAGTCGGTTTAGGTAATACATGTGCATCTGACCCTAGGTCCAAAATAACCTAATCCATCTCATAATCACCGATCTATACAGTCAACCACATCTCCCTACCAATGCGTTTCTTATACCTATAGAGTTCGTGTACGTTCTTGACTTCCGGAGGGAGGATAGGTCGTGTTGTGTAGCTATCTGTCAATGCCTAAATATTTTCCACAGCCTTTGGGTTGTGCAGCAGCTTGATACATGCCTATAAAAAGGTTTTGACTTCCTCATATGCCTTGAGGTCTCCAGGCGGCTGCGAAGTAGATGCCTATTCCTCCACAAAGTCTTTACAAGTCGCAAAAAATGTTTATTTATCCTTTTTTAGATCCAAACCTTCCTATTTGATAACTACTAGTTGGATTAGAGGCTCGGTTGCAGTTTTTTCCCCAGGCCCCCCGGTGGCTATCCCACTACGTGTTACGACATTCACGCTTGGATATTTGTCTTGTAGCTCGGCCTTAACCCTCTACACATTATGCGTAGGTGTTGTCTTCTTTTCCTGCATCTTCGCAATCAAGACTGGACAGTCTTTAATCGCATGGTTCAGCTACCTGTAATACTAGCAGGATTGTCTTGTAGGGTTTGGACAGTCCCTGGCAAAGTTCCCTACCTCTCTGTAGTTATAACAGATTAGTTTCCCTCGTCCTCGACCTGCGCTTCCACCTCTTCTGCCTCCCCTACCCCTTTTTGTGAGGATGGATCCGACTGCACCCTATAGAGATTCCCTCGATCGATCATCAAATCATACATCTGGCAATTCTATTCATCATGTCCTACCAACTTGCAGAACCTGCACCATTGTTGTTTTACTTCTGGGACATACATAGCAAGGCAGGGATAGTGGTTTGTGTCGTGCAGCCCTGCAACGTGGTAATCATCGCACCATAGTGCTGGCACACTTGGTCCTACAACTTCCCTAGGGCGCAATGGACTAGGTCCCCCAGCCTGCGTGTAGTCTGTTAACAGAGGGCAGTTATCCTTGGTGTGACCATTCGTCCTTCATGGTATGCACCATCTTTCGGGGCTAGCCTCTGCACCTTGCTCCTTTCGTAGGTTCTGTATCTCCATGTGTATTGCATCCATTTTTCCTTGGATCTGCTAGACGCCTAGCTGGGTATCACCTCTAGGCGCAGCTCTAACTTCATAGCGACCTCCAGGGATTTTTCCGATGAATAGAAAGTTTGGTGACCCATAGGTATGCGCAGGTGAGGCAGCAACATAGCAATGAACCACTCTGTTTGATGTCTGTCATCATAATAAAATCCTCCTTCCCTAATCACCTTCTTTAGTTGTTGATCAGCCTCCCACACAGACTCAAAAGGCCCTTGCTTAAAATCCTTTAGATCGACCACTATTTGAGAATAGGACTTAGGCTTCTTGAACTGTTGTTTCAAGGCATTCTTGATCTCTTCAATGGTTGATTTTGCATGTTGTTCGATGTATCCCATGTACCAATCCAAATCCCTTCCTTAAAAGGCAAAAGATAGTTGTGCCCTCTTCACTGCATCACTAGCTACGTTCTGCATAGTCCATACCGATTCTCCAACAAACCAGAACTAATCCATGTCTTCATCTCCCACACCCTTAAAGGTAGGAAACTTCATGTGCACAGCCATGTCATCTTTTGGTGGTGGAGTTGTAGGTGAATTCTTACCCCTACGTTGGTTCAAAAGTGGTGTGGCTGGAGGACTTTGCACGGCTGCTTCTCTTACTGGGCTGTAGACAGATCTACCTCCTTCTAGGTTGGTCTGATAGTATTTTCCACTTTGTGACATACTCTCATCCAGATTAGAGGTCATTCAGTCGGTGCGGCTACACAAAATACTTTTTTCACACAGTAATATCTTAATCAGCAATGGTAAAGTCTTCATAAACTTACCCCTAAATCCTTTAAAGAATCTTCGCTCTACTTCAGAGTAGGAGACAAATTGATCGATGGAAAATTCCATCATGAATCCTCCTAGCACGTTTTCCACCCAGTGGTCTACTATGCGAGTGATGGTGTTATCAGCCTTCTCTATTGGATTAATTCTGGGGTCCACTGTGTGACCCGCTCATCCTTCCAACACTTTTGAAATTCGACCAACCTTGCGAGCCACTCCTGGAGCTCAATCGCAATGGTTACGAAGAATATCTCATAGATATCCATGAAAATATACTTATTTTTCCACTCTTCGGTGGTCAACCTCTTAGTCTGAATTCCTAAACTTGCTCTTCGAACCATTCATCAATTTCTATTCTTTTAGGTTTCCTGTACGGCCTTGGCATTACGTGACCCCTTTCTAAAAATGCTCCCAGTCCCAGCAGTGAAATATTTTGTTGGCTTGAGGTGTCCTGACCCAGGTTCGGAGGTTAAGGTTTTCCAAAAAAAACCCTATACTACTAGCCCTTTCGGCAGTGACCTGCTTGCGCAGGCCAAAGTCTCACCCGAAGTAGTATGGGAGGGTGCTAGAACCAGGTTTCCACACCCTGGGAGAGGGAAAGTAAGTCAAGCAGAGATATGTTCGACTTCACAAATATCAGATCGCATATTACAGAACCCAGATCTATTAGTCCCTTTGCATCTATGTCCGCAATACCATATATAATCACAATATATAACAGATACAGGACAATAAAGCAACTATCGCAGCTGTTCTTGTATAAAGTCTAATAAGAAGACTTAGAACAATTTTCAATGCAGCATAAGTACTTAACACAGTCACTTGTGAAGCTCAATATATAATTATGCATAACATAACAGATCCATATCGTAGTATAAAAAAGTAACACAAGTACTTTTGCAGCTTAAATCAATGACACAGAGCATACATAATTAGATATCACAGATTCATAAGTCCAATAGATTCAAATATTCCAACAGCCTTCCGCATTCATTAATCCTTCATATCCTTTTACAATACCCAAAACCCAACCTGCGCACACAACAACAGGGTCCGCACACAGCAGGATTGAGGATCTCCGCGCACACAGCTAGCAGGATTCCTTTCCCCAAAAACCCAAAACAGATCTACTAATTCTCAATTCGCACCAATCTTAGTTCAACATCTGCCTTACAACTCAAAAAATGTTCAATTACTTATACTACTTTAGCCTACGCATCCAATGGTCTGCAAACCGTGGTTTGTGGACTCCTGGTCTACCCTTGACCCACTTACAATGCATTAGGGGCTTTGACCCACCCTAAAACCCCTGCGTTAGACTAAATATAATAAAAAATATACAAAAATGGACCAGATTCGCAGCTTTTGTAGGAGACCCTGTTCCAACAATCCTTTATAAAATCATCATCGTTGAGTAGCTAGAACTTATAAACTTTGAACCACATATCACCAGACCTAGGAATCTCTGTAGCACGTGAAATTGTATCGATAGAGACTGAAAAATTCAACATGCCAACCTTCGTTTATGTTCCTGTGAAATTTATTGAAAAATATTTGGCAATTTTTCCATGGAAACCCTGTAATTTCTGGAAAAAATACAGGCATCCAAAGATGGTAAAAGACTGATTGAAAACAAGGTCTTCCTCCAAAAGATTCATGTCTATTGGTTCATATAATACCACATAGAATCTTTTGTATTTTTTCTTGTGCGCCATGGCTGAAACACATAATGAGCTCCTTCTTGCCACCTACAAATTCTCTAATGACATCTAAACCTCCCTATGACAACAAAACCAACTAAAAAATGAAAAAGAAAACGATGGACCGTGTGCTTTTCTTTTGGGGATAATGGATAAAGGTAAACTTTGACATCTATTCTTGATCCATCGAGACTTTAACCGGTGATTTTAAAAAATATGGACCGTTACCAACAACAGCAGGTTTTCGTAGAAAAATAGGTGGCAGAAGTAACATATATGCTACAAATTTTTCAGGAATTTTCGTAGAAAACCCTTCATTTTCATAACTGGCCCTACTATGAAATTTGACAAAAGTGGCTAAAAAATGTTCATGAACAAGTGAGACTGACACAAATAATAATTTGGACATTGACTCGTATTGTGGACACCACTTAGACCTATGTTGACTATACACACTAACTAGGTGACCAAATAGACACTTTGTACATGTGATTTTATTTTTCAGAAAATTTGAGAACCTGGATAATTTGACAAATTAACTCCAAACTATATCTAAGTGTTATCTAAGATAACACACTACATCTATACTATTGCTAATATTTCCATTATCAGCATTGAATTTGTACAATAACTCCCTCTCAAATTCTGCATCCATGTTGTTGCTGACACTGCCACAACCAACTTCTAATGCACTGTACTATGGTTGCTTACTGAAACTGAAGAACATCCAAAAAAAACTGAACAAGTGTTGATTATGGTGCTTCTCGGTACTAAATATCTGACTGATTCTAGCCTCTGCGTTGTTCCTCTAAAGATAATATGTTGTTGTTGACTCTGCATTGTGCCTCACTGCATTGCTGCCAACTCTACTTTGTGCTACTCAGGTTCTGGCGCTGCTAACTACTGCACTGTCACTTATGCACTCATATGCACCAATTTCCACTTGTACATCTTGATACATAGAATTTTGGCTCCCATAGGAAGGTATTGATCTTAGAGGTGGAATCCTCAAGGATCCTACCCAGTCTATATATCTCCGAGTCTACAGCTCCAAGTCAACCCACCTCCCTCCTGGAGGTTTATGAGTTATCATGGTGAACTCCTCCTCGTATATCCTGGCATGTGCTGCTTGTGGATCATGCTTCTTGGCTTTGTCTCTCTTCTTTGGAGGACATTGTGTTCCATAATGAGCCATCTCACCACACTGGAATCATTTGATCTTGGAAAGGTCCTTCTTCCTCCTGCACCTCTCCTGCTTCCCCTTTGATGCTAGGGCCACATTATCCTCCTACTCCTTCAGATTCTTCCCACTACAGTTTCTACCCTCAAGTTGACACTTGAGTAAGTCCCTCATAATATATTCTTGCTAAATAGAAGCCCATATTGAATCCAAGTTCAACAAATCCTCTCTTCCGAGGATGCTCTGGATAAATACCTGATAGTCTTCAGACACTAAGTTGATGGCCAATCTAGCCATCTCGGTGGCCTGAGGATTTAATCCCACAAATGAAAAATAATATTGGTTCTCCTGAAGTATATATATGAAAAAATTAATGCGCTCACCTTTGTTCATCCTATTAGTCCACATATTCTCCTCCAGATACATCTTCCATTGCTCAAAAGATCCTTGATATAAATTCTCCAATTCCTGCCACATTTCTCTAGATGTTTCTTTGCTAGCTATGTGAAAAACAACATGATCCCTCATGCCATCGAGGATCATGCATTTTTTATTAGCCATATTCTTCTTTTATTCCTTCATAGGATCTACATCTACTAGAACAACCACCACACCTTCAACGACGAGCTTGAGATCATGCTCATATAGTAGGCATTTGATCCTTGCCTTCCAGATCACATAGTTGGAGGCTCCCTCCAACCTCTATGGATCTCTTAGCCTGCCTATTTCCATTTCTTCTTATTGAAAATTTCGAATCTATCTTCCTCTCTTTCTCCTCTACATGGCTCTAGACTAGCTTACACACTCCTTGATAGATATGGTAGATCTTCCACCCAAAACTGTTGCTCAACTCTGGAAAAAATATAATTTCGTGGCTAGGAATTCCCTACGGAGGAAAATTCCCTCAGAGTGTCTCCATATCTCCCTTATGACACTTATACAACCACAATCACTATTGCACAGAAAAATGCATCCCTTCGGCTATTGATCTATGTTGATCTACTGCGTTTCTCCCTCTGCCTCAGCTACCAAACTGCAATCTGAAAAAATATTTCTTCTTTGTTGACTCACTTAGAGAGATATTTTCCTTGATGGTTTTGGCACTCCTATCTTGGACGTCACAATCCTCTAGGAGATCGAATTGTTGCTATGAAAATATTTGGTCCCAGCTTCACCAACGCTGGATCTACGGATATGTTCTTCTATTCCTTCTGCACTCAACTATACAAGATATGATGCCATATGAAAATTCCTATATTTGGAATCCTATTGCAGCAAATGGTATTAATCCTTCTAATTTATAGATTAATTATTCATTTTATTGCTACGACAACATCAAATTAAACACACACACAACCTTCACTAAATGAACTGTGGAAAAACACAAGTGCGGAAACAAAACCAAACAGGAAGAAATCATAGACACATATGACATATTTGTTTTTGGACTGATGTCCCCAGAAAAAAATGATGTGGGAAAACCATTGCAATAGTTGAGGGTTTATTTATTATGCAGTATTAATTTCTGAATACAATATATGGATTCCTTTCTTGGCAATCGAGTTACATAAAATGTCACTAACAGAGAGATTAGTGAATTTATCTCACACTATCACCGGAAATCCTAGCTAATCCAACCACTGAATGAGTTGCCCCTGACAACCTCTGCACTGCCTCTACACAGTCCTAGTGTCAACCCTCCTGGGTATAGTGTCACCCCTTATGTGGATCGATTTTCTTCCCAGGAACTTCGATTTTTTCCTCCCAGTCTCATACCCTTGCTTATGTATTATGCAATCGATTGCTTCAGCAAATTTTTGGATTCTATCTTAGCCTTTGCATAGATCTACGTGGTAGTATTTTACCCTTTATGGATCTATGCTAGCTCTGTTGGATCTCTCTCTACCTTCTTTGTTGATGATTCTCCGGCCGAGGAATATTTCTCTTCGGATATTATCCCTTCCCCTCTCTGCAAAGAATCTCATGATCAAAGTTTCCTCTGAGCACTAATCACTTCATAAATTTGATCTCTTGATACTTCAGTGTTTTGTGTGTTTTCCAAATGACCCTTCAATCCCTTTTTATAATATTTTCATTGAAACTTCAACAGTCTAAATTAAATCTCTAATCAACGGCTAAGATAAAATTTTGACTTGATCCGCTTTTTATAGAACATTCACACCCATATTCTATTATTTCACTTTAATTATTTTATTTTCATAAGTTTAGACTTATGGTCCTTTTAAAATAATTATTTTTTTTCAATAAAATACACTTCAGGTGGAATTTCTCAAAATTATGTCTGGGTTATCAGGAATACATGTGTCTAAGCCTCCCTAAATTTCAGAGACTTAGAGCACATCCAATGCTACCATTAATCAACACCAAGAGGATGTTATAATCTAATGGGGCATCAATGACCTCGTTTTCAATTGAGACTCTCTTTTCGGAAGTAGTAATTGGACAGTTGGAATATAAGACAAGGAGTTGTGAGAGATGGTTGTCCCAAATATGAAGAGTGATGGTCAGTGGGGACAGGTCAGGTGAAACAAGTTTCTTACAAACACTAGTGACTATCACACAGGTGGAGTCACATCCAACTATGATACACCATTGAAAATTGGTGTTTCTTAAGGAGGCTTAGATTTAAAAAAAATGGATGAAGGAAGGGAGGGATGTTCTAATTTTTCAACGTCAAAGAAATCATGCGATTTTCAGAGGGATCCACAACACCCAAAGTAGAGAGTAGATATTTCCATTGGGATGGGCATGTATGGAGGACCTCTAGCGTTGACATGGAAGTAAGAGACTATGCCAAGTAATATAATATGTTATAGATATGTGCAGCTTTAGAAGAAATGTTTCGACGTAATGGGCCTTTAGGGATCTTAGGGATAACCTCTACCTTAGGGGGATGGATATGTAAGGTACCATTGGATTATGAAAAATTCTAAGAGGAAACATGAGGTTGGGAATCAGTCACTAACTTAGCAGGTGGCCTATCATATTGGCGTGATCGAGTCTGAAGGTTGACTTGTTTGGTATTGACTTAGTCAGAATTCATCATAAGGATCTGATAACAATTGTTACCATATTATGAGTATTGGGGAGTTTCATGACCTTGTATAGGCTGATAAGATATATATCCTTGATGAGGAAAATGATTGGTAAGCACACCAGTTGAGACAGATCAAGGGAAGGAGGAGGTAGAGTAATGGGCCGATGTCCTCTAGAATCAGTTCCTTGAGCTTCCCATATTTGGTGCATCTGAGGTAAAAGTGTAAAATCATGAGTATAATGGCCAAATATGTCATAACAAGCATACTTTTTATTTATAATAAGAGCCTTGTTTTGGTTGGGTTGTCCTCCTTTTTGTTGGGTTATGAGATTTGGTTGGATTTCCTGAGGTTCATTAGGTGGTGGACCCATGTTACCTTGAAAATTTTGGTTCCAGTTATCTTGACCCTTTTTTCTATTCTTTGGGTTGGGGGGACTGGTTGCACTTTGTTGAGCATACAATTTACCTCGAGGAGGGGATTGCTGTTGTGGTGGAGGTGGAGGAGGCATGGGTGCGTGGGGAGTTGGTTTTGATGGGGCTGGAGAAAGAGGAAATGCATATGAATATTAAGGAGAAGGGGAAGAATTAGGATAAATAGGTGAAACAATAACTAGGACTAACATATGCTGACGTGCACGGGGATATCCATATGATGTTCTTGGACCTGGATAAGTGCTTCCATGTGAAGGATTAGGAGGGAGATAGATGTAAGAGGAATTGGTTCCCCCCTAGGGTTGACCATAACTCATCAGAGGAAGAGAATATGGTGGAGGTTAAGGGTGTGAGATGGATCCAATGATGCCATCCACGACATGAGATGATCCCGATGCATTAGTAGCACTAAGATGAGGAAGATTGGGAAGGACAGTATAAACATATCTTGAATGTGCATAGATCAGGTCATATTTCAAAGCTACATGGAGTGCGTCTTCCTCATACTAGGGGAAGTCATGTGAACGAAAAATTAAACTATGGGGGGGGAAGTGATCTAAGGAACTTGTTATCACAATAATAATTTTTTTTTAATTAGAAATCCCTGACAACAGGCTTATCAATAATTTCCTGTAAAAATGGCCAGTTAAAAACTTTGTTTTTCCTATACATCACAGTAATTTTGGGAACAATTTCCAGACAAATGAAAATGAATTTTATGAAATTGAAAGATATTTTGTCCACAATGGACCCATTTATAAAAACCTCTCTCAGTTTTTTAAAAACCATTACAATTTGGAATATTCAAAGGTATATTGGAAAGGTATTTTTTTAGGATTTGAAAATGTTGTTGTAGTAACTATTTTTAAAAGCCAATCCTGGTCAAATGACAATAAATTTTACGAAACGCAAATACTTTTTTTTCCATAATGGACCCATATAAAAAAACCTCTCTTAGTCGTCTAACATGTGTCAGGGATTTGGATATTTGAAAGGATCACTGGACCCTAGTTTTTAGGAATTCGTGAGGGAAAATCTCATGGACAGTTGCTGACTTGGATGCCACCTCATCAAATTTGAATTGTTGTTCCTTATCTCCAGAAATGACTCCTACAACAACATGATATTTAGATGCATATAGGTTTGAAATTTTTTTCATGTACATGTATTTGAGAGATATAATTTATCTCTTGTATTTTTAGCAATTTTTAATTAAGAGGAGAAATTGATTTTAGTTTGTAATTTTATTAAAAAGACAGAGACCGAAGAATGAGAAAGGGTTGGATTATGATTGGAAAACACTTGTGGTTTAAGTATATTTGAGCAACCTTGAATGTATGTTTAGTTTTTAATGGGAAATTAGTATGAGATTCATGTGTTTCATTTCCCTGTCAGTGTTTCTCTGTTATTAATTGTTTCTTCCATGTCTGAAATATTAGTTTATGAGATTGCATTTCATTTGATGCTCCTCTCTTAAGTTTTTTTTTTCCCACAGAAAAAATCGGTAACCTTTTATTTATAAAAATGAAAAGTTACACATAGCATATGCATTGAAGCATTTTCAGAAGTTTCCCATTGGGCTCGTGTACTTTTGCACACAATGCGACGTAGCGAGGCTACCGTGCATTCAGAAAGAATGAGAAAAAGAAAAAAGAAGGGAGGAAGGGACAGAAAAACTAGTTCCAGGGAGTGAGTAGAAACTCACACCTCATGTTTTTCTCCCCTTCTTCTTTTCGACCTTGCGCCACTCTCCTTGGGTGGGCTCAATCATAGCTAGGACTAACTGTGTTTCTGCTTTCTGTGGACCTGTATCCTTGTCTGAATCTGAAGTATCTGAGGGGTGATGCCGTTTGATCCCTCCCATGCTCAGATCCTCACTTGTCTTCCCTGCCTGATTTGAATGGGGTTGTGAAACCTTGTTAGCTGATATGATTTCCTTTTGGGTCTCTTTTCCTTGGGTAGGCTCGGTATTCTCTGTGGGAGTGACTTCCTCCTCTGCTTCTGATTCGTCATCCTCTGAGTCAGGAAGGGGGTATTGCCACCCTTTTCTCTGCTTCCCTTTCTGCTTCTTTTTGCTGTTTGCTTTCTTAGCTTCTGGACATGTACTTTGCAAGTGTCCTGTCAGCCTATAGATTCTACATCTGAAAGCAGTATTTTCATAGTCTAGTCCTTGCAGCCAGTTTTGTTGCTTGTATACCAGCCTTATACTTTCCGGCAGTCCTTTACTTAGATCGACTTCCACACAAATACGTGCAAAGGTGTAGATCCTCTCCTCAATCCTCTCCAAATCTGTTTTGATATATTTCCCTATGTTGTTCCCAATGCCTTCCAAAACTCGTTCACTCCAAAAGTGAAGAGGAAGGTTATATAGGCGGACCCAGACCGGCATTCCGGAGACTGTAATTTTGCTTGGGTCAAAATCTGGAAACCATGGGGTCATAAAAAGACCCATTGTTCCCCAAAACCAAGGCCCGGCACTGATGATTGTATCTCTGGCTTCCGTGGATGCGGACTAAACAATGAAAAACCCCTTGGAGCATAGATGTATATCACATTCCATGGTCCAGTTAGTGTAGATCCAGTGAAATAGATCCATTGGCTTTGGCCAAAAACTGTTAAATCGACAGATTAGGGCCTGAGTTTCATATGACTTAACGTATTCTTCTAGTCCTTTAGAATCAATGTTGAGGGCTGGGGTTTGCCCAAGCTGATCTACTATGTATGGCCTAGGTGTATGTCCACCTTGGTCTGGAGGGGACCCTGGATCTCTGTTACCCTGTAAGATATTTTTTTAAGAGAAAACTCCCTTGGGTTGTTGCTGAGTTGTTGTCTTTTTCCCCTTGTCTCCTCCTGTGGTGCTTGGATGTCCCTGAGGCACAACACCTCCTCTCAGCCTAAGGTTTAAGGCAATGGTTATTTCTGGACTTATATCGTAGTTCTTCAAGGTTCTGCTATCCAGAAGGGACCATCTACCACTAACCAGATGCTGGATCTGAATAGGGTATCCCATCAATGCCCAGATTTGCTGTTTCAACTGCATAATGGTGCTTTCTGCATGTACCCATACTAGACTAGTTTTCCCCACAGGGGGTTTAATAAAAATCTGAAAAAATGTTGATTTTACCTGTTGCCTGAGTTCTGGCTGTTCTAGCTGCCCGTGTCTTTGCGCTGCCTCAGGGTGCGAGTAAAGGGGCTGCCCCTGTGGTATACATTGAGAAGACCTCTTCCGTGCCTCATTCCAGATCTGGAGAAGATCGGGCTTAGGCTCCTTTTCGCCCAGTGGGGAGGAAGAGAAATCGCTGAAATCTATAGCTGCATGGCTGCCAGCTTCCTTGAAGATCGTCAATTGCGCCATTGCAACCTCTTCATCCTGTGGAGAACCCCCCCTGGCCAGATCCAAGACTAATGGGAGACAAGTCATATTCTGGGAGATCCGATCTGTCTTGTCACTGCAGGATTTTCCTGGGGCTAGGTCCGCATGCACTCTATCAGATTTGAGAAACCCCGATCCACCAACATGAGAGCCGCACCACTGATCCGGCCTTGGAATCTTTGATTTCCCTTGTTGCAGGCCACATGGGGTAAAGGGCGCAACGGCGGCTCCAGCCGAGGCATTATTTGCAAGGTCTTTTGAGATGAGCTCCTTGGAAAAGCTTTGAACTCCGAGCAAGCAGAGGCCTATGTGGGACGCGGCCAAATCCAGACCAGAAACCACGGCTACAGGGGCCAGATCTGCACAGACCTTGACGGCGGCGGCAGAGCACAAATTAACCCTAGCGCGATCCATCCTTCAAATTCCCACTCCTCTCTTAAGTTATCAACCATTAAACACGTGTTGTTTCCAGCACTTGTAAAAATCAGTTTTCTCTCACTCTACCTTTCTTCTAAATCTCCCAAAAAGTCAAAGGATATGTTACTCCCATGCTTTGTGAAATATGATCATTAGATCCATGATATCATTTGGTTGATAGATATAATCCATGACCAATGGTAGGTTTGTTAGTGTATTTGGTGCATGTATGTAAGAAATCACACCAACTTAAGGGGTGTGGTCTTCCCTCTTAAGTTATTGGTCACAGGCAGAAAATATATGGAGTCAAGCAAGTTAGTGGAACATGCTAGAACATAAACATACTAGATAGATAAATAGCATGCATATTCAAACATAAAAATTAAACTAAAACTAAAACAAATAACACACAAGCTCTAAATAGAGTCAAACAACTTCAATAATCCAAACGGTGGCATTTACGTCTCCTCTTATTGAGTGCTGGTAGGAATGAGAATGAAACTTTAATCCACTTGCCAAGGGGCCCTTAGAACTAGGGGTTCTCAGTCCCGATGCAAGGATTTATTTACTTCCGAGCTGCCTTGGCGCAAAGTATCCCTCTCTATAATATGGTGGACTGGAGTTGTTGGATGGCCAACAACTGAGTCCCCTCTATATCTGCTCTGGATCACACACTGCTGGTATTTCCTGGGGAAATTCTGGCCAGCATAACAATGTGCTCTCTAGTTGTTCATCTCTTGGTGGCCTCTTAGAGGATAATTCAAATCCTCCTTCCCTGTCTTGGTACATTGTGGATAGTGACCCAAGAGAGGAGGGTTATTCCATTGTGTTCCACATTTATTCCATTATGTAATCCCTTGATGTCCTAAGGAGGCTTGGGTTGCTGTCCTTAGGCGGCTTCAAGTGTGGAATCAATGTCCTAGAGTGTGCCTTGTGGTCCCCAAAAGTGACTTCCACCACTCCCAGGATTGCGTACTTTTTGGGTTAAAAGGCGCACAAGGGAACGTTTATTGAAGGATTTTGTGCGCAAATGCACTTTTGACTAGTCCTACTTATACGCAATTTGATTTTTCCCCAGACCTGTAGATATTTTTAAATACTTTCAGATTCTCTAATGTCTCTCAGCCCTGTAAATACTTCTTCCTGACATTAAATAATGTCACCTTTGATTGTACAATTTTCCAGTGATAACAATTTCCCCCTAATGTGTGAGGTCTAGGAAGAACTGTATAGCCTAAATACATTATAGTTTCTTTTTTTTATATTGTGCGTAGAGAGAGAGAGACCTGCGTGTAGCTCGGAATTGGGGACACCCTACACTGGTTCGAAGAACGACCATGTCCTGTGGGGCCCCTGTAAGTAATGGTATAATATAATATATACAAATTTTCTATGAGGCTGGCATGTCCCATGCTTATAATGCTTTGTCTAGTTAAACAAATCTATTTGACAAAAACATGTTTTGTCTGTGTCACTAATATGGTAGTGATCTGTTGGTTGATGGCAACGACTATTGACACCCTCAGGGGCATTTTTTCTTTGAAAATAGGTGGAATGTGGTACCCATATGCGTAAGCTTAGTATGGCGTGTAAATGCACATTGTACGCATAGGCACTGGCTGGGACCTCCCATGTAAGCATTTATGATAGAGACACTTATAAAGGCACAGGTCTTCGAAAAATTTGATCAAAGTGCAATGGTTGTTAGGTACGATACCATATTGACATGAAATCTTGTGCTGCAGTTGAATGTCAAGAGGATCGATGACATCTGTGGGAAATGATGTCTCCCATAGTGCCAACCGAGGATGCTCCTTTTTATGGAGAGGGGCGATCCAAGGTATCGCTTCCTTTTTGGAAAAGAGGTGTTGAAGTCGACAAAAAGGAAGCCTCAACTGAATGAGGGGGTTGCTTGATACGGAGGATCAGGATCCTGGATGTGATGGGTTTAACATAGGCATGATGGCAAGGGGTGACTAAAAATTGATGATGGGGATATAGTGGCTCGAATTCAAAGTATAAAAAGCAGCTTGGCGGTAGTCATAACTATTTCTGATGGGGAAATCCTTGGAGTCGGTAGGACTTCCAGGGTGGTTATAAACTGGTTATGAATTTCATAGTGCCTTTTGCGTGAGGCTGGTATACTCCGACCAAGGTTGGTCAAGGACTATTGCCATGGGAGAAAAATGAATGAGTGGGTGGGGGGCATAGTGCACCATTTGCAGTCTTTGTACACTTACCAAAAGAATGAAATAATGGGGTTTGGTTTGTACAAAACACAGAGATAGGTGCCCCAAAACATGAAAGTTTTCACTCATTGATGATGTGAGGAAGGTGTTTTGCTAAGGGTGGGGTTCCCATTGGTTGGCCTTGTGTGTGAGGTTGATAAAGCGGATGAAAAAGTATCATGGATGGGATTACGCTGATGGAGGTATGGTGGGCCAAATGCGAGGCGCGGTTGTGTGTTTTTGATCTTCTTGTAAAACCTGGTTGCTTGGGAAAGGGGTTTTATTTTATATGGTAAAACTTGACCTTATGCATGGTGAGTGAATGGGAATGATGTTCTTCTCGGACTACAGTGGTATGGCCATGGCGTCACTACTTTTTGTGATATATGGTCTACTTTGGGTGACGAGCGCCATGGAGGGGAGGCTATATCGACCAACGAGAATTCTTATCATGTGCAAGGCGAGATGATGATAAACACGGTCGAATGTGTGGAACCTATAGATGATTTATGATGGAGAAATGATGTCACAATATGCAGAGTTTCTTTGGGACTCTATCATGCTAGGGATAGAAAGATACCTGCTCTGGAAATTTCAGTGGATGGAGTTGTGGATGGTTTGCATTCTACCTGAAAAAACAACTACCCCGAGTGAAAGCATCTTCTTTATCAAATATTATTGAAATACTTGTGATTTTTTAAAAAGAAGATGAGAGAGGGCATACCTGCTGGTGCTGAAAATTTATTTTTTCGGGGGTGTGAATGTGTAGCATCACCTTTGTGCGTTATGGGGTGTTGATCATAGTGCTTCTTTCGGTCCGGTGATCGGGCCTTCTGAGCTTTCGTTATGGTCCTCCAAAGTTTTAGAATTAAAGGGCGATATATAGGTGAATATGGCCTAATTCAATTCATTTGTGTCTGTTGAGTATTGAGAGGTCAGAGGCTTCTGCGGAGCAGTTCTTACCATTGCGGTTAGCCTGAGCACCAGGGATTAGCGATATCACACCCAAGTAAACTCCATGATGTCCTGTATTTTAATTCTTTCAATCTAAGGGTTTCATGGTCTGTACAATGCTAGTTTGTACGGATTCTAAGCCAATTTTACTCTGGGTTGTGTGGGCGATCAGGGTAAGAGCGTGCCTTATGCGTGCAAAATTAGGGTTTTGCACACCTTATGCGCACTTTTCTCAGCCTTGGGCACGCCTGTGAGAAATAAAGGGGTGCCTTTTGCGTGCATGTATGAGGGACATGTACGCAAAAGGCCGAGGTAGTTTTTTGTACAAATTTTTGAACATTTTTCCTGTTTTTTGATGTTTCTATGTTGATAATGTGCTCCTGTTTGGATAATAGGATGTTGAGGAGGGAGCGAGATTGGCCCAAGCTCCGTATTGCTTTAGTTGCCGACGGTCAGGCGCACCAATAGTTTGCGCAATGGGGTCTCCTAAAATTTTTGGAGAATGACCTTCTTCGGTCATAGGACCAACTCCTGCGTTACCTGATCGAGCATTGGAACAGGCGGCACAAGGTGTGTTGTGCTATGTGGGTGTGACCTTGCTATCTGTCCTGAGACAAATATTCACTTTGTGACCAGGTTTTTGCCTTAGGGTGAGGTGTTGTGGTATCGACACCCTTCTAGGAGGGTGGATTTTGAGCGGTTCTGGATGCATCACTGTGGCGAGGTGCCCCTTACGAAGGGGTGCATATCTATTGCATCGGTGACAGATTTGTCTAAGTGATTTCCTATGAAAGCTATTGTGCGACTGGCAGGGTCGTCTACTGCACATCGGGCATTGGACCCGTAGGTTGGTGTCTTGCACCACTGAGGTTCAGGCACTTTTTCAACTTTGCCCATTTCTGCTATGACGGCATGCTCACACAACTTTACAAGATCCGGTATGGATCGAAGTTGCTTGCCTATGCCAATATTTTATGCAGCATCATGTATGAGTAGGTGGTGCTACTGAGACCAGTGGTGGCAGTTCTTGCTGGGGGGCCACGGGAGCCTTGCATGAGGAGGTGGGCCCCTATGATGCCTCAAGGAGGTGGTGGTAGGGTGGGGCATTACTAGAACGCCACTTCTAAGGCTTGGTTTGAAGCCAACCCTTAGATGCTCCTACCCTTCCCATATGCAGGGATGGAATTTCAGGGGGATCCAAAGATGGGTCTCCCTCCTAGCTACGCTTGGGGGCCCGCAGGTATTTTCTTTATGTTTTCTGCATTTATTTGAGTATTTATGTTTGTATGTGTTTCTATGATGACACTAACATAGTTTTGGTTACTCTTGCAGATGTTGGTGAGGTTGGCCTCCCTGTAGCTTGGTTGGTTGGACATGATCCTCTTCCGAGGCCTTGGGGAGCTCTTGGGGGGCAAGGAGGAGGTGGGGCACTCGGTAGCGAGGCTGGCCCTTCGGGGGAGGGTAGCAGCTCGGCTGCTATCGAGACTGCGGCTGAGCGAGCTCGTGTCGATGCAGCAGAGGCTCGTATTACTGAGATGACCAAGTGGGTGTCAGTTCTAGAGGATGCCTGGGATCGAGTGGACTTCTTGACCTAGGGGATGTTGTCTCGAGGCCTTTTAGATGACCTCGAGGAGGTATGGTTGGAGACCCTGATGGCCCAAGAGAGGGACTATTGACCAGTTTTACGTCGGGTGGTGGTATCAGTGTTGACGACGCCCCCAGTAGTGGTACCAGGAGCAGCAGTGGGTCGAGGTGCTCCACCTGGGGGAGCACCGCCCTAGAGTCCTTTTTGTACAAGGGGAAATCACCCATTATTAGGATGCTTCCCCTATTTTTGACGATTTATGTGTATCATTTTGGACTAACCGATGGGCTAGGGATACTATTTTTTGTACTCAGACACATAAATTTTGATATATATATATATATATATGCGAGATATTTTTTGCAGCTCTACATGGTGTGCCCCCTATTTCTGCTTATGGATTATGTTATGCTAATGGATATCTATGTTTTTTGTTTTTTTATGTATGATGGTTTATTCGAGATGCATTCTAGTTTAGAATATTGTTAGCTATGTGATCAGCTGTTTGGTTTTGACTCATTCGCACATGTGTGAATGTAATGTAGTCAAATTGTCTGCTTAATCTTTTTCATGCAAATATTTTCTAAATAAATGTGAATCTCGTACCTCAAATTTTTGGTTTAACTGCGATACTACTAATTGGGAATTGAGGTAGATATCCATATGGTGTATGTCCTGATGGAGGATGTCGCACATAAGTCCGATAACATGTCATATTCTGTCTGATTGTTTGTTGTTGAACCGATGCACAGTCCATTGGTGCAAAGTGGTGATCGGTCAGGGTGATAGATGACCCAGGTGGCTACTGCTAAACTTTGAGACCATCGTGATGCTCTATAGGCGAATCCAAAGTAAGGTTCAGGTTGGTAATCCATTAACACACTTGAGTGTAGTTTGTAACAAGTATTTTGGTCAAATTTTTTAAATTGGTTGGGTTTGTGTGTGTTGACTCTAGGGAAGGGCTTGCTTGGCCCTTATGGGTAGAACTTTTGGAGGTAAAGGCCATTGACAAGGTTGCTAAGGTATGTCCCATCCGGTTCTGTCAAGATATATGCCCCCTTGAGCAAGAAATGTTTTACGATGTAGGGTCCTTTCCACAAGGTTTTGAACTATCCTGGCTCTAGGGCATATTTTGCAACATCATAGCAAAGGACTAGTTCTCCCTCAGTGAACGAGCGAGGGTTGATGTGGTGCTCGAACGATGTTTTTAATCGTTTCTTATGGGCCTCGTTGTGTTACAACGACCACCATCGATTTTCATCGATGAGCTCTAGTTGTAATAGACATTATTCTAGAGGTAGGGTATCATCGAGGAGTTCGATGGCGGCATGTAAATTCAGGATCTCGCGGAAATCAATGCAAAAGCGTAAGGAACCCTAACCTTTTGCGATAGGAATAAGGTGGGAATCCTGGGACGTGGGGGAGGCGGAAATCCTATTTCTGATATATGATGATATAAATCATATGTGGTGTATCATTTCATTAGCATTTGGTGGGGGGAGAATCTCCGTGATAAGCGCAAGGTTGGGTTCCCTGTGATGATGGTCAATTTCCTGTTGGTGGAAATTGTGCCTAGTGCAGAGGTTCCTGAATGTTTCCATTAGTAGGCATGCCTCTAGTTCATGGCTTTGACCAGTGTAAATGGTGCATGGTACTAGTGTGCCAACTGAGTAGATTGTGTGAGAACCAAGACTACTCTTTGTCCCAAACATGGACGCTTGGAAAGGATCTGTAGTAGAATATGAGGTCTTCTGCTTCCATTTCCGTGTTGTTGGCTTGGGTATGTCTAACTCTTTTTGGGAGTGTATACTTAACGCTGCTCTTTCCGGTCTTAGCTTGGGGAGATGCTCACATTTAATTGTATAGTGAAAGTGTGAAAAAATCTAGAAATAAGTATGCATGATCTTCTCTTGGTTAGAGAGAATTCTCTATGGCATAGAAGAGACTGTGCGTAAAATACTTGCGAGGGGCTTTATTTCTTTGCATCGATTGACTCGTTGGTCATTCAGGTCACATAGTCTGCATGTTTGTAGGTTTTAACCCTGAACAGAAATTATCTACACACGAATCTTATAACAGAAAATAAACAATAGGAAGAGCATAAAACATAAAACAGATAAACACAGATATTTTCCCCTGGATCCCAAATTGGGACGACCAGCTTGATTTTTCATTATATTCCTTTTAGTGTTACAACACATATATATACATTCTGAAGCATACATAAATACCAATCCAATAACCCTATATTAGAACATAACCGTAGTTCCCTTGACCGGATCTACAAAATACCAGGGGCTGAAAACCATCGTACCCCAAAACCATGTGCAAACTCATGCACAAAACATGGGTGGGTCCACCTATGAGTGGGTCTGCACACCAAAAAAAAATTTGCCGGGGCACTGCCCCAGACCCTAATAGTGGGGGCTACCTCCCCCCTTGTTACCCCCCTACTGCACCCGACGCAATGTACAGCACGTGTGGCTAGTCATGGAAAGAATATAACACATACCCAACATTCTCCCACTTGTTGTTTTCTTTCCACAGGAAGCCATAGGAGAGCTTAGTCATTGGGCCAATTCTTCAACACCCATTGTTTGTCTACACCAAGAGAACTTCTGAGTGCTCACAGACTTCGTTAATGCATCTGCAACATTCTTCAAAGTGTCCACCTTTACTAGCAACACCCTTTTAGCCTCAACCATATCTCTAACAAAGTGATATTGAACATAAATTTTATTTGTCTTTGAATGGTAAGCAGGGTTCTTAACCAAGAAATTGCACTTTGGCTATCAAAGTCTATCCTTATAGCTTGCTATACCAACCCCATACTTGAACACAATCTCTGCAACCAAACTGTTTCCTTGCTTGCATGAGTGGTTGTTATGTATTTTTCCTCTGTAGTTGAAAGAGCCACTAAAGAATGTCTTTTACTCATCCAACTGACTGCGCCTCCAAATAGGCTAAACACATACCCACTTGTAGATCTTCTTTGGTCCAGATCTCTAGCCCAGTCTGCATCAACAAAACCACGAATGTCCAACATTATTTCCAATCCTGGTCTTCCTTGGTAGCACAAGCCATAATCACTATTGGGCATACGTAAATATCCGAAACCTCGCTGATCGTTTATCCAAAGGTTCTTTCCGGGTTTGACATAAACCTGCTCAATACTCCCACTGCATGTGCAATGTCTGGTCTAGTACAAACCATTGCATACATCAGGTTACCCACTGCACTTGCATATGGAACACAGGACATATACTCTTCTTCTTTTTGTGTCTTGGGACACTGTTCAGCAGATAGCTTTACACCTACAGGAATAGGAACATTCATCGGTTTACTATCCCGCATATTGAACCTCTGCAATATAGTCTCGACATACTTCCTCTGGTTTAACCAGAGCTTCCTCTTTGCTCGATCTCTCTTAATTTCCATGCCCAAAATATAGTTTGAAGCACCCAGATCCTTCATGTTGAATTTGAGAATGTTGTTCTAAATCTTTGACACTTTTCTATTTCAATTCATACATATTTATCCATATATTAGACCAAATAAATAACATGGTCACCAATTAACTTAAAAATAAACATGTTATCGCAACTCTTTACTGTGAAGCAGTTAAGTAGAAATAAATTTCTGATACCATCCTTCATGACCGTTTTAACCCATGTGACTGTTTTAACCCATGCAGAGACTTCTTCAACCTGAATACCAGTTCTTTCTTACCCTTCACCATAAAGCCTTCAGGTTGCTTCATGTAGATCTCCTCTTCTAGATCCCTATGAAGAAATGTTGTCTTCACATCCATCTGTTCTATCTCAAAATCAAATGCAGCAGCAACAGATAAAAGTAATCTAATAGAAGTAACTTTCGCAATAGGAGAAAAAATATCACCAAAATCAATTCCCGACACTTGGGAATAACCTTTTGCTACCAACCTAGCTTTGCATTTCTCCACCTTGCCTTCTACATTCATCTTCTTCTTAAACACCCATTTTCTCCTGATGGGCTTCCTTCCAGCTAGCAAATCCACCAGATCCCATGCCTCATTTTTGTGCAAGGATGCTTTCATCAACCATGGCCTCCTTCCAGAGTTTTCCATCCTCTGAATCTACTGCCTCCCTTACAGTTCTAGGATCATCATCAGTTATAGTTAAGGCAAAACCTGAACAGAAAGCAGATGGACTATACCTTTCTAGTTGCCTTCTTTCTCAAACTGATCTTCTCAAAGCTGGAGTTTGTGGCTCTTCCTCTTCTAAATCTTCTTCTGATGTAGAGTCTGATTCATACTCCTTTAGCTAAAAATCTATCTTCCCAGGTTCCTTTGGTATGATTTCATGTTTAAAAACATCTTTCACCTCTCTAAACACCACATCTCGACTATACACAACCTTCCTTGTTTCCAGGTTACAAAGCTTGTAACCTTTTAAACCATCCTTATACCTAATAAAGATGCACCTTTCAAATTTATTATCCAACTTGGTCCTTTTCTCCTTTGGAACATGTACATATGTATCACATCCAAATACCCTTAGATGTGAAAGAGAGGGTTTCTTACCAGTCCATACCTCATGTGGAGTCTTATCCTCTAACGCTGATGAAGGTGATCTGTTAACTAAGTAACATGCAGTCTCCACTACCTCTGCCCAGAATTCTTGTCCTAACCCGGTACCACTGAGCATGCTTCTTGCCTTTTCCATCAGCGTTCTGTTCATTCTTTCTGCAACTCCATTTTGCTGAGGTGTGTATGGAGTAGTCTTCTGTTGTGCTATACCACACTTCTTACAGAACTCTTCAAATTCCTTCTTGCAGAACTCCCCACCATTATCTGTCCTCAACGCCTTTATCTTCTTCTCTGTCTGGTTTTCCACCAGAGCCTTAAATTCTTTAAATTTGTCAAAGACTTCAGATTTCTTCCTCAAGAAATATATCCATGTATTCCTTGAGAAGTCATCTGTGAATGAAACATAGTACACAGACTTTCCCAGTGATGGAACTGACACAGGTCCAAACACATCACTGTGCACAAGTTCTAATATCTTGTTTGCCCTCTTAGCACCAGAAGGAAAACTCACCCGATTCTTCTTCCCATATACACAATGTTCACAGAAATCGAAATCCAGAGAGAAATTAGACATACCTTCTACCATACCATTTCTATGCAGTATCCGAAGGCCCTTCTCTCCAATATGTCCAAGCCTTTAATGCCATAGCATGGTCTTTTCTCCAGAGACAGCTAGGCTTTCCGCTCCTCTTTCAAGAACCATAGAACTGTTACACCCATCAATAACAGTGCTACCTTGTAGCTTGTACAGAGTTCCAGTCCGAACTCCCCGCATTAATACCAGTGCTCCCCGAACCATCTTGCATGCATCTTTCTCGAACACTGTTTTTACACCTGCATCATCCATCTTGCTTACAGAAATCAGATTTCTGGCCAATGCAGGAATATGCAGAACACCAGGAAGTGTTCTAATCCTTCCACCTTGCAGCTTCAGCTTGACCTTTCCACGTCCGATGATTCTGGCCCTCCTATCATCCCCTAAGAAGACATCACCACCATCATATTTCTCATACTCACAGAACCACTCCCTATGGGGAGTGAAGTGAAAGGATGCACCTGAGTCAATCAACCATGACTCATGATCTACATGTGTATTTGAAGAAGAAGCCAAATACACATCCCCACCTTTATCTGAGGTGGTTTTTGCCTCTGCAGAAGGAGCATCATCATATCCCTTTCCTTTCTCAGGAGCTTTAGATCTGCAGTCCTTTTTGTAGTGCCCTTCCTTTCCGCATTTCCAGCACACCTTTACAAACTTTCCAGGAGATTTAGATCTCCCTCTAGATTTAGATCTCCCAATCGAAACCTTATTCTTGTTTCTGTTCTGGGACCTTCCTCGTACAGATAAGGCATCTCCATTCTGACCCTCCATATTTCTCCGTCTCATTTCCTCCGACAGCAAGGCTGAGACAATGTCATCAAAATTCAAGGTAGTTGTATTGCTACCTATTGTAATAACCAGACTATCCCACGAGTCTGGTAGAGAACACAAAAAACTGATGCACTTATCTTCATCTGAGATTTTAATATCAACAGATGATAGCTGACTTACCACAGTATTGAAGGTGTTCAGATGCTCTGTCATCGAGTCTCCATCCTTCATCCTCACGTTATACAGCTTTTTCCGCAGGAACAACTTATTCACCGGAGACTTAGATTGGTACAAAGTCCCAAGTTTTTCCCACAAATCTTCGCCGTAGCTTCCCCAGATACATTCAACAATGCTGAATCTGAGACACACAACCGTATTGTGCTCTTAGCCTTTCGATCCAGTTTCTTCTAGTCTTCATCTGACATTGCCGTTGGTTTAGTACCTGGATCTACCATGATCCACTGATCTTTATCCACCAGCAGATACTCCATCTTGAGCTTCCACAACTCAAAACTCTGACCATTAAATTTCTCGATCTCTATCTTTCCACCGCTTACCATCTTCTTTCACCGCAAGAATCAATCCCGCAGATCTCCCACTGAACAGGGTCTACCTCAGGCCCAAGCAAAAAAAACCCTCAGCAGAAAAGGCGTCCCCTTGAAGCCGAAAAAGATCTGATTCCAAATGTAGGTTTTAACCCTGAACAGAAATTATCTACACACGAATCTTATAACAAAAAATAAACAATAGCGAGAGCATAAAACATAAAACAGATAAACACAGAGATTTCCCCCTTGATCCAAAATTGGGACGACCAGCTTGATTTTTCATTATATTCCTTTTAGTGTTACAACACATATATATACATGCCGAGGCATACATAAACCCCAATCCATTAACCCTGGATTAGAACATAACTGTAGTTCCCTTGACCGGATCTATAAAATACCAAGGGCCGAAAACCATCGTACCCCAAAACCATGTGCAAAATCATGCACAAAACATGGGTGGGTCCACCTATGAGTGGGTTCGCACACCAAAACAATTTTGGTGTGCACCCCAATAGTGGGGGCTGCCTCCCCCCTTGTGACCCCCCTGCTGCGCCCGACGCAACGTACAACACATGGGGCTAGTCGTGGAAAGAATATAACACATACCCAACAATGTTATCCTAGGTTGGGCTTGGTTGGTGTGCCATCCCAATTTCTCCATCACGCCGAAGTGGGTGTGGGGTTACTGGCCTATAGGTGATGTAATTTCTATATCATTTGAGGAGATCGTCATGTTTCATCTCTATTATATGAATCATATCAATGAGAGGACGAACTTGTAGGATATAGGTACATCGTTGTCCAAAGTGATTTCCTTGACATACTGGGAAAAATAACCTAGATATGGGGGTCTTGTCATATTCAGTTTGTGGTCTGGTGGGGTACCAGCATCGTAACGCTGCTAAATCAGGGCAAGTGGTGACCACATGGTTGGGAGTTTTTCATAACGAACCTGTTGGTCTATTTTGTAGAGAGAGGTTGGGGGTAACTAAGGGTTCCTTGATTGCTCACTTTTTAGCTGAAACGAAGATGATGGATCTGCTCATCACATCTTCTTGGGTTTTCAATCTGTTCATGGATTCTGAGTCTGTGTCATCTTCTTGGGAGAGACGTACTATGGCTGAGTGTAAAATAGACAGCACTAAGTATAATTGGGGGATATAGTGGCAATTTTCCAAAAGGTGGTTGTCGGCACATAAAGGAAATGTGAATTGTGTTGCCCGCAATCCAACGTAATAAACCTGTTCTATGGGATACCATATGTGGATTATTTCTAGGGTTGCACATTCTTTGATGAAGTGACCATGTTCATCGCACAACGTGCAACGTATGATAGGAGGGGAAAATATGAACGAGAGTCTTTCTGGTGATTTTCGTTCCTCCTATAGGTACAGGATGGTACGAGGTTCATCTCCAGATGATTGGGTGGAGGGATCCTCTTAATAGGATCGCTCAATGGCGTGTAAGGCATCCCTATATCACGATATTTCTAGGAAATCATGGGTATAGTGCCCATAATTTCTACAGATAGAGCATGCATGATTGGTATGCAATGCTTTGCCTATAACTTGGTGCCAAGTTCCTTTTTTCGAGAACATGGTGTCGCGATGTCTGCCTCACAGCCAAGGATCAGTTTTAGTTTGTAATGTTCCCACATTTTTCATCTAGTTGGAATATAACATTTTATTTTCAGTTTTCCTAACTCAAGAATAAAAGTGTAAAGGAGGAATTCTAAAACTTCAAAAAAACAAAATAAATCAATGCCCAATGTGAACACAGTCAAATCAGGGCTTACTTAATAAAATCCACTTGTGTGTGAAACAGGTTTGAGCTATTTGAATGGGTCAACAGGACCAAATCCATAGTCCTATCTAGGTTCAATGTATCTCCTAAAGGGACAACACAGTTCTAGAAGGAGGACCTCATGTGAAAGGGGTTAAGTGATTCAAGGTGGTTTAGGGTTTTGCACATCCTCATCTTATAAAAGAAAGGAGGAGGCTCAAGGAAAAAGGTTGTTCAGTAGATTATCATTCTTGAGAATTATTCTCTGGGTTTTTTAGCAAGAGGATAGAGAGGGCTTCCTAGTTAAGAACCCTCCCTCCTTCCTAGAGAGTCTCTTGGAGGAGATTGTGCTGCATTGATCCACTATCTGAAATTTTGGCCAAGCCTCATCTTACATCTACAACGTAGTCCTATTTATGGTGAGATTTCTATGTAGGCTGCAGCAAGTGGAGTCATATTTATTCATATCTGAAGGTTTCTATTGCATCTTCTCAGTGGTGAAGTCATATAAATCACTAGCAGGAGTGTAGTAGCTGTTTGGGGCTTTAGATTCTTATCCTGGCATCAGGCCAAAGTGTGCTCCACTTCATCTGCATAGTTCTTTGAGGAAAATGTGTCATTTTTCAGGTGGATTTGCAGTGGACATTTGATATCAATTTGGAGAAAAGATCTCCGGTGAAAGGACTCCTTTCCTTCACTGTGGTGATCCGTGGATTGGCCAACCAATCCATGTTCCATTTCAGATCTGATCTGTTGTGTGACATATTCTTCATAAATTTCTAAATTTTACTGCAGATCCATCGTGTAGATCTCAGATCTATTCAGTTTTCTTCATTTTCTGCTGAGATCCCCAAGGGGAATGTACTAAAAATCCAATTTTGCATAAATATCCCATTATGATATATATTTTTGTATCTGATATATTATATATCTGAAACATAATAAAACGCTACTTCAAATTCCTATAAATTACGTTTTCTGGTTCATCTTGCAATCCCTTGTGTATAGTGTTGGGTTTTGAGGCATTTCTTCATGTAAATTCACTGTATTTCTCATGTAAAGTGCTATGGCCATGTCTTAGTTGTGTTTCACTGATTTTCATACTCCATATTCACTAAAGCCTTTAGAAAATTATGCTCATGTGCTTCAGTAAATTTCTGCATACTCCAGGTCATGGGAAATCAGGGTTTTCTAGCCTAGTTAGGAAAGGAGGAACTGTTTAACTTAGGAAAACATATTTTTTTTTTTCTTAAATTTGATATGGGAGTCACTCATAACCATAGCTATGATATACAAGAACTTTCCCACCTTATTTTTAAGCATACCTCTGAATACATCCATTTTAGGGCCTAAATCATCACTTTTCCCCACCCTTTGGTCTAGAGAACACTATATAAGGTGGCTGCTGCATATTTAACTGAAGTTTGAGTGTTTTTAAATCTGTTATAAGACATATTTATGTAGCTCCACATTGGTAATAACTCAGATTATTCCCAATAGTGTAGCTGTTCCAATTTGGGAACATTACAGTGGTATCAAAGCAAGATCTTTCGATCAGCCTATGGCTTCAAGATAAAGTGTTGTAAAAAGGAGAATAAGAGATAAAAATTATGGAGAGGATGATATTAATCTAATAATTTTTCATATCTAAGGAAGGCCTCTCCCAAGAGATAAATCAGAAGAGAGAAAGAGGATGCACCGAGACTCCTAGAGGGTTTCAAGAGGAAGAAAGTTGTAGTAAGATCTGCATGAGGATTCAAGAAGAAGAAATATTCCCTATCACTCCCTATCAACAAAGCAGAAGGCTGGATAATCCTAGATCTCCTCATAGATCCACTATGCCCACTTTCTTTGAAGAAGGTGAGAGGTATAGCAGTGAAGAAGAGAGATGCAAAGAAACTCCTAAAGGGTTTCAAGATGAAGAGGAGGAACTATACACCTCCTATCATCACAAAGCAGGGAGAATGACTGAAGAAGAGATCTCATTGCTTCTTTCCAAACATTTAAGGGTATTGAAGAAGATCTCAAAGAGTTTGAAGAGAAGGGGAAAAAGATGAGCCACAAAGAGACATCTCCCAAGGAAACCAAGGAGGATGTCAATATTTTCACTTTGGGAAAGATATCTCCATTTTCACCACCTGCTGCTAAAGTGCTTGCATCTAGAGGAGAGGCACTTGCATTTTCGCAAGGTAGCCTTGAGCTCTTAACATATGGAGTCCCATACATGAATCAGGAGACGCATGAAGAAGAGGGAGATACCAGAGTTGGTATACTTGAAGGAAGGAAGCCATCATTCTTGCCAGCAGTTGGAGACATCTTTGATCTGGGTGGAGGTATTCTTGTGTTCTGTCAAGAGGCTCCCACATATTAGTTGATCCAAGGTATGCATAAAATTTCAGCACATATTGATTCAAGACCAATGCGTAGCCAAGGATTAGATCAAATTGTTGATTTGAAGCAAAGACCTATCACAGTGCAGAGGACCCTTGATCTAATCGAGGAGGAGATGGGAAACTATCCCTATGCATCATTGTTGAGTTGCACTCAGTCTTTGAGTTGAGATGTATATTTTCAAAAAAGGGGATTAGTACTATCCTATGTTCAATGGCTGATTGTGAGGTCAGTAATGTAACTTGCTTTGAGACAGTGCATGCATCACCTTGCAGATCTACAACGCTGTCACTTATTGACTGTGACAAAGAGGCTTCAGCTCTTTTGGAGCATTCTAGAGGCAGCTTCAACCTTGAAGCAATGGAGAAGAAGAAGAGGAAGAGTAGACATCTTGAGATGAGAAGCATTTTCTCCCCTCTAGATGACACTCTCTCAATGAGAATGCTACAACTCAAAGAGAGACTTCTACCTACAACAGATCCAAAACCTCACTGGTTTTGGAAGGTCATGAAGGAAAAAGAGGTCTCTTTAATAGGTCTCATGAAAGGTGTACTTCAACATCTCATGAAGTACAATGCTCTTCATCGGTTTGAAGAAGATGGTGTTCTACAAGGGGAAGATGCCATGATTATGCAACACATCACTCAACTTCCATATTTGAGTGAGTGGATGAGGATGGTGAGCAAGAGATAACATGATCACTTGCAGACATATATGGACCAGCAAGCTTGGTTATGCTGGTTTCCCTTGGGAGATTCCTATCACTCTCCAAAGGCACCTATTTCTCTGATCTATGGCTTAAAGAATACTTATGGAATGAATAAGGAGGCATGGCAATGCTGGTTGCTTTGGGGTAAGCATGATCACTACCCAAAGATTCTCATTTTCTCATCTCATGCTTTATGCATCACTAATAGGGTGTATGAAGAGGAGGCATGGTTGATGTGGTAATTAAAAAGAGAATTTGGACATCACTTGTTAAATCTCATGTCCCATGTATTCATCCATGTTTGAAGTATGTCTCATATGTCTACCTGTATTTCTGTTTGGAGAATATTTCATGCATGTACTTTGGTTCGGGAGAAGGGATAACTCCCACATGATGTGGTATGAGGGAGCTTGCTTGTACTATGTTGATGAGACATTTCACATGTTCGTCATTGTGTTGTTGCTCCATGATCCACATGTCGGTAAGGCAAGAAGGCTGCAAAATTCCTTGTTGCTATGGCTGCTCTTGGGTGAGTATGGTTACTACCCAATAGCTCATCATTTTATGAATCATGCCTTGTATTTCAATGATATGTTGCAACAAGAGAAGGCATGTATAATTTTGTTTCACTTGAGAAAGTATGGCCACCACATGACATCTCCTATGTCTATGTGTTTTGCATTATGTAAAAATTGGCATAATAATTTCATGATGTGCATTGATGAAGATCCTTTGTATTGGGCTGATGTGACATATCATATGTCCATTAGTATAGTTTGTTTTCATGGTGCAAATGAGGAGGAAAGAAGGCGACAAGACCTCTTGTTACTTTGGTTGCCTTTAAATGAGTATGGTGACCACCCCATAGCTCATCATTTTCTAATTCATGCCTTATGCATCAAAGATAAATGGTAGCAAAGAAAGGCATGGACATCATCTTTTGAGAATCTTGGCTTGTCCATCTTGCATGGAAAATATGGAGGATGGCAACAAATGGCCTTGCTCCGATGGTTATTATTAAGAGAATATGGTTTGACATCTTTTTCTACCCATATTACTCTTTACCTTCTTCTTTTGCCTAATGCTGGAATGATGGAGTTTGGGTCCAGCAAGGCCAACAGGGCTAAGAATGAAAGCATAACAATGCTTAATCAAGTTCATGAAACATGGATGGAGGAATGTTTTGCATGATGAAGCTTTTCCTTTATGGATGGAGCTACTTTATTTTATGTCTCTCATGTGTTTATGATGGTGTTGGACATCATGTAATTGTCATTTTGTACTTCATGATAGGAAGAGGACCTCCAACCTTACAGTTGGAAGTCATCTCACGCATTTGTGGAAGACAACTATGGAACCAAACATACATAACCTATTGTAGCAAAAGGAGGAAGCATTCCTTATGTGGATGCCATTTGGAGGGGAGTAGATGATTTGCATCTACAATGAGAGTTGCTTGAGGGCAAGAAACATTTTTCTGAGGGAGACTGTAATGTTCCCACATTTTGCAGCTAGTGGGAATATAACATTTTGTTTTCAGTTTGCCTAACTCAAGAATAAAACTGTAAAGGAGGAACTCTAAAACTCCAAAACAACAAAATAAATCAATGCCCAATGTGAATAGAGTCAAATCAGGGCTTACTTAATAAAATCCACTTGTGTGTGAAACAAGTTTGAGCTATTTGACTAGGTCAACAGGACCAAATCCACATCGTTGTCTAGGTTCAATGTATCTCCTAAAGGGACAACGCAGTTCTAGAAGGAGGACCTCATGTGAAAGGGGTTAAGTGATTCAAGGTGGTTTAGGGTTTTTCACATCCTCATCTTATAAAATAAAGGAGGAGGCTCGAGTAAAAAGGTTTTTCAGTAGATTATCATTCTTGAGAATTATTCTCTGGGCTGTTTAGTAAGAGGATAGAGAGGGCTTCCTGGTTAGGAACCCTCCCTCCTTCCTAGAGGGTCTCTTGGAGGAGATTGTGCTACATTGATCCACTATCTGGAATTTTGGCCAAGCCTCATCTTACATCTATAGCACAGTGCTATTTGGGGTGAGATGGCTATGTAGACTACAACAAGTGGAATCAAATCTATTCAGATATGAAGGTTTCTATTGCATCTTCTCAGTGGTGAAGTCATCTAAATCACTGGTAGGAGTGTAGTAGATGTTTGGGGCTTTAGATTATTATGTTGGCATCAGGCCAAAGTGTGCTCCACTTCATCTGCACAGTTATTTGAGGAAAATGCATCATTTTTCAGGCGGAGTTGCAGTGTACATTTGATATCAGTTTGGAGAAGAGATCTCCGATGAAAGGACTCCTTTCCTTCACTGTGGTGATCCGTGGATTGGCCAAACAATCCATGTTCCATTTCAGATCTGATTTGTTGTGTGACCTATTATTCATAAATTTTTGAAGTTTACCATAGATCCATGGTGTAGATCTCAGATCTATTCAGTGTTCTTCATTTTCTGCTGAGATCCCCAAGGGGAATGTACTAAAAAGCCAATTTTGCATAAAGATCCCATTCTGATCTATCATTTTGTACTTTTATATGTTATATATCTGAAAAATAATAAAACACTGCTTCAGATTCCTGTAAATTACATTTTCTGGTTCATCCTGCAATCCCTTGTGTATAGTGTTGGGTTTTGAGGCATTTCTTCATGTAAATTCATTGTATTTCTCATGTAAAGTGCTATGGCCACGTCTTAGTTGTGTTTCACTGATTTTAATACTCCATATTCACTAAACCCTTTAGAAAATTACGCTTCTGTGCTTCAGTAAATTTATGCATACTCCAGATCATGGGAAATCAGGGTTTTCTAGCCTAGTTAGGAAAGGAGGAATTGTTTAACTTAGAAAAACGTATTTTTTTTGCTGAAATCTGACATGGGAGTCCCTAATAACCCTATATATAATATCCAACCACTTTCCCACCTTATTTTTACGTATATCTCTGAATACATCCGTTTTAGGGCCTAAATCATCACTTTTCCCCACCCTTTAGTCTAGAAAATGCTGTATAAGGTTGTTGCTGCATATTTAACTGAAGGTTAAGTGTTTTGACATATGTTATAAGACATATTTCTGTATCTTAACATTGGTAATAACTCATATTATTCCCAATAGTGTAGCTGTTCCAATTTGGGAACATTACATAGTTCGTCCAACTCTGGGAAGATATGGGTAGGGTGACCTACTACATCACATATGGTGCAACCAGGTGATTCCCATTGTGTGGAAATATTCTCCATCTTCTTTCCTTTTCTCTCGGTTTTCTTAGCCATAATCATCGGTTTTGCAATGGGAATCTCCTTTGCATGTATGTTTTCGATAGTTTCCTGTATGGGTTGGGCCTCCTCGAGACTGAGGGGATTTAAACCTATGGAAGTGATGTGTGTGGCTTCTGTCATAGTACGGGGGATGAGGTACCAAACTGGTATCATGAAAGATATCTTTGGTAACACTACCGTTGCCAAAACCTGTTGAGATACAAAACTAGCTGGGGGGTAGAGGAAAGGGGTTTGGGAAGCAGCATAGGATAGAGAGGTTGTCGTAGCAGAGGACTCAATGTCATTACTGCTCATGCCCATGTTCTAACTAGCTTCAGTGCTTGATGTTGACATCATGCAAACCAGAGCTCCTGTGACATCAGGTGACGACTCAGGAATAATGGGGGGATCTCCTAGGAATGATCCTACGATGGACGACAGTTTGAATTGGTTGGGGCCATATTATTGGTACCATGAAAGTGCGTTCATGGATGTATTTACGTAGGGTAGAATGACATCAGTATTTTTTAGGGGCCGCTTTTCGCTATGCGTCAATTGGTCGATAGTAACGATGCGATCCTCATGGGGGAACATCATAGTTCGAAGGATGGAGGAGGCTAAAACTGACATGGCATACATATAACTCTGACCAATGAGTATATTTTAGTCCAAGTGGGTGTCCAATAATTCAATGTCTATAAGGACCATATTTCTGGCTAAGTAGACTGGGACATTTTGGTAGAGACCAATGGGGGTTGAAGGGCGGCCATCATATGCTCTAAGCATGATGTCTAATGGCTTTAGCTCGAGAGACCCTAACTTCTGCCAAACATTTTTTAACATGATGCATGTGGATGCACCCTCATCAATGACACATCAGTGAATGGTAATGTTTTGGACCGATACTGGTATCTGAAAGGCGACCATTGAAGGAAGCCTAGGGCTGGCTTTGTCTAAATCAAAAGCCACTACGCGTGTATCGACAGGGTTGATAGCACCTAACGTAGAAAACAAGGATTTCCGTTGCTTTGGGGATGACTGTAATACTTCCAAAGCTGACATGGAAGTGGGAGAAAAAGCTAGATCATCCACAATGCTATAGTTATGGGCTACTTTGGAATAGTTTCCTGCTCGCCTAGTTGGTCCCTTAACCATCTTGGACAAAGGTTCAATAGGCATCTTTGACATGGTCAAAGGTGCATGGCGCACTAGTACTAGCCCCTAACGCGTTGGTGTCTGCTGGTGTATCATAATTTTGATTCTGTGTTTGAAAATACATTTCCTCGCCAGTCAAGTAGATTCCGTGGCTATTTTTTTCGGACTCATTCGGAGTTTGTTTCTGAGTGCTAACTATCCCTTGATGGGGGAAGGGCTCTTGCATGACTACTGGCTACTGGGTGGATCCCCCTTGTCCATGGTTAATATATAGCTTCTTCAGCTCAGGGAGGTCGGGTAGTGTTGAGTGTAATGGTTGTACTCACCACAAATCGAACAAGAGTGGTTTTTTCGAAGAGGTGGCATTTTTTTCTGCCTTTGGAAATTGCTTGGATCTTGGTTTTTTATTTTAGTTGGAGTTTCCTCTAGCCTGAGATTGTGGAGGGCGTTGCTGGTTGTTGCCCCCTCCCCAGGATTTCTCTTAGGCTTGTTTTTTCCTTTTTTATTAACCTCATTACGAGGATAGTTTGGATTCTCCTGGTTATATGGTTGGCGTGGTTAGTTTTGGGAAGGTTGAAAAAAGTTCACCTATGCATTATTCTGCATAGGGGGGTCTTGTGCTAGGGACTGTGTATAATGCAGTCCTTGGTTTAAAAATGGCTATTAGGGGGGAGCTCTTCTGTCAGTATGTCTATCTGCATATTGGGTCACTTGAGCCAAAGGATAGGTTCCTCCGTGCTGATGGTGATATGACGATTCCATACTGGTCAAATTTTGTGAAGGAATGTGATGACTTTGGTAGCCGGGTTGTGGTATGTTCTGGGTAGAATCATATGTGTAACCGGGGTTTTGAATGCTGCTTCTTGGGTAACTTTGGGTCAATGACCCAATTAAACTGTTTGCAGAGTTTGACACGCTTGGAAATTATTTGTAAGTTTGCAGGCGTGGGGCATTCCGTAGGATATTGTAAATATACCCTAATTGTGTATAGATCAGCTCAAGCTGTTGGGCCTTACTAATGGTGTCCTCTTTGGATATGGGATTTTGCTGTGCCACATCCTGAAATATCCACAGTGACATTTTTCAGGAACAGGTGTAACAGAACTCGATCTTCGAGTTTGGATTTTCACAAACTACGACGTCACCGCCATTCGTGGAGATGGTCTGAGATATGGATGGCAGGGGTTTGCCTAAAGTGGGTCAGTAACTCTATTACGGAATCATGGTGGATGGGTAATTGAAAATAGGTCAGGAACGTAGTTGCGACGGTGCTAAAGGTTCCATGTGTAGAAGAGGTTTTCTCCACATACCATTTCACTGCTACTTCAGTTAGAGTGCGTTGAAATAGTCTTCGTCGAATAGTATCATCAACGATGTTGTTCGACGAACACCATAGGTGGAAAGTCATAACGTGATTTCTGGGGTATTTCGCTTGCTTCCCTTCAAATTTTGGAATGTATGATGGGAGCTTCCTGGGCATGGGAGGCCATATGGGGTTGTGTGCAATGGGGTCATTTTTCAACTTGGTTAAATCTCGTAGATTTAACAAAGATAGAAAAGGTGACTGCGAGGTTGTAGCCAATGCCACTTGTGAAAACACAATGATTTGGTTAGGAATAAGGTTTATCTGCGATGTACCATGCTATGCATTCATCTGGATTCCTGAATGGGTAGCTCTCCTCTGCCTTCTAGGGGTTGTGGGAGGAGTGGTGTGTGGTGTAGTGTTGGGATACCGACCAGGGTTCCCAACTAATGACGCCCCAATAAAGGATGAACCGATAATGGTGGCAGTGTTTCGTCTTTGACGCCAAAATGGTGAAAGACCTAGAACCCCTCTCAGTAATGGGGGGAGGTCCAAAAGACATCTAGATCGACAAGGTCTTGTTAGGTCCATTCTGGCGTCGACTAGGTATGGCTTTGGAAACATTTGGGAGGATAGAGATTATAATCAAAGAAAAATTCCGATCACATACATAAAACAAAGCGAAAATAAAATAAATTTTTCCTTTAGATTAATCCTCTGTGACCAGTCGATCAAAAAATATGGTTTTTTTTTTGTGCATGATACTCAAATCCTAGAAGAATTATTCATCCTCACACACCGAAATGTAGCTAGGCCTTGAGAAGATATCTTGTGAGTGTTTCCACAACACCCTGTAAGAGCTGGCGACACCCCCAGTCAACCGAAGAAAATCCACCAAGGTAAGGGTAGAGGATCTAGTTCTTTCCTGCATCGTCACCTATAGGGAAAGGATGCCCTAATTTTGGCCACTAAGTACCACCGTCCCACATGAGCATTCAAGTCTTGGGCTTCTTGCTAGTTCAGCTAACAATATTGAGTATCAGCTAGGTCAGGTAGCCCCAACTGATACCGCACGCAATGCGCCTAAGCCTAACCCCATCTGAATCGGGTCTCTGCCACGCTCGGGTTTTCTTTTCCGTGTGCTGATAGGTGGATTTAAAAGCTCCCTAAACAATCAACTTCTATGTTTCAAGATGAAGAATGATCAAGGCATCTAATTGGATGCCTACCCCCTTGATCCCAACTTAGACTATAAATTCTTTTGTGGCCCTTGTGGGGAGAATTTAGTGAGTTTTGTTAAGTTAGTTTTAGGTGTCTTTGCTTTGCTTAGTGTGTGGATGTGTGTGAGAAAAAGGTGAAAAATGAAATAGTTTGAACGTGTGGATATGTGATGATCCTTTTCAAAATCCCCTATTTAAACTATGTTCTATTGTTCCTTGCTCAAAAGAAAAACATGTGCGGATATGGGCCGCTTTCAAATTTTCCTAGTTAATCTATGCGATCAACTATAGGGAGGTGGTGAGTTGTGAATAGAGAGTGTTCATATGCTTTCCTAGGATCACCAGAGGGTGCAAAGGTAGCATATATTACTTGCTCTTCTATTGCCAATTCAATCATGGTCCTGAAATCCTAGTGCAAAAATTGGACTAAACTAATGACCTTTACACTTGAAAAAGGAACTAGCTAAGCATGCATGGACTTGGGCCACTTACTTTGGATAATTATATAGGTGTTTTGGTACCTAAATTTAGAAAACATAAATTATTTTGGAATGCAAGTTAATTTTCCTCCTACTTAAACTATGTGTTAACTTTGCAAAAATAAACTTGAAATAAAACTAACACCAAGCCTACCAAAAGCAGCTAAGAGTGAGTTTTAGCAAGCTGTGGGGCACCTCAACCAGTGTTGGAAGATGTATTATGGGCTTCCAGGTACTTTTACAAGCAGGAAAAGATGGAAATATTGGAGAAAATTCTCATTCTTTTTTTTTTGCGCGCAAAAGGCTAAAATAGGCGTGATTTCTATGTGGAGATCAGCTCTGAACGCGCACCTTGGGGCATTCCTATTTGTGGTAAATGCGTGCAAATTCCTGCAATGTAACTTTTTGGAGATCTTCTGCTTCAGTCTATCAGTAGGGATGAATCAGACAATGAAGGAGAGAAAGGGGTCAATTCCATCCCAACTCCACAACCAAGACGGAGGTCTCTGCAAAGAGGCATAACCACATAAACTTCGAAATAAAAGTTAGTGGAGTCGTCAATCCTTTTTTAGTGTGTTTGGTGCACGTATGTATGAAATCACACCAACTTAAGGGGTGTGGTCTTCCCTCTTAAGTTATTGGTCACAGGCAGAAAATATATGGAGTTAAGCAAGTTAGTGGGACATTCTAGAACATAAACATACTACATAGAGAAATAGCATGCATATCAAAACATAAAATTTAAACTAAAACTAAAAAAAATAACACACAAGCTCTAAATAGATTCAAACAACTTCAATAATCCAAATAGTGGTGCTTACATCCCCTCTTATTGAGTGCTGGTAGGAATGAGGATGAAACTTTAACCAACTTACCAAGGGGATCTTAGAACTAGGGGTTCTAAGTCTCGATGCAAGGATGTCTTTACTTCCGTGCAGCCTTGCCACAAATTCTCCCTCTCTCTACTATGGTGGAATGGAGTTGTTGGATGGCCAACAATTCAATCCCCTATATCTTTGCTCTGGATCACACACTGCTGGTATTGCTTGGGGAAATTCTGGCTAGCATAACAATGTGCTCTCCATTTTTTCGCCTCTTATGTGGCCTCTTATAAGATAATTCAAATCCTCTTTCCCTCTCTTGGTACATTTTGGATAGTGACCCAAGAGAGGAGGGCAATCCCATTGTGTGCCACATTTATTCCATTGTGTGATACCTTGATGTCCTAAGGAGGCTTCAGTGGTTGTCCTTGGGCGGCTTCACGTGTGCAATCAATGTCCTGGAGTGTGCCTTGTGGTCCCAAAAAGTGACTTCCACCACTCCCAGAATTGCGCACTTTTTGGGTCAAAAGGCATGCAAGGGCACACTTATCAAAGGATTTTCCATGCAAATGCACTTTTTGACTAGTCCTTCTTGTACGCAATTTGATTTTTCCTCATACCTTTAGAGATTTTTAAATACTTTTAGATTCTCTAATGTCTCTCAACCCTATAAATCCTCCTGCATGACATTAAATAATGTCACCTTTGCTTGTACGATTTTCCAGTGATAATAGTAGGTTTTTAAGATCATACATCCAATTCATACTTAAATCCAAATTTGGACACCTAACCTCAATTGTAGAAAACCTTCTACTACAATGACCATAGAGTAGTTTAGTTTTACGGAGAGATCCCCCTCTGAGTTGAAGGGCCATCTTTCAACCTAAAAGTGGTTTGAGGTTAACTTATGGTTTCTCTCTACAGCCAGGGTTTTCCCTAAGTGATAACATAAATAATCCATGTAAACATGTTCTTCGAATTCAGGGGCCCTACACATGCTCCTTCTTCTGCGCCATTCTTGAACATGATCAGATATGCGAGGATCATAAGTTTGAGGGAAATATGTCAAGAGTTCGATACTAGTGTCATAACGAAGAGGTAACTGGAAATATGATAGAAATTATTTGGAAAGATTCATGAAAGTGGAATGAGAGGCCTTGGGTTGATCTACATACCACTTTGAAACAACTCCAGTAAGAGTGTGTTGGAAGAGGTGAAGACAAATGGAGTGTTTAGTGATAGAATTGGATGAACGCCACATATAGAAAGAGCGAACATGATTTGTTGGATCTTCTCTAGGATTTCCTTCAAACTTGGGAATGTCAAAAGGAAGCTTGGTAGGAATGGTAGGCCAATTGGGGTCATTGAGAAGAGGGTCATTGATAAGCTAGCTAAAATCAGGGAGACTCAAACCAACCATAAAGGGTAGAAATGGAGTAGGAGTGACCATACCAGAAGAAGCTATGCTTGTGGGGTTACCCTGGTTAGTACTTGGGTTACCACATTGGTTTCCCACACCCATGTTGGTGCCTGAAATGGTGATGGTATAGGATTAGGAAGATTCTGAATCAGAAAAAAATAGAAGAATCAGTAGGACTAGAGTCAGAATGAGGACTCAGTGGAGAGTTAGGAGGATGAACTCTAACTCAACGGGAGGAGTAATATGTCCTAATGGAAAATGGGGATGAAGGCCATGAATTCTCTATGAAAAACGCTTAGGGGGCACAATGATGTCAAGAAAATTATGACTCAAAGGACTAAAGGATGATAGGAGTAAAAGAGAAACAAACAACAAGAAAACACCTAGTGTAGTGGTGCCAAGTGTAAACTAATTATATTAATATGCTTCTCTAATTCAAGCAAACACGTCCTATCAAATAAAAATGACCTCCAGCGTATAGGTGGTCTAAATCCTCAAACAAGTCCTAAATGTGCGGTTTCACATGGCCTTCCAAAAAGCTTCTTACTTGATGGAATCTAATCCCTGCAAGAAGAGATGTCCAAAGAAAGGTGGTATAGAGAACCAATTGCTACCCACAACTAGTCCTAGAGGGTGTTTTCCTATGATTGGTCACTACGGTTACCTTCGGCTCATCGGGGTGGTCGATTATTGAGATTCTTAGTGATCATCCACTTCACATAATTCGTTACGATGGGTTAGGTAGCCCCGAGGAGAAGTTCTCGTACGATGACCTAGCCTAACCCCCTATGAATTGGGTTTCTATTGCACTCCAGCTTTGGACCATGGGATGGTGAAGGGTTTTAAGCTCCCTAATAAGTCAAATTAAATGTGTCAATGTAAGTGATCAATGGGTTTTATTGGAATCCTATCCCAACAATCCTACACCTAAATACACATATTGTTTGTCCCTCGTGCCCAAGTGGGTTTAATCTATGTGTGTTAGACTATTTTTATGTGGCTTTTCTCAAGTCTTGGATTAGCAGTGTTAACCAAGCTCATGTTCACTTAGGGTGTTCAAATGTGTGTGAAAAGTTTGTTCAATGTGTGATTTAATTGAGCATGTTTTATGATGCTATGTGATGCTAAAATAAAGTGTTGAAAAACTGTAAATAATGTTGTAAATAGACAATAAAATAAACATCCAATACAAGCACACAAACCCCACCCAGGAAAAGGCTATCAAAGAGCTAAAAAATATGATGTAAACAAGCTACTCAAAGACACAAAAGTGGCCTAAAAGACTTGGACACTGAATAAACCAATCCTCCCCATGTGTTTGGCAACATGGACTAACCACCTCTCATGGATCCTTATATATGGAGATGCGATCGTTGAATAATACCTGCAAGTTTTGGTCAAACAGAAATCTTGATTCCCAACAAGTGGTATTAGAGCATAGGTCATGAGTTTGATACATACCTAACTCGTATTGGGGGGGAGATTGTTGGACATTGGATAAATCATTGCTCCTCATGTGTTTCACGACATGGAATAACTGCCTCTCATGGATCCTTATCTTTGGTGACGTGATCATTGAATAATACCTGCAGGTTTTGATCTAACGGAAATTGTGATTCCCAACAAAAATATCTAATGCGAAAGGGACTATGATCTAAAGGCACTAATCTATTCTAAATGGTTCAAACAAACAACAAAAATTAGAGGTGAAAAATGTTGCAAAGAATAGGAGAAAATATATAAAACCTATTGTTGGGCCTCCGCTTTGTCTTATTTTTATTCATTTCTCTCATGTTGCTGATTGGTTAAATGATTATTGTGCAAGTATTTGTTACTTCCTTTTTTTAACATGATTAAAATAGAATTAATAAAAGTTTAATAAAGGCTTATCTATTGCGGGATTAAAACTGGTTCGATTATGCTTTGGACTTGCCTGCACCTGAGAAGAAATGGATTCCTGTACCACTTTATGGCTTCCTGCACTTCGAAGGATCCCTATAATACACTTGTATTCCTGCACTAGAAACAACGATGTGTACAAATTCCTGTTTCAATGTTACACCAATAAATTACATTGTAACAAGCCTTGAAGAGTCAGTTCAACTTGTGAATTCTACCATTGATCTTTTGATCATGGAGCGGACTAATGAACTTTCATTTAGGGTTTTCAAAGAACAGGAGCACTTATTTGTTGCCAGTTACAATTCAGTTGTTAGACTTTGGAGAGAAATTGTAGGAGCAGTGGGAGATGCTCATTTAATGCCAATCATTTCAGTTACCTCTAATAACTTATTGTCATCATTGGACAGAACATGGAAGAACTACTGTGAGGAGCGTTTTGGTTAGCAACAATATTTACAATTTTCAGAATACTTGAATATCACAAAGAATATATATATCGATGCCTCCAGAATTGTCTTTTCCATGTCTTAGAAGATGTTTCAATGCATAGTTATTATGGCATTCAAAAATCACTCGGAATTTTTAAAATCCACAGCTACCATACCTTTGTTGTATGAGAAAATTGGAAATCTTTGTGACAATTTCAGTAGTAAGTCCTTGTGATGTATCTAGTTAATACCGAGACTTATCCAAGAAGATTAGAATGCAAAATGAAAACGTGAGCACTACCAAAAACATGCATCTTTGTTGTTAAATCTTACCAAGAATTTAAATGTCCATAATACTCTAGAATCAATTAATAATTGGTCTGTGAATGGAGGGTTTGGAAGTACATAAAGCGTGCCAGTTTCAACACATGAATATTGGAGAGTAGCATTCGATTATGCTGCAAATGGACCTTCTGACTATTCAAATTTTGTTGCAGATTCACCAAGGATAAGTTCCTCAAGTAATAATGGCCACAGTCGATGGCTTAGTGACCCCAGACAGAATAGGGATATACATATATTGTGTTTAATATTGGTAACATGAGAGCGGACTTACTTTTGCAGGATTTTCAGAATTTAATTATTCATGCTGACTCTATCTATGTGTGTAAGGAACTTAACTAGTCATCACATAATTTCATCATCATGCAAAGAAAGGCAGTTCAGTCAAATTGCACCATCCACCAATAGCCACTCCATGAAAAGAGGAATGATTTCCCTATTTCAAAATTTAGTTGCAAAACAATATTTATTCATGTCAAATTGTTCAGATCAATGATCTACCCCCCTGTATTTTAGATGGCTAATTTAAATCCCCAAATTGTAATTAGATGCATATATAAGTTGTCGGGAGTTAGTCAATTAATCAATTTTAGGAGTGAATTAGAGAATCGTTCAATAGGGAGTAGGAGGCACTCACAGGCACAGAGGGAATGCACATGAGGGAGGAGCCGGTCCAATGTAGCCTCACACATTTTATAACCGGTGGATCGCTCCTCTTGTCTTGTTGGAGCTAAGTGTTGTTTGAATAATGTAAAGACTGATTTCAGGAATTAATTGAATCAATTTTAATCCATGCTATTTTTATTCATTGTTTCATCTAATGAGTTTAATTTCTGTGTAAACCAGGTCAATCATAGATGGTGCGAGTTGGCTGGGTTGGCTGCCAGACTAACTTGACACCGCTCTCCATCTCTTATATTAAATAGCATTCATATTATTATTTACTATGTGAATTTATCTGCAGTCTCTTTCCGTATTGAAATCAATGTTATTTAATTTTCTTGCAACTGTAAAATTAATTGACTTACCACATTAAGAATTGTTCCTGCACTTCGAAATATTTTTTTATATGGAATAAGATTGCGTCCTTTTGGAGATGTAACATGCATTTATCCAAACCCATCTAATTTATATTCCAGAACCCGATATTGACTTGAGTACTTATGGTCTTGAGAGCCGACATTATAAAAGGGAATTACTCTATGCTTGAAATCGATAATGTTTATTTTTCCTTGTAATTACGCTTAAGCTTCTGGACATATTTACAAGATTAATCTATGGTCACAAGGAAGGTAAGAGATTCATATGAATTCAATTTATTTATAAGTTATTTACATAGTAAATTTACTTGTTATATCGCTGATACTTTTAGGTTAACTTCACACGGAATTAGTGCAAGAAAAATTAGTGCAAGCAGAATTAGTACAGGAAGAATGATTTTGAATTTCTTATGAATTTATTCCAACATTTACAGTCTTTTGATATTGTGTCGACACTGCTTGGTTTCCAGTTATGATTTTCCTTCTATTTTCTCTTACTTAGAATTTCCTTTCGCATTGATAGTACATGATTGTCGTTTATTTCTCGCATAATTTTAATTATTTGGATTGGTGTTTCTCGAATTCTCTTTTAATGAAGGATTTAATTTATTGTCAATATTATTGTGCAAGGTAGACTAGAATTTGTTTTTCAGGTTGCCAGGGGCTCTATCTGGAATTTCCAGTGCCACGTCTCGAAGTTCACGAACTATCCGAATTGAAAAATTAAATGTTAGTACATGTATAGACCCTATACTGCACCCAAAATTTTGGTGTCATTTCTGGGGAGACACTTAGGGTATTGACCTTGGTGACCTGTTGCATTTGGTTTTTTTCCTTCACCTAGTTTCTCTTGAAATATTAGGTTCTTTGAATTTATTTCTTTTCTGCACTGTTTTTTTAAGGTTTCTCATTTTATTTAATGTTGTAAGAACCCCCCACCCTACACATATATATACACACTACTCATGTGCTAACATATGTACCAGTGGGCTTGTTAAATACAGGAAAATGGTATTTTGAGGAATCATTCAATTAGGAGCTTTTATGCTGCTACAGATACACACAACTTATTTAATGAGGTATTAACAAGTGTAGAATTTAAAATTTTTCTTGAACATCAAAATGATATTATAAAATATTTGATTTTGAAATTGGATGATTTGCAGGAAGACTGGAAGCAGGATGAAAATCCACCGCTTATCTTTTGCACCAACTCTAGAAAGAAACACTCCATTGGAAAGTGTCCACTTAGTAGCCTAAAAATTTTCAAAATTTGTGAAGAGGATCATCTAAGAGAACATTTCCCATAACTACCATGATTACTGTAGACACTCCAGAAATCAAGTAAGGAATCAAATTGATTACCAGGTATAACTCAAAACCCATTATTATTTGATACCTGGAATAATTCTTATTTTCCTGAGCAGGTGTTGTGTAACCAGCTCCAAAAATAGAAGAAAAGAGATATCAACGCCTTAGAAATAAGCCACTTCGAGGGGGCAACCTCCAATACATTACATAAATGAACAATTCCTGGATGATACAATTTACAAAACCTCCTTTCTATATATAGGAGTCCATGGGGCCATAATGTAATCCTAGTGGGCCACAATGTAATCCTAGCCGACCTAACAATAATAATTTAAGGGCACAATAATAACAAAATGGGGGTTACAAGGGTACAATAATAACAATAAAGGGTTTACACTAACAATAATAAGGGGCTATACTAGTGATATAGGGACCTAACATGCCCCTCTCCTTCAAAAAAAGTGTTGTCCTCAACACTTGAGTAGCTCTGGGTGCTTCTGTATAAAATTCTCATCCTCCCATGTAGAATCTTCAGTGGGTAAGCTCTTCCACTTGATGAGATACTCTGAAATTGATCGATTCCGTAGTTGTCGAGTTCTTGTTTCCGTGACCGCTTCAGGTTCCAATATGACTTTTCCTTCCTCATCAAGTTCTGGAAATATTGTTTGAACTGGAAGATTTTCACCTATAACCTTTTTTAAGCATGAAACATGGAAAACTGGATGCACTCGCGAAGAAGCATGAAGCTCCAATTTGTATGCCATAGTACCAATATTTTCCAACACCTTGTAAGGACCATAGTACTTTGGCGATAATTTATTATCCTTCTTAGCTTGCTTGAGGGACATTTTTTTGTATGGTTGTAGCCGTAAAAAAATCCAGTCTCCTACATCAAAACTTCTCTCGCTGCGATGTTGATCTGCTTGTTGTTTCGTTCGATTTTGTGCCAAATTCAGGTTATCCTTTAAGAGTTGGAGAACTTCTTGTTGATGCTCAATGTGATCTTCCACTGCTTGAACCTTCGAATTTTCTCTTAAAGATGATGTGATGGATGGTGGATGATATCCATAAAGTGCCATAAATGGGGTCATCTTTGCTACAGTATGGAAGGAAGTGTTATACCACCATTCAGTGAGAGGTAACCACTTGACCCATTGTGTTTGTTTATCAGACACAAAACAACGAAGATATCCTTCCAAACATTTATTTACTATCTCAGCTTGACCATCAGATTGAGGATGATAAGATGAGCTATGAGCTAATTGAGTACCCAAACAAGAAAATAACTCCGTCCAAAAATTTCCAGTAAAAATGGGATCTCTGTCGCTCACAATAACCTTTGGGCTTCCATGTAGCTTTTGAATTCTGTCCATAAATGTAGTAGCAACTGTACTTGCTTTAAATGGATGAGATAATGCACAAAAGTGTGCATACTTGGTAAGTCTATCAACTACCACCATGATGACACTCTTTCCTTCAGACTTAGGTAAACCTGAGATAAAATCCATTGAAATCTCCTCCCAACGTTGACTTGGAATGGATAAAGGTTGTAGAAGTCCCGGGGTCTTAATTATTTCCACTTTATTCTGCTGGAAAACTAAACATTCCGCCAAAAAATTTTGAATATCAGATTTAAGGTCATCCCAAAAAAAAATATTTCTTCACCCTGTGGTAAGTTTTTAAAAATCCTGAGTGTCCTCCTAAAGGAGAAGTGTGCAATTCCAGAAGAATATTTTGTTTTAGTTGGGAATTCTGACAAAGATATAAGCGATCTTTGTACCATAAGGAATCATTTTTCCAACTAAATGTATTAGATGTACTAGGATCTTGCTGCAACTTTTGAATGAGTGCCCATACATCTTTGTACTTCTTCCATTCATCTCTTTCTTCGATTATCTAATCTGGTTGGATAATAGAAATGGCACAAATCAATGCTTCCACCTCTTCATTATTTCTTGAGAGTGCATCTGCAACAACATTAAGCTTTCCTTTTTTGTAGATTATTTCAAAGTCATAACCCAACATCTTTGTGACCCATTTTTGCTACTCTTCTGAAGATAGTTTTTGTTCCAAAAAGTGTTTAAGACTATCATGATCAGTTTTTACCTTGAAGTGTCTTCCCATTAGGTAAGTTCGCCATTTCTTTAGTGCATGTCGTATTGCTAACATTTCCTTCTCATAAATAGGTTTCTGTAAATACTTTCCTTTGATTGGACGACTTTCAAAAGCAATGGGTCTTCCTTCCTGCATTAAAACTGCACCAATTCCATTTCCCGAGGCATCACATACCACAATAAAGGTTTTTGTGAAGTCTGGCGTAGCTAAGACCGGTGCTAGGCACATTGCCTCTTTAAGATGTTCAAAGGCCTTAGTTGCTTCAGGAGTCCATGAAAATGCATCTTTCTTCAATAATGTTGTTAGAGGTGCCGCTATTCTCCCATAATTCTTAACAAACTTGCGATAATACCCTGTTAACCCGAGAAATCCTCGCAACTTCTTTATGGTTGTGGGGACTTTCCATTCCTTAATGGCTTTAATTTTGTTAGGGTCTACTTTAACACCCTCGTGAGATACAACATGACCCAAATATTCCACCTCTTGTACTCCAAAGAAACATTTGGATTTTTTTGCATATAATTGTTTCTCCTGCAATAGTTTGAGCACCCTATCAACATGTTCAACATGATCCTTCCAAGACCTGCTGTAGATTAGTATATCATCAAAAAAATACTAGCACAAATTTTCTAAGGAAGGGTTTGAAAATGGAATTCATCAACCCTTGAAATGTAGAAGGTGCATTGGTAAGGCCAAAAGGCATGACCAAAAATTCATAATGACCCTCATGAGTTCGAAATGCTGTTTTTGGAATATCTTCTGTCTTCATTCTAATTTGATGATATCCTGAACGAAGATCCAACTTGGTAAAATAAATTTCTCCATGTAATTCATCCAATAATTCATCAATCACAGGAATGGGAAATTTATCTTTAATGGTGAGCTTATTGAGCTCCCTATAATCCGGACAAATTCTCCATGATCCATCCTTCTTGTGTACCAATACTATAGGAGCAGAGAAAGAACTTTGACTAGGTTGAATTATACCCGCCTCTAACATTTCTGCAATCATACGTTCAATTTCGCTCTTTTGGAAGTAAGGATATCTATAAGGCCCGATGTTTGGAGGAACACTTCCTGGAATAAAATGAATAGCATGATCATGATCACGAATAGGTGGGAGTCCTTTGGGAGTTTCAAACACCTTGGAATGATTGTCCAAGACTTGTTGGAGATCTGCAGAAATAGATTATTTTGATGTCGGAACTTCTAGTGAGCATAATTGTGAAATTACGCCTCGTTGTTCTTTCTTTAGAAGCTTTGTCATGACATTAGAGCTTATTATCCTTCCTGGCTTCCCTTCAATACCCCGTAATTCGACTTCCTTTCCTTCTGAAAAAAATTTCAAGAAAAGCTCTTGAAAATTAAAAGCTACCGTCCCCAAAGATTATAACCATTGTACTCCTAGTACAACATCAGCACCTCCCATAGGAATGGAAAGCATTGGAATAGTAAATACATATTCCCCCATGGTTAGCTTGATATTATGGCATTTTCCAGAGCAATTTATATTTCCTCCATTTGCAACCATCACTTGACATTCTGGTGCTGGGTATAGGAAACAATTTAATTCCTTGGCTACCTTGCAATGAATAAAATTATGGGTGCTACCTGAATCAATAAACACTATTACCTTTTTCTTCTTGATTTGTCCTTCTATCTTGAGAGTTTGAGGAGTGGTAATTCCTGCCAGTGCATTACACGATATGGTCGGATTCATTTCTTCCTCTTCTAGGGCTGGTTCCTGGTGTATATCCTCTTCTTGTTCATTTTCTTCTTCCTCTTCACAACCTATGTAAAATAATTTCTTCTCAATACACTTATGACCTTTAGTGTATTTGCTATCACAACTGTAGCAAAGCCCTTTTGCTCTTTTTTCTTCCAATTGTTGTGGTGTCAACCTTGTAGGTTGTGGAAATCTAGGCGTAGAAACACTTCCTTCTTTATAGAAGTGAGTGGCAGGCTTCCTTGTCGCCATAATTTTACATTCAATTTTTCTTGCCAACCTGAATGCCTTCTCCAATGAATCAGGTTCCAAAACGCGAACTTCATGTTGGATGTTATCCTTTAAAGTGCCTATGAAGAGATCAATCCTGTGTTCCTCTGGAATATCAGTTACCCTTATATTCAATTTTTGGAAGTCCTCAATGTGCTCCCCACTAAACCCTTTTGTTTGAGATTTATCAATTGGCTAAAGAAGGTGTTGCTCTTTGTATCCTCATAATGTGCTATCATTTCCTCCGTAAAAATTGACCAAGTGACAATTTTTTTACGGGAGAAAAGCCATCGATACCATAAAAATGCATTTTGTTCTAAATGTAAAGTTGCAATGCGTACCTTTTGTGTGTTTTGCACATTATGGAGATCAAAATATTGCTCCATCTGTAGTATCCATGTTACAGGATCCTTTCCATCAAACTTCCTCATATCTATTTTTGGAATATGGTGGTTCTTCCCGCCAACATTAGAGTTTATGAAATCACGATTAACATTTATTTTGTTCTCATCATGAGGTTCTTCTACTATCTTTTCACCATTAGGAAACATTTCTTGTATCAACTTTGTCAAACCTTCTATGTCTTCTTTTAGATCATTCTTCATGTTTTCCATTTTAGATTCCATGCCAGCTTCCATGTCATCTATCTTAGATTCCATGTATTTCTTCAAACCATCCATATTATTCTTCACACCATCTATCTTTTATTCCACACCTTTCTTCAAAACTTCCATTTCATTTTTTGTTGCTCTTTGCGAGAGCAAAATTTGGTGCATTTGCTCTTGTAATTTTGATAGATCATGTTGCAATTCTTCATCTTCATGAGTCATAGTAGAGCCTTCTGAAGGCTTAATGGGTGTTGAATTATTTTTACGAGGCATTTTTTAGAACCCAATACTGATATATATTATACAATATTCCCTTGGAATCAATTCAAATTGATTTTTCAAACAAGACTTATGCAATTCGGAAAAAAATACACACATTTTTCTTGCTTTTGAGGAGCTCGATATTGAAATTTGATTATCTCTGTGATTGCGGCACTTCAATATCTGAAATTAAGCACTGGCGTAGCCCTATGAATTCTATTTTTAATGCCATAGGTATAACCTGATTTGGATTCTCCAAGACAAAGTTATGTCCAATCTCACACAATGACCTAATTATGGACTGGTTCAGTAGAGTGAACTTGTACGACTTGCCACGTGTCATTGTTTCATCCTTCGTCTTTGAAATTGATAGCCAAGAAACTACATTCCGTTTACTTGTGACCACTTTTTACGGCACTCCAATCCGATGCTCAGAGAGAGCATTATTGAACTTTTCCCACGATCACCTCTTTGAGATGAAATTCGGTAGCCTGAAAAAGTACCACCTTCCACAGATCATATCTCCAAAAATATTATGAATCAATATCTGAAATTTTTTGAAGCGTTTCCTTAGGAGTTCAGCTTCGCACCCTAAAAATTTCAGATTCTGAACCTTCGTAGAAAAAAATTATAGCGAACATTCCACGATGTCCTGTTTAGGAGCCTGAAAAAATACCTAACTTCCACAGATCATATCTCCGAAAATATTGCGAACCAAGCTCTGAAATTTTCGAAGCGCTTCCTTAGGATTTCTTCTTCGTACCCTAAAAATTTCAGCTTCTGAAACTTCATAGAAAAAAATTTATAGCGAAAATTCCACGATGACCTGTTTGGAGCAGCGAAACCCTAGAATCCAAAGTTCTGATACCAAATGTTGTGTAACCAACTCCAAAAATAGAAGAAAAGAGATATCAACGCCTTAGAAATAAGCCACTTTGAGGGGGAAACCTCCAATACATTACATAAATGAAAAATTCTTGGATGATACAATTTACAAAACCTCCTTTCTATATATAGGAGTCCATGTGGCCATAATGTAATCCTAGTGGGCCACAATGTAATCCTAGCCGACCTAACAATAATAATTTAAGGGCGAAATAATAACAAAATGGGGGTTACAAGGGTACAATAATAAAAATAAAGGGGTTACACTAATAACAATAAGGGACTATACTGGTAATATAGGGACCTAACAGCAGGTTCCTCAACATGTTTATAATCTTGCAGATTCATGGAAAATTTTTAATCCTCATCTAATTGAATATCATACTTCATGGCCGCAATGGCCCTCTTCTTGGCCCTCATCCTCGAGCCAGATATATTCATGGCCTAAAGAATAGTTTGGATCCTTATCTCTAGGGAAATATCCCATGCAAATTCAAACATATGAGCACCAACAACAATCTCAATTTCTTTCCAATGCACCATTAAATTATCCTCCTCCATGGTCCTAGCCGCATGTGCAACCTTACCCTAGCCTTAATCCATACCCTACCCCTTATCCTAATCCTTACCCTACTTATTATCCTTATCCATACCTTAGTCCTATTCCTAACCCAAACCACATCATAAACCCTAATCTAAACCACCAGTTTGCACAACAATTTCAAATACCTATTCTACCCGTTGATTCCCTTGTTGAACATATTGCTACATCTTCCATGTTGGGAGAGGAAATGAATTTGGAAACTTCCCCCATTACCATGGAACATTCACCTCAAGAAGATATAATTCAAAGACCACCAGGGGAGCAATATTTCATTGGAACTTGTTCTGAAAATTCTGTTGAATCTAAAAACCCTAGAATCTCTCTCAACCATTCTTATCAATTTGAAAATAAAATACTTGAGCCTGAACTTGAGGGATTTATCTTTTGTCTTTCAATAGACCCTTTGTGCCTCCAGGAGAGTGACTATCAAATTTTGGAAGAATTGCATCAGTTGGAGAATCATAAATATGTGGATTCCATTGAATCCTGGTTTCAAACAGCCATAAGCACACATTATTCCCTCATCATTCGACATGTCTTAGTACCATATCAATCGAAGCAACTGTTTATAATGCTTTGGTATATCTTGAAGTCTATTATTTAAAACTAAGTGTGAGTATAATCAACATTTTGTTACGCACATGGCTTAATTGGAAGTACACCTACACTTAAAGGTGTAACTTATTTCTTTAAAAATAGGGTAGGGTAATATGAGAATAATGAATAAATATGTATAACAACACTTTTGAACTTGTGATTCCTTAAAATAAAAGCTTTTGAAATTTATATTATCATGCACTCTCATGGTAAGACTTGTTAGAAGAACTTTACACTTAATACCTCATATTTTAAAGTGACTTTGATTATTGATTAACATGTCAGTAAAGGATATTTTGGTAAGTTACATGTAATACTTTTCTCCTATCCTAATAAACTATTATCCAGAAAAACTTTTTTTAAGTCCTATTCGAAGGGATCAATGAAAAACCTCCTATGGTGGACCACACCTACAAAAATCTAATAATCTTTCATAAAGAATCTAGCCATGATCAACTCAGGGAATATTTTTGGTCATTATCTGATATGTATTTAAATAATTTCTTAGGGTAGCATGACCAAATAGTAAAGAATAGTAATTAAAAAAATTTCACGGCATCCTGAACTCTTAAGGAGTAGATTTTCTTCCCCACCTACTAAGTAGCCCATCTGAGGTTAATTATAATCAGATTTTTTCTAAAAAAATAAACAAATTAATTGAGGAATAGGAGGTCTCATTGCGAGCCGACCTACTATGATCATGGGCCCTAAGGAGAATGAAATTACCGCACTGGTCACCAAGCCAAGGAAATGGCTTTCAGTTGAAAAGTTGGAAGACAAGAGCTCTCATCACGAGCCATCTTGTTCATGTTAGTTCTCGTGAATGGCACTATTGACAGCTGGTTACCAAGCCAGGACAACAAACTTCAATTAAATTATAAAAATATAAAAAGTAAAAGTTCTTAAATGTCTCTGAATCTATATAAATAGGTGGGACAAAAGAATTTCATGAGGTTAAAAGGTACCCCTGTCGAGACTATAGATGCCTGCTGGCAGTAGGTCCATGCCTGTGGTATTCAAGTTAATTTCACACTATGATTTACTTGGTTTTTTTTGCCTTTCCCTGAACTCCCTATCAATCTCTTTAAGAATGGCTTTAAAATCCTTCTGTTGTTATACCTTGGAGTTCTATATTTTTGGAATGATTCTTATGAGCATGGGGCCCTTAGTGTAGGTAGCTCATTGTGCCAGACAAGAGAAGCTTCAACTGTACATGGGTATTGGTAAAATAATCACTGTGGGAAGGTATTACTATGTGTTCTTTTAACATCATGGATTTTAAAATCATGTCATTCATATTTACAACGAGGATGTTAAAGTGAAACTTTTGATCAGGGATGCCTCCGAGATATTCTTTTGGAAATTTTAAAAGTTGTCCATTTTATTCGAGTAATAACACCACCCTTGCAAATTAGTTTTTCATGGCATCTTTCAGTTTATATTTTCTTGAAATCATTCTAAGAAAATAAAGAGTCCAATAGACACTTATTTTTTAGAGCAAGCTTTATCTAGCACAGGAAATGTGATCACACAGAATTGCAGGGACATCATTATGAATGCCTATAAATGTTTTAAATTTTTTTTTTACGAGGAAGTGACAATACCAGACTTCCTTGCATCAGGACATGCAAGATGGTCAGCATGGGGGGATGTTGGGCCTCTGTTTTGTCTTATTTTAATTCATTTATCTCATGTTGCCGATTGGTTAAATGATTATTGTGCAAGTATTTGTTACTTCCTTGTTTTAACAGGATTAAAATAACATTAATAAAAGTTTAATAAAGGCTTCTCTATTTCAGGATTAAAAATGGTTCGATTATGCTTTGCTACTGCCTGCACTAGAGCAGAAATGGATTCCTACACCACTTTATGATTGCCTGCACTTATAAGGATTCCTGGAATACACTTGTATTCCTCCTAGAATACACTTGTATTTTTGCACTAGAATCAAGGATGTGTACAAATCCCTGTTTCAATGTTACACCAATAAATTACATTGTAACAAGCCTTGAAGAGTCAGTTCAACTTGTGAATTCTGCCATTGATATTTTGATCATGGAGAGGACTAATGAAATTTCATTTAGGGTTTTCAAATCTCAGGAACACTCATTGGTTGCCAGTTACAATTCATTCGTTAGCCTTTGGACTCAAATTGCAGGAGCAGTGGGAGATGCTCATTTAATGTCAAGAATTTCGATTACCTCTAATAAAGTATTGTCGTCATTGGACAGAACAGTGAAGAACTAATGTGAGGAGCCTTTTGGTTAGCAACAATATTTACAATTTTTAGAATACTTAAATATCATAAAGAATACATATATTGATGTGTCCATAATCATCTTTTCCATGTCTTAGAAATGTTTCAATGCATAGTTATTATGGTATTCAACACTCACTCGACATTTTGAAAATCCATGGCTACCATACCTCTGTTTTATGAGAAAATTGGAAATCGTTGTGAAAATTTCACTAGTAAGTCTTTGTGATGTATCTAGTTAATACTGGGACTTCTCCAAGAAGATCGGAATGAAAAACGGAAATGCGACCACTACCAAAAACATGCATACTTTCTATTGAAACTTACCAGGAAATTAAGTGTCCACAATACTCGAGCATCAAGTAATAATTGGTCTACGAATGGAGGGTCTGGAAGTGCATCAAGTATGCCAGTTTAAACACATGAAGGTTGGAGAGTAGCATTCGATTTTTCTACAAATGGACCTTCTGAATATTCATATTCTATCGCAGATTCACCAAGGATAAGTTCCTCAAGTAATAATGGCCATAATCGACGACTTAGTGACCCCGAACATAATAGAGATATACAGATATTGTGTTTGATTTTGGGAACATGAGAGCGGACTTACTTTTGTAAAATTTGTGATATTTAATTATTCATGTTGACTCTTTCGATGTTTTTAAGGAACTTAACTAGTCATCACATAATTTCATCATCATGTAAAGAAAGGAAATTCAGTCAAATCGTACCTTCCAGCAACAACCACTCAACGAAAAGAGGAACGATTTCCATATTTCAACATTTAGTTGAAAACCAATATTTATCCATGGAAAAATGTTCAGATCGATGATCTGCCCTCCTTTATTTTAGATGGCTAATTTAAATCCCTAAATTCTAATTCAATGCATATAAAAGTTGCCTGGAATTAATCAATTAATCAATTTTAGGAGTGAATTAGGGAATCGATCCACGCACAGGCACAAAGGGAATGCACATGAGGGAGAAGCCGGTCCAATATAGCCTCATGCATTTTATAGCTGGTGGATCGCTCCTCTTGTCTTGCTAGAGCTGAGTGTTGTCTGAAGAACGTAAAGATTGATTTCAGGAATTAATTGAAGCAGTTTTCATCCATGCTATGTTTATTTATTTGTCGCATCTGATGATTTTAATTTCTGTGTAAACCAGGTCGCTCATAGAGGGTGAGATATGGCTGGGTTAGCTGCCATACCAGCTCGACACCTCTCTCCATATCTTAGACTACATAGCATTTAGATTATTATTTATTGTGTGAATTTATCTGCAGTCTCTTTCCATCTTCAAATAGATGTTATTTAATTTTCTTGCAACTTTAAAATTAATTGACTTACCACATTAAGAATTGTTCCTGCACTTCGAAATATTTATTTATATTGAATAACATTGCGTCCCTTCAGAGCTGTAACATGCATTGATCCAAACCCATATAATTTTTATTCCAGAACCCGAGATCAACTTGAGTACATATGGTCTTGAGAGCTGGCATTATAAAAGGCAATTACTCTATGTTTGAAATCGATAATGTTTATTTTTTGCTTTAATTACCCTTAATCTTCTGGAAAATTTTACAAGATTAATCTATGGGGACAAGGAAGGCAAGAGATTCATATTAAGTCAGTTTCTTTATAATTTATTTACACAATAATTTTACTTGTTATATTGTTTATGCTTTCAGGTTAATTTCACATAGAATTAGTGCAAGCAAAATTACTACAGGCAGAATGGTTTTGAATTGCTTATGAATTTATTCCAACATTTATAGTCTTTTGATATTGTGTCGACACTACTTGGTTTCCAGTTATGATTTTCCTTCTATTTTCTCATACTTCGAATTTCCTTTTGCATTGATAGTAGAGGATTGCCTTTTATTTCCAACACAATTTTAATTGTTTGGATTGGTGTTTCTCGAATTCTATTTTAATGAAGGATTTCATTTATTGTCAATATTAATGCACAAGGTAGACTAGAATTTTTTTGGCAGGTGGCCAGGGGATCTCTCTGGCATTTCCAGTGCTACGTCTCAGAGTTCATGAACTATCAAGATTGACAAATTAAATTTTGGTACATTTATAGACCCTATACTGCACCCAACACCTATTACACATAAGGGGACCTTAAGGGGGAAGGTAACACTGAATTGAAAAGGGATTTAAATGGTGAAGAAACCTATCCTAGAGGATTATAAATGAATGGATAAGACCCTAAAAATTAGTGGTTAAAAACGTTGAACCCTAGACTCAACTCATCAAATCTCTTCCTCAAAAAGTGGAGGTGTACTCTAAACCCTAGGGGGATTTTTTCCTTCTTCAGATAGAAAAACTAAGAGAATCTAGGCAATTAAGTGTCCACGATACTCGAGCATCAAGTAATAATTGGTCTGCGAATGGAGGGTTTGGAAGTGCATAAAGCGTGCCAGTTTAAACACATGAAGTTTGGAGAGTAGCATTCAATTTTGCTGCAAATGGACCTTCTGACTATTCATATTCTGCTGCAGATTCACCAAGGATAAGTTCCTTAAGTAATAATGGCCAAATTCGACAGCTTAGTGACACCAAACATAATAGAGATATACAGATATCGTGTTTAATTTTGGGAACATGAGTGCAGACTTACTTTTGCAGAATTTGTGGTATTTAATTATTCATGTTGACTCTTCCGATGTCTTTAAGGAACTTAACTAGTCATCACATAATTTCATCATCATGCAAAGAAAGGAAATCCAGTCAAATCGTACCTTCCAGCAACAACCACTCAATGAAAAGAGGAATGATTTCCCTATGTCAACATTTAGTTGCAAACCAATATTTATTCATGGAAAAATGTTCAGATCAATGATCTTCCCTCCTGTAATTAGATGGCTAATTTAAATCCCCAAATTCTAATTCAATCCATATAAAAGTTTCCTGGAGTTAGTCAATTAAACAATTTTAGGAGTGAATTAGGGAATCGATCCACACACAGGCACAGAGGGAATGCGCATGAGGGAGGAGACGGTCCAATGTAGCCTCACGATTTTTATAGTCGGTGGATCGCTCCTCTTGTCTTGCTAGAGCTAAGTGTTGTCTGAAGAACGTAAAGATTGATTTCAAGAATTAATTGAAGCATTTTTCATCCATGCTATGTTTATTCATTTGTCACATCTGATGAGTTTAATTTTTGTGTAAACCAGGTCACTCATAGAGGGTGCGAGTTGGCTGGGTTAGCTTCCAGACCAGCTTGACATTGCTCTCCATATCTTAGATTACATAATGTTCAGATTATTATTTACTATGTGAATTTATCTGTAGTCTCTTTCCGTCTTCAAATCGATGTTATTTAATTTTCTTGCAACTTTAAAATTAATTGACTTACCACATTAAGAATTGTTCCTGCACTTTGAAATCTTTATTTATATTGAATAAGATTGTGTCCCTTTAGAGCTGTAACACGCATTGATCCAAACCCATATAATTTATATTCTAGAACCCGAGATCGACTTGAGTACTTATGGTCTTGAGAGCTGACATTATAAAAGGCAATTACTCTATGCTTGAAATCGATAATGTTGATTTTTCCTTTTAATTACCCTTAATATTCTGGAAAATTTTACAAGATTAATCTATGGGGACAAGGAAGGAAAGATATTCATATTAAGTCTATTTCTTTATAAGTTATTTACACAGTAATTTTACTTGTTATATTGTTGATGCTTTCAGGTTAATTTCACATAGAATTAGTGCAAGCAAAATTAGTACAGGAAGAATGGTTTTGAATTTCTTATGAATTTATTCTAGCATTTATAGTCTTTTGATATTGTGTCGACACTACTTGGTTTCTAGTTATCATTTTCCTTCTGTTTTCTCGTACTTAGAATTTCCTTTCGCATTGATAGTAGAGGATTTCCTTTTATTTCCAACATAATTTTAATTGTTTGGATTGGTGTTTCTCAAATTATATTTTAATGAAGGATTTAATTTATTGTCAATATTAATGTGCAAGGTAGACTAGAATTTGTTTTGCAGGTGGCCAGGAGCTCTCTCTGGCATTTCCAGTGCTACGTCTCAGAGTTCATGAACTATCAAGATTGAAAAATTAAATGTTGGTACATTTATAGACCCTATATTGCACCCAACACCTATTACACATAAGGGGACCTTCAGGGGGAAGGTAACATTGAGCTGAAAAGGTAGTTAAATGGTGAAGAAACCTATCCTAGAGGGTTGTAAATGAATGGATAAGACCCTAAAAATTAGTGGTTAAAAACGTTGAACCCTAGACTCAACTCATCAAATATCTTCCTCAAAAGGTGGAGGTGTACTCTAAACCCTAGGGGGATTTTTTCCTTTTCAAATAGAAAAACTAAGAGAATCTAGGCCTAGGGGAGACTCAAAAGAGAAAATAAACCTTTCCCAGTCCACACACAACATAGTCGACAATTTTGAATTTTTTTTCAGAAAAAGTGCCATTAGGGGAATTTTGAGGTCTAAAATGGGTCTCCTAAGGAAATTATAAAATAATAGTGGAAATATTAAAATAATATTACATTGCATCAAAAAAATTTGGAGGGAAAAAAGGAAAAAAATGTTTTTTTAACTCGTAATTTCAACTTTTCTCCTTATGGGTGTACTCAAATTTCCAGCGGTAATACTCGTTGGATGCATAAATTTATTCCTCATCCAAGGAGTATTGATGTTGCATACTTTTTATGGACCTTGCTACACGAAAAATAAGAAATAAATGAAAAAGCGTGATTGATATCACATTTTTCATGTAGCGGGGTCCATCAAAAGTATGCAACATGGGTACTCTATAAAAACCCTAGTGAAGATTCCATGTAATAAAATTTAATAAAGGAAAAATAATAACCACGTTTGTTGAGACACTTATTCCAAGATGAATGTTGGGAAAAACATCCTAGTGGGTGTTCATTTCGGTTAATTTAGCTAAGGAAATTGGCAAATTCAATGACAAAGGAATTTGGAAAGGCATAATGGAATTTTTGGCCTATTTATTTATGAAAATAATCGAAATTAGGAGATAAAGGAGGTGAAAGATAACAAGTTTCATGTGAGGAGGAAAATAATTAAATGTTGGTACATTTATAGACCCTATACTGCATCCAACACCTATTACACATAAGGGGATCCTAAGGGGGAAGGTAAGACTAAACTAAAAAGGGATTTAAATGGTGAAGAAACCTATCCCAAAGGGTTGTAAATGAATGGATAAGACCCTAAAAATTAGTGGTTAAAAACGTCGAACCCTAGACTCCTCAACTCATCAAATATATTCCTAAAAAGGTGGAGGTGTACTCTAAACCCTAGGGGGATTTTTTCCTTCTTCAAATAGAAAAAATAAGAGAACATAGGCCTAGGGGAGACTCAAAAGATAAAATAAACCCTTCCCAGTCCACACATAGCATAGTCGACAATTTTGATTTTTTTTCTCAGAAAAAGTCCCATTAGGGGAATTTTGAGGGCTAAAATGGGTCTCCTAAGGAAATTATAAAATAACAGTGGAAATATTAAAATAATATTACATTGCGTCAACAAATTTTAGAGGGAAAAAAAGAAAAAATGATTTTTCAACTTGCATTTTGAACTTATCTCCTTATGGGTGTACTCAAACTTCGAGTAGTAACACTCGTTGGATGCATAATTTTATTCCTCATCCAAGGAGTACTAATGTTGCATACTTTCAATGGAACGTTCTACAAAAAAAATGAGAAATACATGAAAAATCATGATTGATATCACATTTCTCATGTATTTCTCATTTTTCATGTAGCGGGGTCCGTCGAAAGTATGAAACATGGGTACTCTGTAACAACCCTGGTGAAAATTCCATGTAATAAAAGTTAATAAAGGAAAATTAATAACCATGGTTGATGGGACACTTATTCCAAGCTGAATCTTGGGCAAAACATACTAGTGGGTGTTTATTTCGGTTAATATAGCTAAGGAAATTGGAAAATGCAATGACAAAGGAATTTGGAAAGGCATAATGGAATTTTTGGCTTATTTATTTATGAAAATAATGGAAATTAGGAGAAAAAGGAGGTGAAATATCACAAGTTTCATGTGAGGAGGAAAATAATGGAAAATGAAGAAAATAGAGTCCTAATTGATAAAAAGGCATGTGAGGATCAGTTGGTACCTTTTTCAGTTCAATTTTGGAGCTCTCTCATTATTCTCTCTCTCTCTCCCACTCTTGGAAACTTTGAGTTTTCTTGGAGCACTCTGGCATTGGATCAAGAAAGGAGAATAAGGAAAGAGGGAGAAAGGAGCAAGCAAGGAAGAGAATAATTAACCAGCTACAAGATGATTCTTCACAGGTATTGATTTGCATGTGTGATTACCTTACTAGATTTGGCATGCATGGTATTGTATGTGGTTATTTTATATCATGGCATGGGTTTTTCCAGGTGTGAGAGTTTTTTCAACCTAGCCTTGCCATTTTTGGATATCCATGGTGTTATGGGGATCTCATGTCTTGGTTGAGCTGGATTTCTGGATGGATTCAAAGTTGAGTGAGGTGGATCTCCGAATTGATAGAACACATGGCCTAGTAACCCCTTAACCAGACTGTGGGTTGCAGTAAATCCGAATAGTGTGTTGCCTCGGTGGGCCTAGGAATCTTCGACCAGTGAGTAACAAGATATATGGTAAATCCTATAGGTGGGTTTCTCTCCATCAAGAATAGGAATCATGGGTTGGGATATACGATAAATCCTAGAGAGTATGTCTCGGTTTAGGGACTAGTAATCCCTAGGTCAGACTATGGATTGTGGTAAATCTTGAGAGACTAGGAGACAAGAAAATTCCTCAGGATGTAGGTGGATAAATCCGGTGGCATCCATGCTTGTTTTCTGCTAGTGATTGGATGGAGATCACGGTAAATCCTATTATGACATGTTTATTATTTTGGCCTAGTGATCTGATGTGGATTATGATAAATCCTTGTTGGTTTATTAATGAGAGTGAGGTGGTTTAGCCTCAATATTCCCTAGTTGGTTCTTTCAGTTAGAGCCCCAATTGCATTCTTGGAATATGGCATGGGGGTGATTGGCTGAAGAGTGATTTCACTCAGCCAATCTATGGTTAGGTGGAACATGGAAGTCCCATCCTGGGTTGGTTTTTTCATTCATTAATAAGAGGTTCTATCCTTGAAATATTATGTGTAAATGTACTGGTTTATATGTGGATTCTATGGTTGATGTATCCTTTCTATTTTTGTTATTATTATGCTTTTTATAAGCATTTATTATGACAGTGATGATGTATGTATCTCCTCATGTTTTTATTTGTCAATGAATAAATAATGTATCTATGACATACTATATGAGAATGTAGCTAATGATGTAACGGAACGATGCTTCTTTGTAATTCTCAAATCAGTATGAGACCCATATGCTTAGATCTGTTATTTACACCTATATATTACATACTTTTGAAATGTTTCATGAAATTTCTGTCATGGCTAGCAAGGGTCTAGTCTATGCCTTGTCATGGTTTTTGCAAATACATCATTGATTCGATGTTTTATTTCATTTATGAACTTATCACTGATCTATGGGTAGTGACCTGGGCTCTAGGCTTACAAAATTGGCTCAAATCCTGGGGACGTTGGCACGGATATGTGGGGAAAATTCCCTAGACGCACACATGCATATGTTGTGGGAGTGTGTAGAGCCTCCTAGATGCACCCATGCCTATATTGTGGGAGCATCTGGGGATTAAGTGGTCTAAAAACTCAGTGGTACCTAGGGGATAGTTACCTGAGTGGTTGGGATGGTTCTTGGGAGTCTTGTTGCTAATGTGGAAGGTTTGCATGATGTGTTTCTATCTATTACAATTCCTTAAGGTCACCTAGGAGGTTGAATTTGATCATATTGAGCCTCTTGTCACATGTTTACCCCGGTTGTTTGGTTAATTGGGTAGATGTGGGATGAGGGTGTTACATACTCTTTGGTTGAGGAATCAAATTCTACATCCAATGAGTACTCCTGCTCGAAATTTGATTAAAATCTTAAGGAGATAAGTTGAAAATAAAAGTTGAAAAAGTAGTTTTATTATTTTATTATTTTTTAATATTTTTACTGTCTTACTCCAAAAATGGTGAATCATTTCCCATGGTTGAAATAATCATCTTGAATCTGATTGGTTCTTATGAATTTTATTTTGGTCGTACATTTCTCTTATGAGGCCCATTTTCGACTTCAAAATTTCTTTAATGAAAATGTAGGTATTGACTTGTAAATAGTGCAAAATGCAGTAAACTCGCCAAAAAGTGTGTTCCAGAATGCATATTTGGGGTTGAAAAGTGTTTTTTCCTCTCAAGAATCTTGATTGGCAGATCTCGCCCATATTGTGTCATCTCTTGCTCAGATGGTACTTGTGGCCTTCAGAAAGAACCGAAAAACCAACAGAATCCAAAAATTTGACAAATAAAATAAAGAAGAGCTTAAAATATAAATTGAGAGGCTATAAATATCTGAGGAAAATACTGAACACCACTAAAACAACAGTAATCTGAGAGCTGAATTAATACACCAACAAATGTTCCATTTGTTGATGAAAAATGTAGCCAAAGACCCAATGGAGTCACCATTTGTTAGTGTAAATAGTTCAACAAGATGTACCAAAAATGTTTCACTTAAGTAATTGGTGAAAAGTGACCCTAACAACAATGTGTGGTTTTTTATGCTTTATATATGTAATAATAAAGTGAGAAAACCCTGTAGAAAAAATATTGTATGCGATCCAAAACAGAAAACAACAAGAGACATCCAATGTAATAACCCAATATTGAAAAACTTTTAAAATGAATAATAATTTATTAATAACACTTGGTGAAGGAGATCTAATACAACAGTCTGAAAATCCCCCTCTGTGGGATGGGTCCTTTGAATTCCTTGTGCTTAAACGATCAATTATCTCTTTCAATGTGTGAAAAACCCAAAACAAAGACTAGAACTCAACTGGGATCTTGAATGTTAGAAGACGATAGTGGTGAAGATGATAGTGATGATGGTGAAAAATGAATGGAAAACCCTCTTATTTATGACAAATTATTGGGTTGATATAAAAAATGAGAAATAATAAAATATTATTGAACAAACCATGATCTAATTGTTTATTATATTTTTTGGAGAGGGAAAATATATTCAAAATGGCCAAATATCTATATTTAAAAATAGTTAACAAATACAATGATTTATTAATTATTTCATGGGAATAAAGAAATATATGAAATTGAAGTAATTATTAAATAATGATTTAACAATCATTCCAAAAATAGAATTAAGGATAACTATCAAATAATGATTTAATAATTATTCCTAGAGAAAATTAAATAAATAATGATTTATTCAATTATTCTCACGGGGTTTTTTAATTTTAATGAGAAATAATTTAATAAAAATGGTTTATTAAATTATTTCCATTGGTGAAAGTGATTTTACTATGGTAAATTTAATCCTACGTGGTGTATTTCAATCAACCTAGTTAGAAATGGCTAGGTGATCATTTTTTGTGATAAAATTACTATTGAAGAATGTAACTAGGTTCGGTATTCCTAATTGTATTTGAGTCAAAATGAAATGTATTTATCAAATTAAAGAAAAAGAAATTTTATTATTATATAAATTGACTTATTAAAGCATGGGTTTCATTCTTGGGCCAATTTTTTCTAGGTCAAGGTCTCCATTGTAGACCTCTAGGGTTTATTTCAAGTGTCCTTGTCCATGTCATATTGTAAATAACCCTTCTTGGGAATTATTTGTCAAGAAAGAAAATTATTTTATTTTAAAATAAGTCATTTAGGCATCCTCCATGTAATATTCCCAATTAGCCCAAGCTAATGGGAATATACAATTTTGTTTCATTTTCCTGTTGCGTGAATAAATGTGTAAATGAGGACAACAAAAACTCCTAAAAATAGTGAATAAATCAATGCCCCATGTGAACAAGGCTAAATCTGGGCTATCTAAATAAAACACCCTTATGTGTGAAAGGGTTTGAGACATTTGACTGGGTCAACCATGACCAGATCAACAGTACTGTCTAGAAGAGATGAACCTCATTGACGCACATCGTAGTCTTAGTTTGAGGTGGCACATGTGAAAGAAGCTAAATCATTGAGATGGTTTAGGGTTTCGCAAAATTTATATCTTATAAAAGGAAGAGGAGGACAGTAGGAGAAGGGGTGGATTGGATTATATTTCTGAATATATTTTCTGTTTAGACATTTATCATTCTCTTGCTATTTAGATGAGAATAGTGTTGTTTAGCATTAGGTGTTCCTGATCGTGAATCCCACCTCTTTCCTTGAGAGACCTCTTGGAAGAGTCTTGTTGATCTTGTCCACTATCAGGTATTTGGCCAAGCTTCATCTTCCAACTACAACGCAGATCTTGTTGAGGGTTTGGTTGTCCTTGTAAGATGCAACAAGTGGAGGCTAGATCTACTAAAATCTAGGCCATTCTAGTGCCTCTTTTCAGTGGGAAAGGCTTCTATCCCATTGGAAAGAGTGTATTGGATCTTTGGAGCTTCAGATCCACATCTTGGAATTAGGCCAAACTGATCTTGAACCCTACAGCGCAGTACATCTTCCAGATCTGCGTTTTTCTGTAGGGGATGTTGTGAGGGCTTTTGGCATAAATTTGGAGTGATCTCTAGTGTTAGGAACCTACCTTTCACTGTGGTTATCCATGGATTTCAGATCTAATCCATGTTATATTCAGATCTGATCTGGATACTCCTATATTTACTTCAGAATTTATGAAGATTTCTACAGATCTGTAGGTTTAGATATTAGATCTACTCCCGGTGCTTCGTGTATTTTTGAAAACCCCAAGGGGTATTTTGATCTGAAAATGAAAGTATTTTTACTGCTGTTCAAAGTATTTATTTCCATTAAATTAAGTGTGCAAATTGTTTGTAATGTCTTGTAATTAAAACAAAGTGTTTTTGATAACTGTTTATGAATTTAAGTGTGAGGGAGTGTTGTTTAAATTTACTTTTTAACAACTTTAATCTGAATAACACAGCAGAATAATTTCACCATAAACACACAACAACATGATGAGGCATTTCACCCCTCCTAGGCTACATCTGTCGAGTCCAAGGCTCCCAATGGGCATGTCCTTGATATATTATGCTTCTCAAATTGGTAATACAATGAGAAAAAGGCCTAAAAATACCAAAATAGCTGTGAAAATGAATTCAAAAATAGAAATCAGTATAAATTGGCTTTTGTTTCACCTCTAATGGTTAAGCATAGCCCAAAGTTACAGCTCCAACTCCCTCTAGGCCATGATGGCTTTCCAAGATTACCTAAAGAAACAGTACCTGAAGATCAACTCTATTGGCTTTGCAACCTGTCCCAATGGCTCCAAAATGCTCAGAATAGTTTAAATTGACTAAAATTTCATCCCAGAAGGTTCATTAATGAAAAATTTATGATCAAAACAGTATTTGCCCAATCTTGCCTAAAAAACTCCACTAATTTTGGGCTAACTCTAGTTATTCCAACAAATTTTGGGGAATGCCGCTGAAAATGGGGGCGCGCTCCAGTTTAGCTGGGTGGTTAACATTAGCATTTAATGTGTAATGGGGTGGGGTCACATGGGACCACTGCCCTAACCGCCGGAGAAGCCGTTGTTAACAAACCATAACTTTTAATGTGGCATTTAATGCAACGCATGTGTTGGCCACATGTAATATTTTTAACTGCCACTTCTAACCGCTAGATGGACTGGTGCTTGGTCACGAGCCTTCGGGTCATGTGATGCGGGGGTTGGCCCCCATTTTCCACCGCCCATTTTTACAACAAAATTTAAATAGGACTTACGACTGTATAGGTTAAGAAACATAACGTAGAGTGAGTAGTCAGGCGCTTGTGCTGGTGGCCAATCGACCCGAGGTTGAAACCTATAGAGTCATAATAATTTTTACATATGAAATTTTCCATGGCCTGGGGCCACATGGCGCCCAATGATTGGCCCCGAAAAAAAAATTCAAACCAACATCCAACTAGATCCTGACACTTGTCGAACTATGATAGGCCAGCAGGGAATATTTCGAGGAATATTCCCAGAATATTATGAGGAATATTCCTCGAATATTATTTTTTTAATAATTTCCAAAGTCAAAGTCAACCCTGGTCAAACTGAATTTTTGAAGGTTATTGTAAACTTCAAACCTACATAACTTTCACATACCATGTCGGATTTGAGTGTCGTTTGCAGCACCAGGATCGTATCGATGAGGCCTATCCGGTTGTTCTGGTTTCAACCAATTTTGAGAAATTCCAATTTTGAGCATTTTTTCAACTTAGGACATGATCACCTGATCACGCATCCCAAATGGGAATCTTTTGGACCCCAAAAGCTCTCTGATTACAGAAATTGAAGACGAGGAGACTGATTCTCCACTCTTCCAACCTTGAACCACTGAAATATTCTTGAATTCATCAAATTCAGCTTATAAAAAGACCAATTCTTCCTTGAATCTACTGACCGACCTTTGCTAACCTTGACTGAGTCATGATGTAAAGTTTTTAAATTTGTATACCAACAACTAAATTTTGCAGAATACATAATGTTTCTACAATGGTAAAACTTCAAAAAATACTGAAAATAAGATCCACCTTGCCAACTATTCACATGGTGAATTTTTGCTGAATGAGCCATGTACTTGTGCCGAATCCCGACCAAGTTTTCTCGCAATACCAATTTTCCATTCTGAAACCAGCATTGACCCATGCTGAACTTTGTGTCCTATTTTCTTGCATGCCTTTCCATCTCATGGAATCTTGCATCACTCTGCACTGACACTTTGTTCTTTGTACTGATTGACACCAAAGGCACTTTCTGCAACATCTTTTCATCTTCAAAAGACGACTTGCTTTCAGGCTGAAACATATCATCATTTATATCAGCAATAACATGAAAAGGAGAATGTACAAAATATTTTTGTTTAACCATAAACAAAGCTAGATTTTGACTTGCATTGACAAGCCTTTTCAATTGCCTTGCATGGACTAAAGAAAATTCTAGATTCTTTTGATGTGCTCTCACAATAAACTCTTTTCCATCTTTGAACAAATGGTACTTGTTCTCATCGTGATGGAAGATCGCTTTTCTGTCATATAAATATGGACTACCCAACACAACACCTGTAATGTCAATAGGTACCACATCTAATTCAACCCAATCAACATAATGAGCTGTTATGGCGAAGCGCAACATGCACTTTCTTGAGACTTGTAAATTGGCATCCTTGCAAATCCAACCAAGCGGATATGGCTTTGGATGTGGGATTGTCTCAAGTTTCAGCTTCTTGACTAAGTCTTTTGAGATGAGATTTTCTTGAGACCCACTATCAAATAGTGCGTCTATATTTGTGTGGTTTGAGATTATCCTCACATGAAATAGCTCTATCCTCCTCTTTTCATTTTGAGTTTCTATGTGACCGTTTAAAGTGCTAGAACTGGGGTTTGTTTCTTGTACAACCTATTTCCCCTTTATGTTCTTTAATACCGTGGCGATGCTTTTAGTTTCATCACCTGACTCAGACCCTAAGTCTTTTTCAATAGTTGCAACAGTTTTTCCCTTTTATTTTCCCTTATCTTTGTTTTTAAATTTCTCTGGTTTCAGCTCCGGATGAAGCTTCCAGTAATGGTCTTCATTGTGGCTTATTTTGGAATAGTTTTTACAAAATAACTTTCCTTTTTCTTTCTTAGAGTTAGCATTTATTTTCCTCCCTTTTCCTTTGATTTCACTATCCATATTCCCATCAAAATATTGTTTACCTCTAGCCTCTAAATTGCACACAAATTTTGTCTACACGAGTAGGATTGAACATAAGGATAGTATGTATAAGGTAATTGTGTAAACCACCTATATATTTCAGCAAGGTATCTTGACTTTGCAAATCAATTCCAAGTAGTAAAGCCCTTATCCTAAAATCTTGAGTGTAATCTTGAACACTTTGTCCCTTAAGTTGTCTAAAACTTTGCCAATTCATGATAGCCTTTTGTAAATGAGCTAATGGATAAAATTTATGCTTAATTGCGGAAATAAATTCAGCCCATGATAAAGTGATCTTACCATGTTTTTTGATTTCATCCTTGGTCTTGGCTTCCCACCATAACAATGTTGCTCCTTCCATTCTTAAAGAGGCTAACTGAATCTTGGTGTCATCTTCATGAAGGTTTTGTATCCTCAAGTAAACTTCCAACTGTTTGATCCAATTGTCAAGTTTTTCTGCATTGAATTCACTGTTAAACATAGGAAACTCAAATTTGACATAAAGCTTTAAAAATTGACTTTTAACAGTGGTTTTAGACTTGTGATATTGATTCACCGAGGTAGAGGATGATGATGTAGAGGAAGAGGATGAAGATGGATATGGTGGATCACCATTTCCTCCGTGTGTTTTATTTGAATTTTCATTACTTTTATTTCCTCCTGAAGAGTCCTCTCCTTCTTTCTGGTGTCTATATCCTTCTCCAACAATCATATCATTCCTTTCTTGGTATAGAATCCTCACCATCTCAGTCATATCCAAGAAAGCTTTCTGGAATACCCGTTCTTCTTCCTTGGGATCCATATCTTCAGGAGCTTCTCCCACTCTTGAAGACATGCTTGAAGCTAATTATATGGATATTTGGAGGTGGTTCTCTGACCCTTATTGGTTGTGGATTAGTTTGTGCACTAACCAAGTTTCCTTCACCTCTCTTGAGTTTAAGCCTAGTAAATATCAAAACTTGCAAACAATCAACTATATATTTGCACAAAACAAATGCTAAGTAACGCTATAGCTTCTAAGTCTCTAATAATAAGCTATGATACCAACTAATCTAAAAAGTAAAGTATTTGTACTGTTTTTCAAAGTATTCATTTCCATTAAATTAAGTGTGCAAATTGTTTGTAATGTCTTGCAAGTAAAACAAAGTGTTTTTGATAACTATTTATGAATTTAAGTGTGAGGGAGTGTTGTTTAAATTTACTGTTTAACAACTTTAATCTGAATAACACAGCAGAATAATTTCACCATAAACACACAACAACATGATGAGGCATTTCACCCCTATTGGGCTACATCTATCGGGTCCAAGGCTCCTAATGGTCATGTCCTTGATATATTATGCTACTCAAATTGGTAATACAGTGAGAAAGAGGCCTAAAAATACCAAACTAGCTGTGAAAATGAATTCAGAACATAGAAATTAGTATAAATTGGCTTTTTTTTCACCTCAAATGGCTAAGCATAGCCCAAAACAACTCCAACTCCCTCTAGGCCTTGATGGCTCTCCAAGCTTACTTGAAGAAAACGTACCTGGAGATCAAATATGTTGGCTATGTAACCTATCCCAATGGCTCCAAAATTCTCAGAATAGTCTAAATTGACTAAAATTTCATCCAAAAAGGTTCAGTAATGAAGAAGTTATGATCAAAACAGTGTTTGCCCAATCTTGCCTAAAAAAACTCCACTAATTTTGGGCTAACTCTAGTTAGTCCGACTTATTTTCGAAAATGCTGCCGAAAATGCGGGCACACTCCAGTTTATCTGGGTAGTTAATGTTAGAATTTAATGTGTAATGGGGCAGGATCACATGGGACCATCGCCCTGACTGCCGGAGAAGCCGTTGTTAACAAACCATAACTTTTAACGTGGCATTTAATGCAACCCATGTGCTGGCCACATGTAACATTTTTAACCGCCGGATGGACTGGCGCTTGGTCACGAGCCTTCGGGTCATGTGATGTGGGGGCTAGCCCCCATTTGAAGCCACCCATTTTTACAACAAAATTTAAATAGCACTTACGACTGTATAGGTTAATAAACATAACGTAGAGCGAGAGGTCGAGTGCTTTTGCTGGTGGCCAATCGACCCAGGGTCGAAACCTGTAGAGTAATAATAATTTTTCCTATGAAATTTTCCATGGCCTGGCCATGGCGGCCTCTGATCAGGCCACATGGCGCCCAATGATTGGCCCCGAAAATAAAAAGTCAAACCAACATCCAACCAGATCCTGACACTTGTCAAACTATGATAGGCTAGTAGGGAATATTTTGAGGAATATTCCTGAAATATTATTTTTTTAATAATTTCCAAAGTCAAAGTCAACCCTGGTCAAACTAAATTTTTGAAGGTTATTGCAAACTTCAAACCTGCATAACTTTCACATACCATGTCAGATTTGAGTGTCGTTTGCAGCACCAGGAATGTATCGACGAGGCCTATCCGATCGTTATAGTTTCAACCAATTCTGTGCAATTCCAATTTTGAGCATTTTTTCAACTTAGGACATGATCACCTGATCATATGTAAAGTAGAGACACTATAGTGTATGGATCTATCATAGATCTCATTTTTCATGCATTATTTTTCTCTAGATCCAAGTTGTAATCAACCTTTGTTGTAGCCTAATGAAAATAACGCTGTCAAGCCTTTTGCATTGGATATATGTGATTGCAGCACCTATTTTTGAGGGTTTTCTTTTGTTTTAGTCTTCTATTTCCTATTATACATTGTATGGGCCTTATTGTAAATCTGATTTGATAATGTATATGTAAATTTTAAGCCTCCATATTGGCCTCCTGCTCATACTTTTCTTATCTGTGTTATTTTTGAAGAAGTATTGTTGAATATTGTTGTTTTTCCCATTTTGGGATATTACAGTGGTATCAGAGCATCATCTTGGCACAACTTGTGCTTTCTTAAGAGCCAATTTTCCTTCCAAAGAAGAATATCCTCTTACTGATAGAGCGAGGAGGTATCTAAAAAGAAGACATAATAAAATTGATTACACAGAAGACAAAGAAAACAAGGGTGAAACCCCTTTATCTAGAAGATTGAAAGGAGAAGAGTTATCTAAAACTCTTTCTCAAGCTATGTATAAGCTTAAAGGAGAAATCTAGAGAATGAGGAGGTAAAGACATGTAGATCCCTCAAGAATATTTTTACATCAAGAAAGCCCCATTACTTCTTAATATGTGTGCGATCATTCAACCACACAACCTAATCTACAATGTTGGAGCATGCCTACTTTCTTGACAAAGGAAGAAGGGAAAGGAGGAACACCAAAGGAAGCTCTTGGTGATTATCTCCAAGAATATGAGTCTCAATCAGAGAGATTCAAGGAGCATCTTAGTTTCCTAGAGTTCTGTCAACTTAAAGAAGAAATAAGATCCATCAACTACAGTAGAAGAGGGTGCATGCAACACACTTTGGGTAGATTCTCTCTACCTACTTTTGATGGATCACCTGAGAAATCAGCCAAGTCTTGAGTAAGGAAGCTTGATACATATTTCCAGTAGCATCAATTTTCAGAAGAAGAAGACATGAGGGTAGCAGCGCTGCATCTTCAAGGTAAGGCTTATGACTGGTGGCTATTTGAGTCTTCTTTCTTGAAAAATGTAAATATCTCTTCTTATGAAAATTTCACTAGGAGGTTAGTGAAAAGATTTGATTTGAGACATTCTAAAACTTCTTTGAGAGAGAAAATCAAGCGCAAGAAATCTGAATCTTTGCATGAGTTGGAAGAATCCATAAATTCAACTCCATTTATAAACATGGTTGAAGGGGTTGAAGATCTGCTGCATGATTTTCCAAAAGCAAAAGCCCCACTTCAGCAAGAACTATCTTCTCAAGGGGAATACATGAGGGTTCCTTCTTCAGAAATATACCAAGGAAAAGGGTCTCTTAATGATTAGGCATTCACCATTGATGAGGAGAAAGGAGAGAGAGAGCAGAGAAGATCCTCCAACGCCGTGACAGCAGGAGGAGATCTATTTTTATTGGGAGATGGAGATGGAGCAATTGCTTCCACTAGAGGGGCTCTTGCATATTTGCAAGAAGTTCCAAGGAATCTTACATATGGAGAACATGAGCAACATGTGTCTATCATGATAGACAATGAGATAGAACAAAGGAGGGGACACAAAGCTGACATAGAATAAGATGATCCAACAAATTCTCATATCAGAAGCACTCTTGCATCACTAAGACTGGTCCCCAAACTTCATGAGAATTCCACACATGAAACAGAGCTGAATTTGAATAGTGGAAGCAGGGAAATGAGGATCCCATATATTATGCATATGAGGATGGTCCTAGAGACCTCACTATCTAGTGGAAAACCACTTGGGAGGCCACCTGATTCAGATTTTGTGGGGAAGAACTCACAAATTTCTGCTCCAAACTTATATTTAGGAGGGATTGGAGCACTTGAAGACAAAGCTACAGTGCTGGAAGACTTCGGTAAGCTCAAGAAGGAGGGAAATCTTCTTCCCTTATCATCATCACCCACTTTCATTTCTAGATCTGCGCTACGGGAGGAGAAGAATGGAAGGAATGGCCTTCCAACACACACCTTTGACATAGGAGATGTCAAGGAGGAGAGAAACAACATGACATACATTTCTGTTGATGCATCATCAACGCTATCATTGTTGATCAATTTAGATCTGTATTGGAAATCCCAACTGTTGGTGGATTATTCCAAAGATCTTAACACCTGTATGATACTTTATGACCAGCTACATGAAGAGGGCTACTTAGTCCAAGGAGGATTCATTTATCATCATGGTAGGATCTTCTTGTCTAGAGCTTCTAAGCTCAAGCAGACGTTACTACAAGGAGCATACAAAGAGTTCTGCTTTAGCCATATGTATTCCATGAAGATCTACAACATCATCATGAAGAGCTTTGACTGGGAAGGCTTGAATGAAGAACTATATTAGCATTTTCAAGAATTCATCAACTATGTGGAGTTGGGGCAGCAACATGACTCCATGAAGGGGTTATTTCATCCATATCTTCCTTCTTTTGAAGGAGGAGAAAGATCCATGCACCACTCCATTTGTATGAGGAGTATTGATGGTGAAGAATCTGATCATGAAAATCATGTTTTATTTTCTGATTTTTCATATTTTTTCACCATGTTTATGCAGGCCATGACTCCAAGGAGGAGTGATGTATAATGAAAATCTCATGGCAAACATTGGGCCACTAAAATTTCTGAATTTGGCCACTCCCTTGTTGTGCAAAGGAATATTTTCATTCATGATGGGTGCTTCCCAAAGGCAACAAACATATCTCACACTTTCAGCTATAGTGAGATGACATGTGTAGCAAGTAAGTGTTGGGGAAACCACTTACCACACCTTGATTTGATGCAAGCATGAGATGCACTGTGCTGGTACCATATGTGGGACTATGAACCACCTCCTCATGCTCAAATTTATGTATGTTTATATGTAGTTTTGATTCCATACCTTGATGATATAGTTGTAATTTTTATGGGTATGTATGGAGGGAGGATGGGAAGTTTCTATTTACCACATAGGATGGAGACTCTCTATGTACCTCGTGCCACATGTTTCAGGGAGAGTATTGGTTCACCCATGTTTGTTTCATTTGAGTTCTTGACTCATTGTAGGATGGACTGTGCACATCTCATAATGACTTTGGAGGAACAATTCATGGAGGGTTGGATTGGTGAACACGTAGCTTATGAAGGAATCGTAACTCATGATAGTGTCACCAATGGAGGAGAAGAAGTGTTACAACACTCACCCTATCAGTTGCTTGAGGACAAGCAACATTTTGGAGGGGAGGACTATAATATTCCCAATTAGCCCAAGCTAATGGAATTATACAATTTTGTTTCATTTTCCTGTTGCATGAATAAATGTGTAAATGCAGACAATAAAAACCCCTAAAAACAGTGAATAAATCAATGCCCCATGTGAACAAGGCTAAATCTGGGCTATCTAAATAAAACACCCTTATGTGTGAAAGGGATTGAGACATTTGACTGGTTCAACCATGACCAGATCAATAACGTTGTCTAGAAGGGATGAACCTCATTGATGCACAACACAGTCTTAGTTGTAGGTGGCACATGTGAAAGAAGCTAAATCACTAAGATGGTTTAGGGTTTTGAAATATTTCTATCTTATAAAAGGAAGAGGAGGACAACAGGAGAAGGGGTGGATTGGATTATATTTCTGAATATATTGTCTGTGTAGACATATATCATTCTCTTGCTGTTTAGCTGAGAATAGTGTTGTTTAGCACTGGGTGTTCCTGATCGGGAATCCCACCTCTTTCCTTGAGAGGCCTCTTGGAAGAGTCTTTTTGATCTTGTCCACCATCAGGCATTTTTCCAAGCTTCATCTTCCAACTACAACACAAATCCTGTTGAGGGTTTGGTTGTCCTTGTAAGCTGTAGCAAGTGGAGGCTAGATCTACTCAGATCTAGGCCCTTCTAGTGCCTCTTTTCAATGGGAAAGGTTTATATCCCATTGGCAAGAGTGTATTAGATCTTTGGAGCTTTAGATACACATCTTGGCATCAGGCCAAACTGATATTGAACCCTATAGCGTAGTCCATCTTCCAGATCTGCGTTTTTCTATAGGTGCTTTTGTGAGGGATTTTGACATAACTTTGTAGGAGTGATCTCTAGTGTTGGGAACCTGCATTTCACTATGGTGACCCATGGATTTCAGATCTAATCCATGTTATATTCATATCTGATCTAGATACTCTTGTATTTACTTCAGAATTTCTAAATATTTTTGCAGATTTGGAGGTTTAGATCTCAGATCTACTCCCGGTGCTTCATGTATCGGTGAAAACTCCAAGGGGTATGTAAAGTAGAGACAATATAGTGTATGGATTTGTCATAGATCTGGCTGTTCATGCATTATTTTTCCCTAGATCTAAGTTTTAATCAACAACTATTGTAACCTAATGAAAATAATGTTGTAAAGCCTTTTGCAGTGGATATATGTGATTGCAACACCTCTTTTTGAGGGTTTTCTTCTATTTTAGTCTTCTATTTCCTGTTATAAATTGTATTGGCCTTATTGTAAATCTGATTTTTTGATGTATATGTAAATTTTAAGCCTCCATATTGGCCTCCTGCTCTTACTTTTCTAAACTACGTTATTTTTGAAGTAGTATTGTTGAATATTGTTGTTGTTCTCATTTTGGGAAATTACAATCCACAAAGTTATACTTAAATAATATAAATTCAACCTTAAAAAAGTTATTTATACCTCAAAATAATGCTATATATTGAAGCAGCTCGACCTCATTTGACACAGTCTCTCATCAAGTTCAATTTTTAGTAAAAGTTGCAGTAAAGTGGTTGCAGAAATGAGTGCGAAGTTGCAGAAAAAGGAGAGAAGATGGATGAAGGAATTTGAGTTTTTGAGATACATTTCTCTCACACACGTGAAGTTATTGAGTTGAATATGGGACCAAAATTCTATCTCTGCTACAGGGTCGAAGTTCTGAAGCTAGGGGTCGAAAATATGCATTTGTTGGAAGATCGAAATTTCTATAGTAGTTGTAGTAAATAGGATCGAAGTTTCTGGGATGTTTCTGGAATGAAGTTGTTGAACAATAAGATAATATTTAAGGTTGATGCGTCATATAATGCTAATTTTGTGGAGGAGGATGGTATGTTGTTCTAAGGTCTTCGTTGTCTCACTGTCATATGAATCTACTGAAGAAAGAGTTGTTGAATCAGTGTCCATGATCTTCATGTTTTGGATTTGATAATTTCTTGATGAAACAAATATAAAATAAGAACATAAGAAATTCAGTAAGAACAAAATAATATAAAAAATATTTATGATCATAAGAAAATATTTCTTCCTTTATGATTTCCAACACTTACTATAGGAGGGTTGTTAGGTCCCTATATTACTAGTTTAGTCCCTTATTGTTATTAGTGTAGCCCCCTTATTGTTATTGTTGTACCCCTAAAACCCAAATATTGTTATTATTGTTCCCTTACATTGTTATTGTTAGGAAAACTAGGATTATATTGTGAGCCCATGGACTCCTATATATAGAACGAGGTTTTGGTCATTTGTATCATCCAATAATTGTTCATTTATGTAATGTATTGGAGGTTTCCCCCTCGAAGTGGCTGATTTATAAGGTTTTGATCTCTCTTTTCTTCTATTTTTGGAGCTGGTTTCATAACATTTGGTATCAGAGCTTTGCATTCTAGGGTTTCGCTGCTCCAAACAGGTCATCATGGAATTTTCGCAATAACGTTTTTTCTACGAAGGTTCAGAAGCTGAAATTTGTACAGTGCGAAGCTGCAATCTTGAGGAACCTCCTGTAAAGCTTTCAGATCTTGGTTCACAATATTTTCAGAGATATGATCAAGGGAATTTAGGGTTTTTCAGGATCCTGAATTTCAACTAAAATAGGTCATCATGGAATTTTCGCTATAACTTTTCGTATACGAAGTTTTAGAAGCTGAAATTTTTACAGTGCGAAGCCGAAATATTAAGAACCTCCCATAAAAATTTTAGATCTTGGTATGCACTATTTTTGGAGATATGATATGTGAAAGTTAGGATTGTTTCAGGCTCCTGAATTTCATCTCAAAGAGATGACCGTGGGAAAAACATCATAACTCTCTCTCTGAGAGTCAAATTGGGATTCTCTAAAATGTGGCTGCAAATACATGGACTGTAGTTTTCAGTATATCAATTTCAGAGCCAAAGGAGGAAACAGTGACATGTGGCAAGTCATACAAGTTTTCTCTACTGAGACAATCAATAATTAGGTCATCGTGGGAGATTGGGCATCACTTTGTCTTGAATAATTCAAATCAGGTCAGACCTATGGAATTCGAAAGAACATTCAGAGGGCTACTTCAGGGCCAAATTTCAGATATTGTAGATCCAAAATCACAGAGGTAATTAATTTTCAACATCGAGCTCCTCAAAAGCAAAAAAAAGGTGTTTATTTTTTTCGAATTACATAAGTCTCGTTTGAAAATAATTAGTTTGAATTTATTCCAATGGCATATTGAAGAATAGATATCAATATTCGGTTCTAAAATGTCCCCTAAAAATAATTCAACACCCATTAAGCCTTCATAAGGCTCTACTATGAATCATGAAGACGAATAAACACAACATGAGATATCAAAATTACAAGAGCAAGTGCACCAAATTTCACTATCGCAAAGAGCAACAAAAAATGAAATGGATGTTTTGAAGAAAGGCATGGATACTAAGCTGGATAGTTTGAAGAAATGCGTGGAAGCTAAGATTAATGGTTTGGAAGCTAAGATGGACTGCATGGAAGTGGGCATGGAAGCTAAGATGGATGACATGGAAGCTAATATTGACAAAAAAATGAAAGACAACATGGAAAACATGAAGAATGATCTAAAAGTAGAAATTGAATTTTTGGCAAAGTTGATACAAGAAATGTTTCCTAATGGTGAAAATATAGTTTAGTGAAATCATGATGAGAACAAAATAAATGTTAATCATGATTTCATAAACTATAATGTTGGATGGAAGAACCACCATATTACAAAGATGGATATGAGGAAGTTTGATGGCAAGGATCCCGTAACATGGATACTATAGATGGAGCAATATTTTGATCTCAATAATGAGCAAAGCACATAAAAGGTACACATTGCAACTTTACATTTAGAAAAAAATACATTTGTATGGTATAGATGGTTTTTCTCTTGTAAAAAAATTGCACTTGGTCAGTTTTTATGGAGGAAATGATAACACATTATGAGGATACAAAAAACAACACCTTCTTTAGCCAATTGATAAATCTCAAACAAAAGGGTTCAGTGGTGGAGCACATTGAGGACTTCCAAAAATTGAATATAAGGGTAACTAATATTCCAGAGGAACACAAGATTGATGTCTTCATAGGGACTTTAAAGGATAACACATCCAACCTTAGAGGTTAGGTGTTTGGGAACCCTAATTCATTAAATTGGGCATTCGAGGTTGGAAAGACTGCTTGAATGTAAAATTATGGTGACAAGGAAACCTACCACTCACATAAAGATGAAATTGACTGATACTCAATTCCACAACCTACAGGTTGACACCACAAAAATTGGAAGAAAAAAGAGCAAAGGGCTTTGCTACGATTGTGATAACAAATACACTAAAGGTCATAAGAGAATATCTTGAAAATTCATTTACATAGATTGTAGAGAGGAAGATTAAAATGAACAAGAATCTTCAAAGAGGATATGCCTGGGGAACCAACCCTAGAAGAGGAAGAAATCATTGATTCATACAAGTGTAATGCATTGGCAGGAATTACCACTCCTCAAACTCTCAAGATAGAAGGAAATATCAAGAAGAAAAAGGTAATAGTGTTGATTGATTCAGGTTCATAATTTTATTCATTGTAAGGTATCCAAGGAATTGAATTGTTTCCTATACCGAGCACCAGAATTTCAAGTGATAGTTGCAAATGGAGGAACTATAAATTTCTCTGGAAAATGCCATAATATCCAGCTAACCATGGGGGAATATGTATTGAATATTCCAATGCTTTCCATTCCAATGGGAGGTGTTGATGTTGTACTAGGAGTATAATGGTTACAATCTTTGGGGACAGTAGATTTTAATTTTCAAGAAATTTTCTTGAAAAATTTTTCATAAGGGAAGGAAGTCGAATTACAGGGTATCGCAGGGAAGCCGGGAAAAACAATAAGCTCTAATTTCATGACAAAGCTTCTGAAGAAAGAACAAAAATGCGTAATTGCACAATTATGCTCAATAGAAGTTCCAACATCAAAATCATCTATTTCTGTAGATCTCCAAAAAGTATTGGGCAATCATTCCAAGGTGTTTGAAACTCCCAACAGACTCCCACCTATTCATGATCATGATCATGCTATTCATTTTACTCTAGGAAGTGTTCCTCCAAACATCAGGCCTTATAGATATCCTTATGTCCAAAAGAGAAAAATTGAACATATGATTGAAAAAATGTTAGAGGATGGCATAATTCAACCTAGTCAAATTTGTTTCTTTGCTCTAGTAGTATTGGTGCACAAGAAGGATGGATCATGGCGCATGTGTCCTGATTATAGGGAGCTCAATAAGCTCCCCATTAAATATAAATTTCCCATTCCTGTGATTGATGAATTATTGGATGAATTACATGGATTAATTTATTTTACTAAGTTGGATCTTCGTTCAGGATATCATCAAATTAGAATGAAGATTGAAGATATTCCAAAAACAACATTTCGAACTCATGAGGGTCATTATGAATTTTTGGTCATGCCTTTTGGCCTTACCAATGCACCTTCTACATTTCAAGGGTTGATGAATTCCATTTTCAAACTCTTCATTAGAAAATTTGTTCTAGTATTTTTTGATGATATACTAATCTACAACAGATCTTGGAAGGATCATGTTCAACATGTTGGTAGGGTGCTCAAACTATTGCAGGAGAAAAAATTATTGCAAAAACATCCAAATGTTTCTTTGGAGTAAAAGAGGTGGAATATCTGGGTCATATTGTATCTCACGAGGGTGTTAAGGTATACCCTAACAAAATTAAAGCCATTAATGAATGGAAATTCCCCACAACCATAAAGCAGTTGTGAGGATTTCTCGGATTAACAAGGTATTATCACAAGTTTGTTAAGAATTATGGGAGAATATTAGCACCTCTAACAACATTATTGAAGAAAGATGCATTTTCATGGACTCCTGAAGCAACTAAGGCCTTTGAACATCTTAAAGAGGCAATGTGCCTAGCACCAGTCTTAGCTACGCGATACTTAAAAAAAACCTTTATTGTGGAATGTGATGCCTCAAGAAATGGAATTGGTGTTGTTTTAATGAAAGAAGGAAGACCCATTTATTTTGAAAGTTGTCCAATCAAAGGAAAATATTTACAGAAATCTATTTATGAGAAGGAAATGTTAGCAATACTACATGCACTAAAGAAATGGCGACCTTACCTAATGGGAAGACACTTCAAGCTAAAAACTTATCATGATAGTCTTAGACACTTTTTGGAACAAAGACTATCTTCAGAAGAGCAGCAAAAATGGGTCACAAAGATGTTGGGTTATGACTTTTAAATAATCTACAAAAAAGGGAAGCTAAATGTTGTTGCAGATGCAATCTCAAGAAAGAATGAAGAGGTGGAAGCATTGCTTTGTGCCATTTCTATTATCCAACCAGATTGGATAACTGAAGTAAGGGATGAATGGAAGAAGGACGAAGAAGTGTGGACACTCATTCAAAAGTTGCAGCAAGATCCTAGTATATCTGATAAATTTAGTTGGAAAAATGATTCATTGTGGTACAAATATCGCTTATATATTTGTAATAATTCCCAACTAAAACAAAATATTATTTTGGAATTGCACACTTATCCTTTAGGAGGACACTCAGGATTTTTAAAAACTTACCATAGGGTGAAGAAAGATTTTTTTTTTGGGATGGCTTTAAATCTGATATTCAGAAGTTTGTGGCGAAATGTTTGGTTTTCCAGCAAAATAAATTTGAGCAATTAAGACCCCGAGTCTTCTACAACCTTTATCCATTCCAAGTCAACGTTGGGAGGAGATTTCAATGGATTTTATCATAGGTTTACCTAAGTCTGAAGGAAAGAGTGTCATCATGGTGGCAGTTGATATACTTACCAAGTATGCACACTTTTGTGCATTATCTCATCCATTTAAAGCAACTACAGTTGCTACTACATTTATGGACACAATTTAAAAGCTACATGGAAACCCATAGGTTATTGTGAGTAACAAAGATCCCATTTTTACTAGAAATTTTTGGACAAAGTTATTTTCTTGTTTGGGTACTCAATTAGCTCATAGCTCATCTTATCATCCTCAATCCAATATTCAAACTGAGATAGTGAATAAATTTTTGGAAGGATATCTTTGTTGTTTTGTATCTGATAAAAAAACACAATGGGTCAAGTGGTTACCTCTCACTGAATGGTGGTATAGCACTTCCTTCCATACTGCAGCAAAAATGACCCCATTTATGGCACTTTATGGATGTCATCCACCATCCATCACATCATATTTAAGAGAAAATTATAAGTTTCAAGCAGTGGAAGATCACATCGATCATCAACAAGAAGTTCTCCAACTCTTAAAGGATAACCTAAATTTGGCACAAAATCGAATGAAAAAATAGGTAGATCAACATTGCAGTGAGAGAAGATTTGGTGTATGAGATTGGGTATTTTTATGGCTAAAACCATAAAAACAAATGTCCCTCAAGCAAGCTAATAAGGATAATAAATTATCGCCAAAGTACTATGGTCCTTACAAGGTGTTGCAAAATATTGGTACTATGGCATACAAATTGGAGTTTCCTGCTTCTTCACGAGTGCATCCAAATTTTCATGTTTCATGCTTAAATAACGTTATAGGTGAAAATCTTCTAGTTCAAACAATATTTCCAAAAATTGATGAGGAAGTAAAAATAATATTGGAACCTGAAGCGGTCACAGAAACAAGAAATAGATAGCTAAGAAATCGATCAATTTCAAAGTATCTCATCAAGTGGAAGAACTCACCCACTGAAGATTCTACATGGGAGGATGAGAATTTTATACAGAAGCACCCAAAGCTACTCAAGCATTGAGTACAACACTTTTTCGAAAGAGAGGGGCATGTTAGGTCCTGTAATATTCCTAAAATTAGCATGCAACTAATTGGAATATTAGATTTTTATTTTTGCACCTAGTAGATGAATAAATGGGAAAAAGGACCCATATTTAACTTGTATTGACATAAAATCCCTCTTGGTATGAAAAGGGGATAACTTGGTGGCTGGATTTTTCACCTCCCATGTGTGAACAGGAAGAGGATCATGATGATTCAGTCAAAGTTGACCAAGTCAACAACACTGACTAAGAAGGTGTGGCTTGCTTGAGAATACAGTGCAGTTTTGGAGGGAATGTATTCACATGGTGTTGGAAACCCTAATAGGTGGGACCCAAGGTGAGGATGCTCAAAACAATTATAAGGAGGAAGATGGAAGACATTTGGGGTTAGCTTATGAACTACATTTTCATGTTTGCTTAGACACTTGAGCATTCTTCAGCTGTTGAGCTGAGTATGCAATGTTGTTCAGCACAAGGCATTCCTGCTTAGGGATTCCTTCTCCTTCATTGAGAGATCACTTGGAGGGAATATGTTCTTCATTCTCCCATATTCGAGCTTGAAGCCTAGCACCTCCTACAGCTACAACGTTATTCTTGCAGTAGGAAACACTGTGTTGATGGGTGTGCAGTGGGAGATTCACAACACTAGCTCTTGAGCTTATCTTTCAGAGGAGGGAGTCCCCCTTTCTTTGCAATATCTATACAGGAGGTTCCGGAGCTTATTTGACATCTTGGCAAGTGTAAAATTCATTTCCCATCCACTACAACATATTTTAGTGGGGAAACTGTGTCATTTTTTCTAGAGCAGCAGATGCAGCGTTTGATCCCTTTCTTGTGAGCTAGTTCCTTGGGGAAAATGCCAACCTTTCTCCTGGAAAGCTCTGTATTTCATTCTTCTTCTGTCACTTGTATATTTTAGTCATATTTATTCAATGCTATAGTAAAAATACATTTTTCATATCCATATCTACATATATGCATTTTTGTACATTGTGCTTTCAAGAAACCCTTGCCGAGTTACTCTTATTTTGTATAAGAAGTGAGGAATCTCCATTTTCTCAGCCATTGATGCATTGTATACTCCATACCCATCTTGCCTCATTATTTTCTACAAAACCCTCATAAAAATAATGCTTTTCTTGCTTCATTATTTTCTGCATAAGCTAGGCTATGGGGTTTGGGCTTATTTTAGCTGCATTGACTTGGGGAGATTTGTTTATGTTGGCTAGAGTGATTTGTTTCACTTCTAATTCTGCATGTGAGTTTTATATCATTTATTCTAAGGGATCCAAGTCCCATTTCTCACTTGTATAGTGTTATTTTCTGAAGACAGTTGTTTTATTCCCTATATGGCTGCATTTCCCCACTTGGGAAGGAGGATATAGGCCATACTCTTGCTAAGGTTCTTTAATATGCTGGTGAGAGGTTATTTTATATCCAATGATCTGCTCTACATTTTCATGCTCATGATTTGTTGAAGCTCCAACTATGGAATATCTTAATATATTCCATTTGTTGTAGAAAATCCTAATTTTGGGATATTACAGTGGTATCAGAGCTGCCATCTTGGCTCAGCCTATGGATTTCAGATCCAATCATAATATAACAAGAAGAGGAGAACAAAATGATGGAGAGGATGAGATTACTCTCATCAATATTGAGATCTAAGAAGAGAGAAGAGAAATGCAGTGAGACCTCTAGAAGGTTTCAAGAGGAAGGAGAAGATGCATGAACTTCCTATAATCATAGAGGAAGTGGAGAGAAAGGATACCACTTAGAACATGAGATCCTGAGTGGATATTTGGCAGAGTACAAGTGCCAACCTAGGAATGTCAAAGAGATCGTAGATGTTCCTCAGTTTATCCAACTGAGAGAGGAAAGAATACCATGCAGCAGTAGGATGATAAGGGGCAATATGTTCATATTGTTTACCTTTGATGGATCACCCTTATGCACAACATAATCTTGGGTGATGAAGTTAGAAGAATTTTTCCTGCTACATCCAGTAGTGGAAAAAGAGGCTATGGAGATCTCAGTGCTGCACTTGGAGGGCAAGGTAAGATCTTGGTGGTCCAACCATGTAAGTCATGCAAGGGTATATACCTTTTTTGATTTCACTCATCAGGTAATTAGAATATTTGACAGTGGAAGGCCAGAGAAGGAGGATTTCTCTTCTCCACTTGAGGATATCTTTACCATATTCATGAGGGGGCAGCCATCCATAGCAGTAGTTGGATCAGCCAACACATTGAAGGGAGGGACTCTTGCAGCCATACAAGATGTTCCAAAGGCTCACAAAGGTATGCATAAATTTCCATGTCCTAACATTTTAGAAAATTTTATGGAAGGCTTTGGAAATTTGTTCTCACATGGCCCAGGATCGAAACACATTACTGATGAGGAGCAACAAGCTTGCATAGTGATGTGCAACTTTGGTTTGATCCAAGAAGGGATAAACATTCATCACTTTGCACCTTTATTGAGTTACATGCAACATGAGGTGTTAAGGTGCAATATTTTGGAAGGCATGATGAGTGTTGTTCCATTTTCTGTTGATGTTTGGCCTTCAACACACTTGGATTCTCTTGGATCCAAGAGAATCACTGATGAGAGGTCTTTTCCGAAAGATATCCAAGGGGTTACATCTCAACTTCCAATGAGGTGTAAGGAGGAATACTTGCTTTGGGGGATTGGTAGTCTTCATTGGGAAGATACCAAAGGAGAGAATGATGGTGAGGCATTTTCCACCATTGAAGAAAAGGCTAGGGGTGATAGCGCAGTCATGAAAAAGGCATCTCTAGAATTTCATGAAGGAGAAGAAGAATAAGTTGCTCCAAGAAAAGAAGCTCTTGCATACTTGCAAGGAGTTTCCAAGAGTCTCACATATAGAAATTATGGCACAATCCATGAGCAGCATGTGCCATCATTATCAAATGGTGAGATCCTAATTACTGCAGAAGATGAAGAGGAGGGAGGGCTTCAGTGGGAAAGAGACATTCACCCCTCTTTATTTCAAAAGAGTGATGTACTAAGAAGGCATGAAGATCTATGCAAGGTAAGCCAGAACACATCAGTCCATACATATTTCTATTATGATCTATGCCTTGATGTCTCCTTATTTGGGAGAAGCCCTCTAGGGAAACCCCTTGATGGAAAGAGCAGAGTGTTCTCTCAACCTTGTACAGTGATACCTTTGGCCAAGAGAGGAGCTATCACAATGCTGGAGACTTTGGGTAAGAAGCATGCTTATATAAAGCACATTTTACTTTATGATTGCATGCATTCTTTTGCTTTACATGTGCAGGCCATGACTCCTAAAAGGAGTGTCTTACCATATAAGCTTCATGGCCAACTATGGGCTAGGACTATTTCCAAATATGGCCACTCCCTTGATAGGATAAGGAGGTCTTGCAGCATGATGGGTGCTTCCCTAAAGCACCAAATATACATTTCACCTTCATACATGGTGGAATGATAAGGGCAGCAAGTAAGTGGCATATAAACCACTTACCACATCTAGATCTAAAGCAGGGAGGAGATGACCTACGCTGGTTTCTATTGGGTGAATATGGGTATCACCCAAAGTTTTTGATTTTCTTGTCTCATGCCTTGTATCTCAATAAAGGAATGCATAAGAAATAGGCATGGTTGCTTTGGTTGACAAGAAGAGAGTATGGGCAGACATTTTCCCATACTTTTCATGATATTTCCAGAGAGGAGGAAGGCACATTCATGGTGCAAGAAGGCTACCCTTTTTCAATGGAGGATTATGAAGAGATTCCATGTAGGAAGGAAATATTCTCACATAGCAGCATGATGGTGGATGACTTTGGCATATGGAATGTCAAAGGGAGAATTCATGGAGTGACAAGAGCCATGTCACTAAGGCCTACAGTGCTGTCACTTGAGAGAATGTTTTTAATGATGGAGTGTTCCAAAGGGAGTATGCACCCTCTCCTCTTGCAGATTTTTATGAGAATATTCTCATGGGAGGACTCACTCATGGACCTCACCTTCAGCTCACACATGATGCATGGTAAGAAGTACATTTATATACTTGTTGATTACTCTATTGAGTATTTGTATTTTCTCACCATATGTAAACAGTGCATTGCTCCACAAGAGAGCAAGATTCATTTTGGGTTTCATGGTCACTTTAGGGCCACATTTTGTAATGTTGATAACCCATATCTACATGACTTTGGGAAAGTGTTGTATTTCTTTGATTGTACACAGCTGGTATATGTTGCTTCTTACTACTCCATAGTAGATGAGCTAACATGCATAGCTACAAATTATTTGAAGAACAACATGCCACTTGATGCTGTGAATCAACAGTTGGAAGGACTGCGCTATATCCACCAAAGAGACCATGTGTATCATCCAAACTTGCACATAAGCTTCAACAATTTTCTGATTTGGATGCCATATGGTGATGATGTGCCATTCATCTTATATGGAATGGTTTGGGTTGGCATAGCTCATGACTTTAGAGGAAGGGTCCTTGGAAGCTCAATCTTATTCTTGCCATTGGAGGGAAATCATGTTGCAGCCCAAGATCAGCATGCCCTCTATGCTTACCATAAGTGGAGAGTAAGAAAGTGTGGGATAGGCCCTCTTTTCTATCATGTTCATGTATTCAGCCCACCTACACTTCAGGATCCAAAGGTGGAGGAGGTTCTTCATGAGTTGCCATACTGGAGGGTGACTCATTTCATATGGATGATAGCTTGGAGGTGGAGGTTTCACTTGGGAATGAGGATTTCCCATGCATTTCATATTCCATGCCTTGAGAGAACCTCTAGACAACACATAGTTGTCTCCTTGAGTATGCTACTTCTACATGATGATATCCATTTGGGGTGTCCACCAAATGCTACTTTGTTTTCTTGGGAGAGGCACTATGAGGATTCATTGTTGAGACAACATCTCTTTACTTGGAGGAGACCATCATACATGGATGCTACAGGGAGAGGAGGAGACATAACTCAGTCTATCCTTGCACTTGCTTCAGGACAAGCAATCTTTGAGAGGGGATGACTATAATATTCCTAAAATTCACATGCAGCTAATTGGAATATTAGATTTTTATTTTTGCACCCAGTAGATTAATAAATGGGAAAAAAGACCGATATTTAACTTGTATTGACATAAAATCCCTCTTGGTATGAAAAGGGGATAACTTGGTGGCTAGATTTTTCACCTCCCATGTGGGAACAGGAAGAGGATCTTGATGATTCAATCAAACTTGACCAAGTCAACAATGTTGCCTAAGAAGGTGTGGCTTGTTTGAGAAGACAACACATTTTTGGAGGGAATGTATTCACATGGTGTTGGAAACCCTAATAGGTGGGACCCAAGGTGAGGAGGCTCACAAAAATTATAAGGAGGAAGATGGCAGAATTTTAGGGTTAGCTTATGGACTACATTTTCATGTCTGCTTAGACACTTGAGCATTCTTCAGCTGTTGAGCTGAGTATGAAGTGTTGTTGAGCACAAGGCATTCATGCTTAGGGATTCCTTCTCCTTCATTGATAGATCACTTGGAGGGGTTCTATTCTTCATTCTCCCATATCCTGGCTTGAGGCCTAGCACCTCCTACAACTACAACTTTATTCTTGCAGCATGAAACACTATGTTGCTGGGTGTGTAGTGGGAGATTCAAAAGACCAGCTCTTGAGCTAATATTTCAGAGGAGGGAGTCCCCCTTTCTTTGAAAGATCTGTACAGGAGGTTCCAGAGCTTATTTGACGTCTCAAAAAGTGGCCAATTTAGTTCCCATCCACTACAACACATTTTACTAGGGAAACTGCGTCATTTTTTCCAGAGCAGCAGATGCAGGGTTTGATCCCTTGCTTGTGAGCTAGTTCCTTGGAGAAAAGGCCAACCTTTCTCCCAGAAAGATCTGTATTTCATTATTATTCTATCACTTGTATATTTCAGTCATATTTATTCAATGCTGTAGTAAAACTGCATTTTTCAGATCCATATCTGTAGATCTGCATTTTTGTACATTGTGCTTTCAAGAAACCCTTGCCGGGTTACTCTTATTTTGTATAAGAAGATAGGAATCTCCATTTTCTCAGCCATTGATGCATTGTATACTCCAGATCTATATTGCCTCATTATTTTTTGCATAACCCTCATAAAAATAACGTTTTTCTTGCTTCAGTATTTTCTGCATAAGCTAGGCTATGGGGTTTGGGCTTATTTGAGCTGCATTGACTTGGGGAGATCTGTTTATGTTGGTTAGAGTGATTTGTTTCACCTCTAATTCTGCATGTGAGTTTTATATCATGTATTCTAAGGGATCCAGGTCCCATTTATCACTTGTATAGTGTTATTTTCTGAAGACAATTGTTTTATGCCCTATATAGCTACATTTCCCCACTTGGGAAGGAGGATATAGGCCATACTCTTGCTGAGGTTATTTCATATGCTGGTGAGAGGTTATTTTATATCCAATGAGCTAATCTACATTTCCATGCTCATGATTTTCTGAAGCTCCAACTGTGGAATATATTAAGATATTCCATTTGTTGTAGAAAATCCCAATTTTGGGATATTACAGGTCTCTATATTAATATTTTAGTCCCTTATTGTTATTAGTGTATCCCCCTTATTGTTATTTTTGTACCCATGTAACCCCAATATTGTTATTATTGTGCCCTTACATTGTTATTGTTAGGTCATCTAGGATTATATTATGGGCCCATTGACTGCTATATATAGAAGGAGGTTTTGGTCATTTGTTTCATCCAAGAATTTTTCATTTATGTAATGTGTTGGAGGTTTCCCCCTCAAAGTGGCTGATTTCTAAGGCATTGATCTCTCTTTTCTTCTATTTTTGGAGCTGTTTTCATAACAAAGTTGAACTCTCTCTATAATAGAAGCCAAATTCAAGGGTAGAGGTCATTTAATTCTGGATATCCTCGTTGGAGGTTTTATTAACATAGTTCCTTTGAAAATATCAGCATTATAATGCTCTGTATACCTAGGATTGGCAAAAGTTTTTGAAGCAATATCAGGGTGGAGACAAGTCTCTGGAAACCCTGAGTAAAGTAAAACCATGAGAAAAGTAAGGGTGGAGACTCTATCTATGAAAACCTTTTTTTTCTAAATGATGGATATGTTTATCTATGGATTCCCTTACTAATTAGTGGGTATAAATGTAAATCTATGGAGTCGCTTCCAGACTAATGGGTGGAGATGTACATCTATGGAATCCCTTACTAACCAGTGGCTGGAGATGTACATCTCTAGAGTCCCTCGTGGACTGATGGGTGGAGAAAAAAGAAAAACCTATCTCTGGAACCCCTTTATCATTCTATAACCAAACAAAAATATGTAGGATGGAGGTGGAGCACGCCTCTAGAATCCCTGGCCTAAACATTGGGACTAGTTTTAAAGCTAGGGGGTGACACTTGCATAGTAGGAAGATGTCAATGGCTGTGAGGAAAATCATGAAACATATCCCTGTGTCCATCCTGAGGTGTCTTAAAAAAACTATGATGCCCAAAAATCTTTTAAGACTCAAGGATGAAAAATGGAAAGCGCTAACAAAATTGAATGACATAGATATTGTTGTATGTTTAGACACTACATCTGAGATTGCAGCCACGAATAGTCTTGTATGTTAGGAAAAATTCAAGGCAGTTCACTACAAATTCAAGGATCCAAAATGGAAAGTGCTGCCAAAATTGCATGACATAGATCTTGTTGTATGTTTAACCACTACATCTGTGATTGCAACCATGAACAATGTTATACATTAGAAATGAATTTTGTATTCTTAAACTCTGCTGCATGGACACCTAACTAAATGATCTACACAATCAGTGGATGTTATGGTTCTTACAAGACAGTGGAGAAGAAACATGCCACCTTAATACCATGTCATTATGCATGCTTCCATATGTATGCATGTCATACTGATAGTGGCTAATAATGATTTCATATCTGAGATTTCGGTGGATATGATTGGCGATTTTACTATGTATATACTCATCCTTTGGTCACACAAGGGTGTACAATATGTACGGGGTCGTATTGAATGTGTTTTTTTTCTGAGACTAGAGCTCCTATTAAAAAAGATGGAGAAATCATCACCAGATTACCCTAGGTTGCACACCTAGACACCTACTTTGTAGAACTATAGGGGACTGAGGTAAATAATGTGAGAAGCTAGTCTAACACAACAACCAATAATCTTAGCTGGGACCTCCATGAGCTATTGCAGCTTGATTGTTTTTCTGCACACATTTCGATTTGTTGGCATATCATTTTTTATTGACAATATATTAGCCCTAATTATTATTTTGTATCAATTATAGTATTCATTTTATACCTATCTACTCTCTCTAATGGTTGCCCACACTAATATATGCTAAATGTACTATGAATATATTTTTGTTATAGGTGCTAGGATAAAAATGAAAGAACTCATTGTAAATTATAGCCTAATGACACAATTTTCTAGAATATTAATAAGGGCTAGGTGTAAAGGATGGTATCAACTTGGTCTAATGCCTTAGCCATGAAATTGGTTGAGATATATAATAACTTCCGCACTTAGCTAGCTAGGTTTGAGCCCATAACCATTTCATAATAAGGGACATTGTCCCAACCATTGTAAATTGACCACATAAGGAATAGGAATTCAAAATAACATGTTGCACTTTGAATCCTACTTTTACCTACACATAGGCCTCATGGGTTATGTAATGCCTCTTAGGTTTTCCTCTTAAGCCCTGAATATTAGGTTGAAATGGTGTTATGATGAGAAGGTAGAGTGAAGTAAATTTCCAGATCTGATTTTTGTAAATGTGGGCTTGGAAATTCTAACCTCCAGTACGCTCGATTTTCTACCCCACTTCCAAAGAAGCCAAGTTCTAGAAATTAGTTGCTTCTTCATATATGAAGCATAAAAAACAAAAACTAATTGATGTTCCAACTATGACATAAGTAGGAGTTGAATTAGGAGTACAACCTAAATAATTACCAAACATTAGAACTCGGAATCTTAAGGAGGCCTCAAAAAAAGGATATTACATTTTATGTACAAACCAATTATTGTAGCTTATTTTAACTTTTCTGACAACAATTGATTATGTTTCTGCCCTGGTATAAATTCTCCTAGTTAATAATCTATGCTCTCTTAAATGACTATGGAAATAGGACTATGTTTCCACTAGTATTTAGTAAATTATATACATGTATTCATGTTCCATTCTTGTTGGATTAATGGATGCATCATAGCATAGGCTGAACAACATTTATTAGTATATGCTACAAAAAATGTTCAAATTTTTGCAACCCTGCAATTTCCTTACCTAAGTGTAGGTGTTAAGAGAGTTGTTACCTGCCCTCAAACTTGAATTGAGTATTGTTAACACACTAAAGGTAATTGAAACTAAGGTCCATTACCTTGATTCCCTGATAATGAGATGGGTAGGGTGAATAAACTTGCATGATACTGACCTTTTTATTATCTTGGTATAATTTACAATTATCTTATTTAACTCAAAAATAGTTAATATTCATGGTTATAAGTGTAAGAAGTTGGATATGTAGCACTATTTAGACCTATTAGGCTGAAATTTTAGCTAGAAGTTGAGTAATTGGTTGTTATTTCTCTGGATGATGGTTCAAGATTCCATAGTTAATACTTAGAAAACCATAATTTTTCCATTCTAGCAGGTTCCACCGGACTTTAATGTAACAGCCTAGTAGCAAAAATTGTTTCTTCTCTTGTGGGACAAGTCAATTCTCCATAGTTGGTTTTGGTGAATGAAAAAATACTAGAAGAATAATATATGCAAGTACCAAGCTCTGTGTCTATTATTGAAACTGATAATTATATATGGTAAGATATTAGTACCCTTCAACCAACCCTAGTTTTCAACAACTAAAATCGCCATGACAAATCAATTTAGCTAGAGTATGAGGATGTTGTGGTCACAAAGAGAAAATGGCACAGGTTACACTGATAGATACATGAAACAACTCATTGCACTAGCTAGCCATACAACCCTGTCAAACCTTTAGTTCACGTTCTAGAATGTCATTGTTGTTGCACAAACCTTGCAAGGATAGAATTCCAATGTTGTTGCACAAATATTGCAAGGGAAGAATGGCAGTATTGTTGTAAAAACCTTGCATGGAAGAATGTGAGTACTATTTCAAAGAACTTCAGGGTATTCCCTAAGGATGTGGTGCAATGGTTAAGTGGGAGGTTTTATCCCCACATGTCTCATGATTCAATTCTAGGTACGGCTATGTATTCCTGAGATCTTCCCCACACACAATTCCTTTAGTTGAAAAAAAAATATTAATAACAACGTAAGAGGTTATGTTACAGATAGTTTAAAAAATTTCATATTAATCATTAGCAAGGGATATGCACGTGTCTAAATAGGAAGAGTACATGCCTCCAAGGAAAAATATGATGTAAACTGCAAAGATGGTGCCAAAACCTAATGCGCACTTGATTTTTTAAATTAAAAAACAAACCCTATATTAAACTTGCCATCATACATAAAATAAAAATAAATAAAAATAAATAAAAATGTTCAAGTTTACCTTGGAGTTTGAATTCATATTGAGGTTCAAATTCATTTAGGTTCGTTATTAGATTCAACTTTTAGGTTCAACATACTTAAACAAAACTCATTTTTTTTTGGGTTCATCGAATTCCAAACCTAAAAGTCTAGGTTCAGTAAACCCAGTGACTTAACACCCAACATTCTTCTTGATAAGTTGTTTTGCTATGAAAACCATGATCTCTAGTTTGTGTTGTTCTTGAAACTGGAAACACAAACCATGGACTATGTACCATGCTTCTTCCTTACAACAACATAAAATTTCCCCATCAATAAATGTTTACATGCATTCTATGCTGCTTTTAAATCACCATACAAGCATTTTAATTGCCACCAACAAATTATAATGCATAGAACTATCCAATAAAGCCCAAAAAATGTTTATTTATTTTTACGCCACACTTTTCTCACCATGTCTATGCTTGAATGTAGTTATGGGCACAAATTGGAAAAAATAGGTACTATCCATTCACCTATTATATCTCTCATGCTAGAAAAAATCTAGAACGATGAACTTCTTGATGGTGATTTACACGGGCTCAAGCATGACCTACAAATTCATTCCATGAACGTCCATTGAGAAAGAGATTAAGCTCATGCTAGCTTTGATCTAATGTAAAAATTCATCAATAAGAAACTAATGCCTCAAACGAACATAGAGAAATACATAGCAAAGTCAACAACACAAAAATAATGAATAGATCGCTAGAGCTACAATGGTAAAAACCACCCTAGCGAAAATTTTCAAAACAAAGCCCAATGGCCTAATTTTGGTGTATGCCCACTTTATCATTTATTTTCATTTTTCGGTGGTTGTATTTTTTTATGGGATTTACCCACATGTATTTTCACTCCATAAAATTATTTCCATTTTTAAAGTATGTATACCTCTTCCTAAACATTTTGACACACAAAAAGGCCACCTTCAATACAACCATGGGTCAGACATAAGGAGGGTACATGAAAAATCATATAGCTTTACATTGAGGGTACTTGTGGTTACTCTTTTGGTGAAAAAACTTGATGTGCTTTTATGAAGAAGCGAAATGTATTCTTGAGTTTAAAATAATCTTCATGATCATTTTGGTAAATTGTAAAGTTGGATGTCCATTGATGAGAATCCTTATAATTGGGAGGGTGTAAAGTGTATAAACTGTTACACAATTTTTTTGGTCATCTAACCTATTATCATTAGATGAACCCAAGTACACCATGTAAGACCAATTTTACCCTAAGTAAAATTGCTTTCACCATGTGAAATAACATTTGTCTATATTTCCTGGTCATATTTAACCCAAAACAAGGAAATTAATTAAATAAATCATTATTTATTTAATTATTTCCTAGGAATAAGTTATTTAAATCATTATTTAAATAATATTCCTAGTTAAATTCAACTAAATCATTTTTAATTAATTAAATGAATCATTATTTATTTAATTATATCCCCACCATCTCCCTAAAATAATAAATAAATCATTTATTTATTTATTGTTTATAAATAAAGGAATTGACCCAAGTCAAAAGACCTTTTCCCTCCAACAAATATAATAAAATATTCCTCAAAGGTGATTCTAGAATTTGATTAATAATATTTTATTCATGCACTAAGTTCTAGAACACCCCAATATTTTGTTATAAATAGAAGGGTTTTCCCCATTCATTAGTCACCTCCATTGCATTAGATCACTCTAGATCTACTCTTGGTCACCATTTTCCATTTTTGTTTTATGAGCTCCCATTGAGTTCTATGTTTGTCTGGGTTTTCTACACCAATAAGAGAGAGGAATTTTAGATCTGAAACGCTGAGGACTTTCAAGAACCCATCCCATTGAGGAGAACCGGAAAACACCTTTATTTTTTTCCTCTTAGGTGCCCCATTCTTTAATATAATACAAATAATTATTTTAAACACTTTGTTCTTGTCTTGTCTATTGGATACATGGAGCCATATTATATTTTATGTGCTTAATGTCTTTTGTGCTTAGATCTGAATTTGTGCAGCAGACTTAAAGATATTTTGCAGCCATAATCGATGTTAGGGATATTTTTTATGCGTAGCTAAAGTGATCTTTTACGACGAAAGATTCATATTAACAATTGGCGACTCCACACGGGTTTTATTTTACGACCGCTGTCGTTTTATCTGTTCCTACATATCCAGCTGTTTCATACCCTAGGGTTTCTCTTCAGTTTTTTGTTTTTCCTATTTTTATGGTGCTTTCCACCTCTAAAACCCTCAAACAGTCAAATTTTTAACTTCCTTGTGTTTCTGGCCTTATTGCGCAAGTGACAGACATCAGCCGCAGCTGAGACGACAAATTTTTCTGAAATCTGTCACCGAGAGAGCCGGATCTGCAAGTCGCACTTATCTGCCCAAAAAGTGCGACCTGGCCTTGAGGTCACACTTTTCTGCCCCAAATCTGCGACCTAGACTGAAAACAGGTCAGAACCTGCGACCTGCAATTTTTTCTGCAATTTTCCAACACTTTTTCTGGGTTTGTCTGAAGCTTCTGTCAGGGTTTTCCAACCTTTGTCTTCACCCGTTTAGACTTGTTTTTGATCTGGTTCACTCAACTACATGGGAATATTTCCCCTTAGAGCTCTAGTACCCTCCACTTTTTGTGGCAGGGTTTTTTCTGCTTCAGAAGTCTGAATTTCCAGGGTTTCAGCCTTTTTTCTTCCAGATCGGATACCTCATTTTCAGATCCCTTTATATCAGCTCTTCTCTCTTTCAAATCACCTCATATAGTTTTTTTTGGGTTCATTTCTAGGGCCACCTCCTTGTCCCTTCCATTTTTAGTTGATCTCATCCTTTTTAGCAGCAACCTTGCCTCTGCCTCTTTGCTTTTCTTTGCACCTCTTTTCAACAGATTTCTCCTTTAGATCCCTGTCCCTCCCGACCTTAGATCTATTGGCCTCCTTTTAGCGTGCTTTGCTTAGTTTTTTCCCTCTTATAGACTAGTTTTGAGAGACCCACCTTCTTGGGTTAGATTGATGCATTGGTAGCTATTAATTTTCTGATCTTTTAGTCTTATTTATTGTAGATTTATTTTCAGTTACACAACACACTTTTTCTTTTACTCTCAAAACGTCTAGGTTTAAACAATTAAAATTAACGCACGCCACACACTGACCCTAAGTGAAGAAGAGCCTGGTTAACACTGCCTGGCAAAGACTTTAAAATCAATTGTCACTGCACCTCTCCCCCTTGTTTCGACATTGACTCAATTTCTGATTTGCCCCCTCCCCGGCCCCCCGTTCTGCCTTTCTTCTTCTCGTCATCATCGCGCCCCCAGGCATTTGTCCCGTGAGCATTTCGTCTTCACCCCGCGCTTTTTTGGTTGGTAAACTCTCCTTCCCCGTCGTCATCGAGTAAGTCCTCCCCGAGTCCGCACTCTAACTCTTCCTCTCGGTCGTTCGGCCATCCCCCTACTCCCCGGTTCTCAACTGCTACCTCACCATGTCCTTCTGTGTGGCCTAGTGCTAACTAGAACCCCAAAGGTTACCGTCACCATGCCTGCTGGAACCACTACGGGACCTACCTCAACTGCCCCGTTTCTCCCTTATATGGCTGGTCTCAGTCTCCCCGATTTCAATCAGCTAATCAATTATCCTATTCGGCACGATGTCACTTGGCCTGCTATGCCAACCAAGCTCCCCTCTGACATTCCCAAGTTTGAAGGCCTTGCTAGTGAAGATCCCTCCAACCATATCCGATCTTTCCACATGTGGTGTTCCTCCAATTCCATCACCGATGACTCCATCTGTCTTCGATTGTTCCAATGCACGCTTACCGATGAAGCTTCTAAGTGGTATGTTGACCATCCCACCTCTTCCCATACCACCTTTGCGACCCTTGCCCGCGCCTTCTTATCTTATTTCCAGCTTCCCCCTCATTGTGACACCGGTATCAAAATTTTGACTTCTTTCCGTCAATTTTCTGCGACTCGCCTATTCGATCATGTTAAAGAATGGCGGAGAAGAAAGAGCATATGTCAAGCCCCTACCTTCGAAGACCGTGTCTATATGGACTGGTTCCTTCGCTCTCTCTTACCTCCCATTGGCAAAGATGTCTCATCCTACTTCCCTCAAACCGAAGAAGCGTCCCTCCAAATAGCCTTGAAATATGACCTAATCTATGCTCAATTTGGTTATGATTATACCGTCCTTCCTGACCTCCCCAGACCCGGTGGCACTAACGCACCGCGGGCACCTCATGCCACCGACATTATTGTTGGAGCTCTCTCTCATTCATCCACTCAACCTCCCATGAACTATGGTTTTCCTGGGGGAGGGGGCACCTCCCCCTGCACCTCTCCCCATTTCGGTAGTACGCATCCAGGATCCGGCATGCCTCCTCTTTCTGCCCAACCTCCGGTTTACCCCACTGTTACCCAACCTCATTCTCATCCATATCCACAGCCTAGTGCTCCAGCTCCTCCAGCATTCACACCCCCGCCTCCCTTGTCTTCTCAACCCCAGCAACAACAGTCACCGCCCCCTCAAGAGCAGGTGGATGCACAGCAGGGATTTGTGGCTACCCAACCACCTCACGAACCAGTCACCAATCAAACTCCTCCATCTGGTACCTCTGGTTACCAGATCCTCATGATGAACTCTGACCAACCTGTCACCATCGATCTCAACCTTCAAACTCAGTCCCATCCGTACCCTCAGCCTTTTGCTCCATCTATCCCCGAGTCACCTTCTTCAGGTTCTACAGAGCCTTTTCTGACAACTAATGGTCCCTTGCATATCCCTCAGCCAAAAGCCGAGGTTTATACCACGATTCCTAAGGGACCATTACGCCGAAATCCTGCTTCTGACCGAGCTGCCCATTCATATAGCATAGCAGATGAGTTGGCCCAATATCCTGCTGCCATTTCAACGCTGGAACTCCTCCAGTCGTGCCCCTCCCAAAGAAGAGCTCTACTATCTGCCCTGGGTGTTGTAGATGTCGCAGATGACCAATTGATTGTTTTCAACACCCATCAGTCAGAGTCTCCTCCTCTTCCTACTTCTGTAGCTTTCCAAATCCCAGTCAACATTTCCCGGTGCATCATTGATGAGGGGGCATCCACCTATGTGATGTCCGCTTCGGTTTTGAAACAAATCGGTTCTCCTGAGTTGGCCCCTCCCACGATCACTCTTCAAGTGTGGGATGGCCACGCCTCCCAGTCCATTGGCCTTTTCCGCAACTATCCTATCACTCTTGCGAGCAAGACTGTTTGTGTTGACATTGAATTCATCGACGCCCCTCTTGATTATAACATTATTTTGGGGCGTAGCTACACCTATGCCATGTCCGTTGTCCCATCCGCGGTCCATCGCAAGATGTTTTTTCCTGATAATGGAAAGATAGTCACCATTGACCAGTTGACATATCATGAGCCAAAATCTCAGCCCTCCCCTGAGTCGACCATCTCTTCTATAGCCAATACACAAACCGTCAATTCTTTGAACAATGTCTCCCCAGCGTCTACAAAGACTCCTCCTTGCTTGGAACTTTCCCTGGTATTCCTCCTCCTCCTGTCTCTAATCCCAGCTTAACGAATGTTTGCATGATGCAATCGTCTCGGGCTGACCTTAAACGACCCACTTCGGCTAGTCAACAACCTCAACCTCAACCTCGCTCGCCGCAACCTAGCCCTTCACCTCAGCCAACCATACCTCTTCCTTCTGGCCCTTCTCCTACGGCTGGTACCCATGCGCCCCTCTATCCTCCTGGGTTGGTTCCACCAAGTCTCAACCATCTTGGAGCCGTACCTCCTGGCCATTACCCCACTGGTCAGATACCTTTCCTTACTCCCCCTCCCAGAGTCCCTTCGGTTCCCATCATGGCCACCCTCTCCCTCCCCAATTTGACCCTGAGCATACCCATCTGGTACCTTGATCCTCCAGCCACTACCCCACTTGGTTAACCCAAACCTTATCTTTCTTTGACCCCGGTTCAACCGGTCCCCATGACTTCTCTCGCTGCAACAGTGCCTCAGTCACCTAAACAAGAACCACCTCCTGTTGCGACTGCTTCGGGTAAGCAGGGAAAAGCTTGCAAGGGGGCATCAAAGGACAAGGCTGCCCTGACAAACCCTGGCCCTCCTCAGCCTCCAAATCATACCATCTAGTGTGCCTTGTGTGATGTTGTCAATCACGCCACCCATACCTGTCCTGAATTGCCTCATCTAAAGCCCATGGTTACTGTCGCGTTCCCTGAGTCCACGGTACCGGAAGCCTTTGTTCCTTCCGCGACTGCGACTAAGAACCCCAAGACTATTCACACCAACCACCCCTATGCTTTGTGTGATCTCCATGGCCATTACACCCACCTTTGTCCCCGCCTCGAGGACTTCCGCACCTCTCTAGCCGCAGTCCGCCAATTCGAGGCCAAGCGCAACGAGTCCACCTCTCCCCTATTTGCGTGTTTTTCTTCAGCAGAACTACCAGACATGATTGCTCCCATTGACATTCCCCTTCCTGATGTCAAGATGACGGAGCATTCGTCCGCCATTTTTTACCTATCATCATCCATGAGACCCTCGGGGAATATTCCCTCTAAATCCTCCCCTGTTTTTTTTCTTGACCTTCCTTCAGCGATCACCTTGGGCTCAGCATCGGTAGATCCTTTATCTACTTACTCTTCGGTCACTTCTGGTGACGATGCGCATGTGAACCTCTCTTCTCATGATGATGAGTTAGGTAGCTTCGCTGCGTTCGGTGGTCTTTCTTCCACCAGTGACCCCATCTTCTATCACGATGATGAAATTATGGAAGGAATCATCTCCCCTGACTTTCTCTATTCCCCCTTACATCGAAACCATGCATTTGAACCACATACACCTTGTGGCCATTACATTGCAACCCAATTCTTGGGTAAGGGTGCACCCATATTTGAGAGAGCAGGAGAAGTAATTCTCCACAACTCTCCTAGTGTTTCTGTTCATGTCAACTCTAGTACCATTATTCTTCCACACTTAGAAGAACCTCTAGAGTCCCATACCACTTCAGATCACTCTCGAGATGATACCCCTTGTTGTTAAATATTTAACATAAGTCATTGGTTTATTGAATGTTGATAAGTCATGCATTGAAAATTATATCAATTGGTGAAATACTTGAAGAGTTGGTTGAAGTGAAACAAGGTAAGAGAAGTCACGTGCTTAAAAGCTAGAGGCTGAAGTAATACGAAAAGGCTGAAGTATAAAGTAAAAAAGGGTAGCGGAAATATAAAAGGTGCAAATATGTGGTACGAAGAGCGAAGAGCAAAGAAATTAAAAGAACTGCTGCTATATGAATACACAAGGGAATTTCCGCGGGGGTCGAGCAGCGAGAGAGGGAAGAGACCCATACCCCCGCAGAGTTGCAATAGCGTGACATGGTGGGGACCCAAGGTCAGAATGAAGTGGCAAGAGCGAGGCGCGGAGATATGGTGACGTGGCGGAACGCAGTGTGGGCCCTTACAACTGGTAGGTTATGTATTTAATTCGCTTTTGGGGATAATATGTTTTAGGAATCATACGGCGCATGCAGCAAAGAGGTAAGGTAAGTCCTAGATGAGCTGGTACTGAGGCCCGTACCAGTAGTAAACTTGGCACGCGGTGTTCACCTGTCCCCAACTAACACCCAATCCCTACACGCCGCGTGCCCCATTTTCAGTGTCCTTACGACACTTGCCCTACCTACTTCACTTCTACCCCCTTTTCTGCCTCAGAATTACCAGTCTTAGACAACAGTTTCCCATATTTTTCTGCGGTAAAAGTCTCAGGTCTTCTGGTTAAGGTATATACCAAGCGGGAACAAGTACCAAGTCTACCCAATCATCACCATACTACCCTCTGCGTCTCTTTCCCAAGCAAATTTACCTACTGTGCAGGTACTCTGTCCCTTACATTCCCTCTATTTTTCCTTTTGTTTTTCTTTTCAGATTTCATATGTCAGTCATGGGAAGGGGCACACCCAAGAAAAATGAACCAGAGACTCCCCAGGTCCGAGAAACTAGAAACCCTCTCGGTTTCGAGCCTTTCATTGACCAGCAAGCTGGAGTCTGCGATCACCAGTACCCTTTCCCCATTAGCGGTATAAGGCCTGAGCTTTTTTCGCATCACGTCCATAATAGGGATTGATACTGGGTGGTTGTATCAGGTTTCTACCATCAGATTACCCCCCCAGTCTTCTCGGTGGTCGAGTTTATCTACTGTCTTAGAGACGCCTACGATGAAAACTGAGGCACGTTTACCTCCCCTCAGGGGAACGAGATTTTCTCCCTTTCGCCCGACATCATCAAGAAAGCCCTCTATTTTCCCACCAGCGCCACCTACGCTTCTTTTAGCGAAGAAGCTTTAACTTCCCAGTTTACTACATCACCATGGGAGCATAAAAAAAGCTTCATTACTTCAATTACCAGCAGCCAGGCTACTACCCTTCCCGGTGCGGAACTCCTCCCATTAAACCTATTTAACGAAGAAGTGCAACCCATCCTCACTCTCATTGCGGGTCTTTTAGGTGTAGGCGGGTTGGGGGAAACTTCCAAAGTATGTGTTTTCTTTCTGTGGTTAATGTCTCAGAAGGGGGTTGTCCTGGATATCCCGAGTTACTTATCTGCCAACATTCATACCCAGTTCCAGGAGCTTTAAAAAACTAGTCATTTTCGTTTCTGTTCAATGGTGTTCTATCTTTTCTTGTATCAGCATGCTGATAGGTTCAAGCATTTGGGCTTGGATAGGGTATACGAGGTCAGTTCTCAACCCTGACCTGTTCTTGACTGGAACTTTGTAGTACGCCAATTGCCAAAAGGGGTGGGTTATTCAAGCTTCCTAAATGATTTCATGTCCATCGCTTACACCATCATTCATGATTTGTCACCACCTAGGGTTTTTCCTGAAATGAAGAACTGGCTGCAAGCTGGTAAAAGCCAGAGCACCGGAGATTGGTATCTCTCTGATAATCATATTGAAATTTGGGTCTACGGAGCCGAGGTCGCCCCTTACCTGCTACTCGTGTTTCCCGCTTGATGAGTTTATGCTCTGGAGTATATTCGGCAAGCCCTCAAAGCTGACTAGCTCCACTTCGTCCCCGCTAAGAAGGGTTACATACTGAGGCTTCCTACCCATATCGGCCCGTTCATCGTAAATTCAAGACTCGCCCTTCCCATTTTCGAGAAGTTGTTGCAGGGCATGGACCTAAGACAGGGGAAAAATTGGGCCTATGATCCTCAGGAGATCATTTCAAACAGAAGAAAGAGGAGCAGGTCCGCCCCTTATGTGCATGAACCAAGACCGTTTATAGAGTGGAAGGCTAACTTGGAAATTTTGCCTTTGGTTTCACAGATGGAGACAGATTCATCTGCCACAGGGGAAGAGGAAGGCATCAATAAAATGCCAAGAAGAAGTGGGCCCTTCAGGAGCAAGTTCTCCCGCTCGTAAAAATCAGAAAACAGTCTCAAGTGAAGCTGAAGTTATAGGGGAAGAACAACTGCTTGAACCTTTCATACCATATGCACCACTTGACAATAGCAAGGCCAGAATCAAGGTGTTGAGAGACAACACCACCTCCTCCGACTTCACTGAGGTTTCACAGGCCATGGGAGACTATACTTCACCAGTGGCAGCCGAAAGGATTAAGAAGAACAGGATAATCAGAGATAAGTACAAAGCTGAGCTGGAGGGGTATGTAGAAAAGTATCACACTAGGATTTCCACCACCATGAATGTGGATACTGAACACCTGGTACTATCTATGGCCGAAGCCCTTTTGGATCCAGATACAGGTTCCACTAGCTACCGGGTACTCCAGTATGAAATTTACATGTCTAAGGTGCCAGCAACTGATATGTGCAACTTGTTTCAGGTTGTAGGTGATATGCTGAAGGACGAGGTAATGCGGGTTACCATCGCACTGAGAAAACTCGAGAAAAAGCATGAACAGGTGAGGATTACCCTGAAGAATGAGCAGGCAAGTACCCGCGCCCAGGAAAATCAAATACGTGGTCTCCGGGATCAAATCAGAGGGAAAGAGACAGGGGAAGAAAACCCACAGGGATATTTAATAGACCAATTATAGAAGGAAGTTGCCTCGTTGAAAGGCAAAGCCCGCATGTCGGCCTCCCAGCATGTGCAGACAGCCGAGTTGGCGCAAGTAGAGAAAGAAAAAATGGAATTGGCCGGCACATTGTCAAAAGAAAGAGAATAGAAGGAGAAATTGGCAGGAACAATCGCTACCCTTCAGAGTAGGTTGTCAGGGCTACAAAACACTTGTGACACGCACAGCTGTGCGCCTGCTACAACACCACCTAAGACGATTTCACTTTCAGAAAAGCTGGACGCAATGAAAGATGCTAATGATATACTGGAGAAACAGGCTTCCACTGCAAGGAAAAGGATCATGGATTTGGAAAAATCCCTGTCAGAGAATACTAGAAGAATAGAAGCATTGCAGAAAGAAATTGAACAAGAAAATAAAACAAGGGCTGACCAGCAGAAGACTATAAATGATCTCAACGCATGCCTAAAAGGTAACCTCACTCTCAGAGATGGTAGAAATATTATTTGGTCTAAGATCATTTCAGCCGTGACAGAGAAATGGGAGTTTCTAAAAGTCATCGAGGAGATGAAATCTTCAGTACTCTATCTCAGGAGGAGATTACAGGAAGGGGATCTCGATTTGGCCAACAGAGCTCAGCGCGCCAGGGAATATGTGTCATTCTTGAAAGGGTTGAGAGCTAATGAAGCAGAGCAACATGGCATAGTCAGCCGGCATAAGGAAGCCTTGGAATGCCAGAAAATCATTGATAAGGAATCGGCTCGCGTCGTGGCTTCAAAGGCCTTGCAGCAGTTGATATACAGCATGGACCGATTTGATGCAGTTTGGGTCAAGATTATGACAGCAGGGCTTCCAACATGTTGGGATTCCACCACCCCTTCCATGCTGCGACCATTATCAGAATATGAAGCATGCCTAAATCAAGAAAGAGACTGGACAGATGTCCTGTTAGATAAAACCACCCGGCTCAAGGCCGAAAACATGGTTGCATCACTACGCCCAGAGTTTGCTCTCCTTCACTTGTTAAAACATAAAGTTCCTACTAAGGCAAATCCCAGCGATCTCACTGAGGCCTTCATCAGGGTAGAAGGATTTGTAACGATGCCTGAGCCTGTCACGGACAGTCAGTAGAGGTGCACCCAGTTTGTCAGCCAAATTTCCAGTTCATCCGCAAACATGCCGCCACCAGTATCAACAACAGCCTCGACCCCTTCTCGCAAATGATGCATTGTTATTTCATGATTCGGCCCTCACGGCCTTTTTTATTTTTATCTTAGTTAGTATTTTTCAAGTTTCAGGTGGAATTTACATTTCACCACAGCGATTTATTTTTACTTAGACTGTTATACAATTTTGGTTTTAAAATGGCCGAGCGCCTAACAGCAAAGGATGAGAGGTTTTTATTCGTCATCATGATTTTTGTTACTTTGACAAGGACTTCTAACAAATTCCTAGCATGCGAGGAAGATGTTTTCCCAAAATATCTTCTCGCCCATGTATAGAGGTTCCTATATAAACAAAAACAGCAGAGAACACAGGGTTCCAAATTTTATCAGAAAAATTATGCTGTAAGAGAATTTTGTATGCATTTTTGTTTAACTCTTGAATGAAGGTTCAGAGCCCGTTGGGTTTCAATGAAGAGAAGTTTTATCTGTAAGGAAGATTCCAGTCTTTGATATTTAATAGAACGTTACTTCACCTTTTATGTGTCAATCAATTGTTCGTCTTACCTCATCCGTTCTTCCTGTGTCATGTTTTGGAATGTGAGTACCTCATTGATTTTAATGTGAACTTATCTTAGTTGGTACTTATGTTGGAATCAATCTAGCGCTTTAAATATGGCTCATGCATGATATATTGTTCCATTCTCACAGCACCCACACTTCGGCTATATTGGCTTCAAAGTGATGTTATTTTGGAATACGCTATTACTGTGAATGGATTCTTAAATAGATAAGCCCATTACATGGTGATATGTGTGTTCAGATATTATCTATATGACAGCTGATATTTTCTCATTCTTTCTTACATTGTGAACATCAGCAGATTAGTTATCTCTGTTAAGTATTGTTGAACTGGCCCTCTTTACCGTGAACTGTCTTAAATTTTCTGACGCCTTTGCGTAAGAGTTTTACACTTTGTCTCTGCAATATATCTTTTGCTTGTCTAACTTTTGAAAGTTTTGGTCCCATTCAAATTTGAACTTCCTGTTTATAAATGAAAGGCATGAGAGCTCTATCCTGTTAGTTGTTCCTGTTATATTACATTACTTTTGCTCTCTGCCGTTTAAGATGTCCTAGGCACTAGCCTTTCACAACTCAGGGCTGTCTCTAGGATTGAAAACATCTTTTTGGCACCGTTGCCGAGGACAAAGTTGATGAAAAATTGAAATCCTTGGGCCTCGACAAAACCCTTTTCCACTCTTCAATTAGGTGAGCATGGAGAGTTGAGAGTTGTATATTCCTCACCTTGGCGACTCCACATTCATTTTCCAGAAAAATCTAATTGCAGTCCTGGCTCCTTGGAAGCCACACCTTAGGTCAGATACGTCTCAACCAAGGACACCTTCTGTGTTTGACCCAGAGAGAATTTTACATAGAAGAGGTTGGAGGGAGAGGGGATTTGTTCATTCTGAGATCCCACAATTCTCTCTAGAAGACTTTCCTTCTTCCTCTTCTCAGGTTGCCCAATTGCAAGATTCAGACTCTACTCTGGGTGAAACCAGTTATTACTTAGATTGTTTACCCCCGGGAAACATCCAAGTTAAGGACGAGGCCGAGTCAATAGACACCACCCGTCATACATTTCACCCTACTCCAGAGGTTGAAGAAGTTAAAGAGTTCACGGAAATATCTGTTGTTAATACTCCACCCTTGTCTCCATCCTCTCAAGCTGTTGTTCACTATATTCCTGTCATCATCCACACCACACTTCCACCTACTCCCCCACTTACTCACCAAGCCATTTTGTTACCTCCACCTCCTCCTCCAATGGCCAATGTTCTAGGTTTTTTGCTAAATAAATATGCTCCCCTAGCATTACCTCAAGTCCTGAATGATATGCCACAGGACTATCTGAAGATCCTGCCCCACTTCAATGGAGAAAACGAGATTGATGCTCAAAAACACCTTGAGGTCTTCTACGCTTTTGCAGAGAACTTTAATGTGGAACATCTAGACGTAGTCCTAAGACTATTTGTGCAATCCCTTGATGGTGAAGCCAGAAAATGGTTCAAGACGTTGGGAGACCATTCTGTAAATACATGGGAAGTAATGGAAGAAACTTTCCTCAAAAAATGGGGAGAGAAGAAAGACCACAGACACTGTCTTACTGAGTTTAATACACTCAAGAAAAGACACAATGAAGGAGTGGTCGAATTTATCAATATATTTAACAAGTTGTACCTAAGTCTTCCCACAGAAATGAAACCGCACCAGACCATTGCCAAGGTTTTGTTTGTTTCAGCTTTTGACTCAGAATTTGGCTTCTCTCTGAGAGAAATAAAGCCAGCCACGCTGGATGATGCTCAGACTGATGCACTGGAGCTTGAGGCTAACTTTGCCTCCACTAGTAAATCTAAAGGAATATCCGAACAAGATACGAGAAGAAGAGGAAAGGAGGAGGTATCCACCTCGAGCCAAGATAGAGATTCAGCTAATGACAGGATTGAGGAAATGAACAAGATGATAAAAAACCTCTCAAGTAAATTGGTGAAACTTGAAATGGAGGCAAAGAATTTAGCCTCCAAGAATTTCCAAAATTCTCCAAACAGAGGATTCAATCCTCAATACAGAAAGCCACCCTTGCAGATACTGCAGAGGGGACAGAAGGAGCAACAAGATCAAGTACCACATCCTTTATACTTGGAAGGGCAAGTAGAGGGTTCTACCGAAGACACTGCTTGTGAGCAAGAGGAGGCTTGCCTTGTTTTATCATACAATAATGATATCAAATGTCCTGTACATGGAAGTGACGAAGTAGAGGTGCAAGCACATTCAGAAGTGAAAGCTAATGAAGATACCGAAGATCCTGAAATTGATGACTACTGCAAGCAGTTCGTCAATTTCATGCAAGCCCAGTTCAATAGAAGATATGACCTCAGGTCCTCCAGAAAGAGAACTTGCACTCAGGATCAAGAGGAGGACACACCTCAAGAAGAGGCACCTACACAGAAGGAGGTCACTCCTCAAAAACCCCAGGAAAAAGGTAAGAGGCCTCTTAACCAATCTTTACAATCTGCTGATCAAATTCCTTCATCTTCGCAAGGGCCTACACCTCCTAATGTTAAACCAACCTTAAAAGAAGTCAAACCTTCCCCATAGAAAGCAGACTCCAAAGATAAAGAACTAAAAGAGGCTTCAATAGATAAGTCTTCCCCTGTTTTCAACTTACAAAAAGAGCTTGAGAAGGTAAAAATCCCAGTCCCCTTGACTGAGTTGTTAAAACAATCTGCATATCAGTCCTAGGTCACGTCCTTTATGCTCCCTCCTGAGATAATAAACATCCTGGACAGCCTGAATCTTCAGGAAGAAAGGCCTATGGTTGTTTTCGGCCCGCATGTGGAAGAATTAGATGCTGCCACTCCCCCATTTTATGTGTCTTTAGTAATACATGACCTGCTGCTACACAACCGCATGTTAGATTCAAGAGCCTCTCATAACCTTTTACCCCTCTCAGTCATGTAGCAGCTAGGATTACAGATCACCCGCCCCTACAAAGACCTTTACTCATTCGACTCCAAAAGAGTTAAGTGCCTCGGCATGATAAAAGACTTGGTGGTTAACCTGGCACAAATCCCAGCAAAAAGTGTAGTGATGGATATAGTGGTGGCTGACATCTCAGCTCTCTTTGGCATGTTACTGTCAAGATCATGGGGGACCAAAATCGGGGGATCAATTTAGCTGGATTGGACCTATGCCACTATCCCTGTATTCGGTGGCCAAGAGAGGAGGCTGTACCGGGAGACCAGATTTGTCAAGATAGTGACTAAGGTAGATGATTCAGTTAATTCTCTGGTTTATAGAAGGGAGGGGGATTTCTCATGTTTAATGCTGGAGGAAGATCAGGAGTATGCACATGAACCCTCATTTTGCCAGATCAAGACAGAACAATTCATAGAAAGTCCGGAATCAGAAATCTAGACGCTTCACTTTGATGGAGCCAACTCTAGGGAAGGAAATGGAGCTGGGGTGTTATTGATTTCGCCTGCAGGAAGTGGGTGCCTCTATATTTCAAGCTGGAGTATGAAGTTACAAATAACGTAGCCGAGTATGAAGCACTCCTACTAGGGTTGCAGACAGCCAGGAGTATGAACATACAAAGTTTAAAAGTTTTGGGAGATTTAGAACTAGTAGTCAGGCAGGTGAGAAATCAGTGCCAAGCTAAACATCCTAGGCTGAGGGCCTATAGGAACGAAGTTTGGGATCCAGTGGAGAACTTATTTCTGGCTTTTAATATCCAGTTCATTCCCCGGGAGCAAAATAGAATGGCATACTCCTTAGCAGTGGCTACCAGTACCTTTCGGCCACCTCAGAATCCTCTCTTGAGATATGAGATTGAGGTACATTATAGGCCATCAATCCTAGACAACATCAAGTACTGGCAAGTATTCGAAGATGATGAGCAAGTCAAGAGATTATTGGAAACATTTGGGGAGTTCTCCAACATGGAGATTGACATTTGTGAAGAAGCGGAGACTGAAGATGCTTCTGGAGAAGAGTGGGAAGAAAAGGTAGTTGGTCATAAATTTCTGCAGCTTAAAGGGAATATCATTCCCCAAGGATTAGTACCTTTAGAAAGTCTGTTTAATAAGAATGATGTTCCATTACAGCCAAACAAAGTTGTAGAAGAAAACCAGGTGGAGGACCTGAATCTAGGCACAGAGGCTGACGCTAAAATCATGAAGTTGTCCAAGAAGGTCCCGGAAGAATATAAACAGTTGTATCAGAAGTTATTCCAGTCCTATAAATATGTGTTTTCCTAGTCTTATCAAGATATTAAAACCTTCGATGTCATCATTATGCAGCATAAGATCCCACTGAAGGGAGATGTGAAACCACACAAGCAAAAGCTTAGGCAGATAAATCCTCTATTGCTACCTTCTATTGAAAAAGAAATTAAGAAATTGCTGAAGGCTAAAATCATTGTACCATTGAGGTATTCTGAGTGGGTAGCAAATTTAGTCCCTGTACAGAAGAAGAATGGAGAAATAAGACTATGTGTTGATTTTAGGAACCTGAACAGGGCATCATTGAAAGATAATTAGCCACTGCCTAAGATGGATCACATATTGCAGAAAGTGGTAGGGGCTTCTTGGATGTCGATGATGGATGGGTTCTCTGGGTATAATCAGGTGGCTGTGTTGCCAGAAGATCAAAAGAAGATGGCCTTCACAACCCCTTGGGGGAAGTTTATGTATGCCAGGATGCCTTTTGGGCTGATTAACGCAGGGGCCACTTTTCAGAGGGCCATGGATATAGCTTTTATTGGAGAACAGGACCAGTTCATGGTGGTATACCTGGATGAAATTACTGTGTTTTCAAAGGATGATGTAGAGCACATAGAACACCTACGCAGAACCTTTGAGAAGTGTAGAAAGTATGGCCTCTCCCTTAACCCGCAGAAGTCTTTGTTTGCACTAGAAGAGGGCAAGCTTTTGGGACACATTGTAACCAAATATGGAGTAAAGATAGACCCCAAAAGAGTGGAAGTCATAAATGGCATTGCCCTGCCCAGAAACAAAAAGGAAGTTCAGGTGTTCCTAGGACGTATAAATTTCCTAAGGAGGTTCATCCCTAACTATGCTGAGATAGTTAGGCACATCACTGATATGCTTAAGAAGAATAATGAGGTGAAATGGTCACCAGAGTCAAGAGAAGCCTTTGCCAGAATTAAAAATGCATTTGCTGAAGCCCATGTGTTGGTCGGGCCAGATTATGCCAAACCGTTCATGGTCTTCTCCTTTGCATCCCCTCATACAATAGTTGGAGTTTTGTTGCAGAAGAACGAAGAGGGGTATGAAAATCCTATTGCCTTTTTCAGTCAGGTGCTTCGGGATGCTGAAATGAAATATAACATATTGGAGAAGCAAGCGTACACTCTGGTGAAGTCCCTCAAAGATTTATGTATGTATGTTTTGCAGTCCCATGTCACTGCATTTGTTCCTACAGCAGCTGTTAAAGACATTGTTATCCATGGGGACAGTGAAGGAAAAAGAGGAAAATGGATAGCCAAAATATAGGAATATGATTTAGATATACGTCCTACCAAATTAATCAAGGGGCAAGGTTTAGCCAAGATCCTCTCTGAATCAAATTGTCAGGCCTTGGGTATCAATTTGTCTATGACAGTAAAAAAATATTTTGGGGCAAAGGAGGAAGTACAAAGAATAGAAATAGCCTCCCAGAAGATACATATAAAGTACCTTATCAGCCCATGGTACAAAGAGATGGTAGAGTACCTTCTAACCCTCAGTTGCCCGCCCAGTTGTGACAAAACTAAGTACAGATCAATGAGGTTGAGGTCGTAAAAGTATGTCATTGCGAACGGTCGGTTGTATTGGCGAGACCCCTCTGGTATCCTACTCCTGTGCCTTACAGAAAAAGAGGTGGAAAGTATAATGGCTGAGTTTCACGAAGGAATCTGCGGAGGCCATTACAGTTGGAGGGCTACTGCTCACAAGATTTTGAAGGCCGGGTTTTTTTGGCCTAAACTATTTAGAGATGTGTTCACTCGAGTTAGAGCCTGCGAGAAGTGCCAAAGGTTCGCAGAGAGATAGAAGCTCGCACCTCTCCCCATGATACCTGTTCATGTAGACGAGTCATTCCAGCAGTGGGGAATTGACTTCATCGTAGAAATACACCCCCCATCCAGCGGTCAACATAAATGGATCTTAACAACCACGGATTATTTTACAAAATGGGTAGAGGCTATACCTGCTAGGAATGCAACTGACGCTGTGGTAATCAAATTCATGGAGGAACATATCATATCCAGATTTGGTTGTCCTGCTAAGATAGTAACTGACAACGCACAAGCCTTTAAATCCACAAAATTTGTCAACTTTTGCCAGCAGTATAACATTGCGCTGGGTCACTCTACGACCTACTACTCCCAAGGAAACGGCCTTGTAGAGTCTTCCAATAAAACTCTGGTCTGAGAACTAAAGAAGACAATCAACGAGAATTAGAAGAATTGGGATTCTCAACTGAAATTCGCTCTATGGGCAAACTGAATCACTAGCAAGAGGGCAACTGGGAAGTCCCCATACGAATTAGTTTATGGGAGAGAAGCAGTTTTTCTTGTGCAGTTGGCTCTACCGGTAGCCCGGTTCATGCAAGAAAATCAAGATGAGCCTGACGATGTTACTAGGAGGATTAATTAGTTGGTGGAGCTCGAAGAAACATGAAATCAGGTGAGCCAGAAGCTGATCGAATATCAGGAGAAAATGAAGGATCTTTTTTACCAACATGCCAAAGACAGAAAGTTATAGGTGGGAGATCTGGTGCTCAGATGGGACATTCAAAGGGCAGATAAAGGGAAACACGGAAAATTCGATCCCCTCTGGTTTGGCCCTTTCAAAGTTGCAGAACAAGGTGGCAACAATACTTTTAGGTTGGAGAATTTGCAGGGGGATTTGCTGGACGCCCCCGTTAACAGTCAATTCCTCAAGCCTTATTTCCAGTACTGATTCAGGCTGAGAAAGCCTGATGTATCATATTGTATATTATTTCCTGTTTTAAGCGTCGTTTGAATAATGTTGATTGTTGATGAATCATGAAGAAGAGGTAAAAAGTCGAAAGGGATGAGAAGTGGTGTTCATAGAAGACAAACAGGTGGCCCGCGTAGTTCTCGACACATTCAAGGATGAACGTGCCATCCCCAGGTGGAGCCAATGTTGTTCAATATTTAACATAAGTCATTGGTTTATTAAATGTTGATAAGTCATGCATTGAACATTATATCAAATGGTGAAATACTTGAAGAGTTGATCGAAGTGAAACAAGGTAAGAGAAGTCATGTGCTTAAAAGCTAGAGGCGGAAGTAATATGAAAAGGCTGAAGTATAAAGTAAAAAAGGGTAGCGGAAATATAAAAGGCGCAAATATGTGGTACAAAGAGCGCAGAGCAAATACATTAAAAGAACTGCTGCTATATGAATACGCAAGGGAATTTCCGCGGGGGTCGAGCAGCAAGAGAGGGAAGATACCCATACCCCCGCGGAGTTGCAATAGCGTGACGTGGTGGGGACCCAAGGTCAGAATGAAGTGGCAAGAGCGAGGCGCGGAGATATGGTGACGTGGAGGAACGCAGTGTGGGCCCTTACAATTGGTAGGTTATGTATTTAATTCGCTTATGGGGATAATATGTTTCAGGAATCATACGACGCATGCGGCAAAGAGGTAAGGTAAGTCCTAGATGAGCTGGTACTGAGGCCCATACTAGTAGTAAACTCGGCACGCGGTGTTCACCTGTCCCCAACTAACACCCAATCCCTACACAACGCGTGCCCCATTGTCAGTGTCCTTACGACACTTGCCCTACCTATTTCACTTCTACCCCCTTTCTGCCTCAGAATTACCAGTCTTAGACAGTAGTTTCCTGTATTTTTCTGTGGTAAAAGTATCAGGTCTTCTAGTTACGGTATATACCAAGCGGGAACAAGTACCAGGTCTACCCAATCATCACCAGACTACCCTATGCGTTGCTTTCCCAAGAAAATTTACCTACTATGCAGGTACTCTGTCCCTTACATTCCCTCTATTTTTCCTTTCGTTTTTATTTTTAGATTTCATATGTCAGTCATGGGAAGGGGCACACCCAAGAAAAACGAACCAGAGACTCCCCAGGTCCGAGAAACCAGAAACCCTCCTGGGTTCGAGCCTTTCATCGACCAGCAAGCTGGAGTCTACGATCACCAGTACCCTTTCCCCATTAGCAGTATAAGGCCTGAGATTTTTTCATGTCATGTCCATAATAGGGATCGATACCGGGTGGTTGTATCAGGTTTCTACCATCATATTTGTTAGCCCCCCTATAAATGTTTGACAAGCAAACAGGGGGCTAAATTGTTTTTGAGCCTTCAAGGAATGAATTTCCCCTGAAAACACATCATCCTTGAAGCCTCCTTGTGCCTTTCTTCCTTTGATAAAATCCCCTCTGCTGATTCCCATTATAAAGCCTCCCGGTTGTGAAGAAGAATGCTTAAGGCCCCCTTTTCCCCCTCATCTCACCCCCACTTAGCTTCTATTTTGTCTCCCCCTCTATTTCCCTTCTTACCTTTCAAATTCTCGACCATACCCCTTGGAGCCTTATAATGAACATGTGTTACCGTTTATTATAAGTCCCGCCCTTTGTATAACCACTTCCCCTTTCATCCCCGCCGTGTATTCCATAAAATTTATTATAAAGTTTATGTTATATAATATGTAACCTGCCGCTGTTTACATCGCAAATCGCATAATCGCAATTTCGCATGTTCGTTGTATATGTTCGATCGATCCATCGCAAATATTTGCGATGCGATCGGCCGATCGCAAATCCTCTGATCAGAATCTCATTCCCATCGCATTTCCCTCTGTCGCAAGTTCTCGCATCGCACATTCTCTCGATCGAGATTGCGATTACGCCTGACCCCCGCTTCGATTTGCGATTGTGATCTGTGCCATTGGGTCCCACCCTGTACGCTCACTCCCCTCGCATTTCCGTTACATCTCTTCCATTTCCTTTGTATCTCCCCCAAACATTTAATTTTTGGGTTTTTACACTAATAGTTGTTCCCTCCACCACCCTTCATTATTACCTCTGCTCTCGACTGTTCCGCCACTGTTCCTCCGGGCCTCCGCAGCATTTCTTCTCCACCACTGCCTGGGTTTGTAACAGGTGTGTTTTATTATGCAGATAGCACAGAGGCAGCCATTTCAGCATTTTCCAGCGGATCAGCGGAAGAGATTCAGAGGGGGTTAATTCTTGTAATTAATGTTTAGCCCGCATTCAAAGGAGAGGGCGCAGTTTGAAGACTCAAGCACGCAAAAGGTCATATCCACGTCTTAATATCAGCAGGACACATTTCTCCAGGAAGTACATTTGCCTACAGTACTCCTCATATCTCCTCGAGCCCTAAAACAGTTAATTATACTGACAGAGCTTCTTAAAGACTGTCTGGACAAAAGTTATGGAGGTATGGAGAGATCTGCAGACTTTTCACCTGATGCATTTATTCCAAAAGGCTAGCACAGAGTTCTAGACCGCCGTAAGGACTTAAATAACATATTAGAGGTCAATCTCAACCTGACAGACGCTTCCACACAGTCTACAGAGTACAACAAAACTCCATTAAGCAGAATGGGCTCGGCCTCCTCCACCATTCTGTCTTAATGAGACTCATTTAATTTTTATCTACCCCTGTTACTCTCATTCTCCTATAAGAACCCCCGAGAACATATTGTAAAAGGTGGTTGTTCAGTTGTTTGGAATTTTTTCTGTTAGAGGGATTCAGTTGACTGTTAGAACAATCTTGGGAGGGAGTTACATAGTAGTTTGTATGTAATAGGCTGGGAGGAGAAATTTTGGATTATAACAGCCATTCAGCTATAGTGTGCATGACTGGTTTTGCATCAATTAATCAAAGCACATTTCACAAGATCCTGGTCTATTACTATTGGTGATGTTTTTCCTAACTCTGTTATGTACATTTTCATATTGTTTCATGTTCTTCTGGTAGGCAACAGAAGTATAACATAAAATTTACCCTTGTTAGGTGCCCTATGTTTCCTGCTCTCCCTACCTTTAATGTTTTATGCTTTATGTGCTATCTAAGAATTGATTTCAGTTGATTTAACCAGTGTAGTGGATGATATTTCCTACTCTCTGATGTATGAATTAAATGAATCAGTTCTTAGATGCTCTTGTTGGGTTTAAGCTGGAAGATTTGGGAACACTGGGGATTAGAGTTAGCCCTATCCACTAGGATCCTTGTGCAACCAGCTGACCTTTCTAAGATCCCTTTGTAAATCTTATCTTTGTTTTCCCTTGGAGTTGCTAAAGCAGACCTGGAGTTAAATGACCTCTGGTCCGATCTATAAGCAGCCCCTTTGTCCCTCTTTGAGAGCTGCCTTTGAGTATGTCCAAGCAGGTCTAGAGTTAAATTACCTTTGACCTGATCTATAGACAGAAATTTGGTTGTCTTTCCTTCTTTCACCTTCTTCCTTTAATGTTCCGTTCCATCATCCATCTAAAAGATCCTTTAGTATAGATGACTTGCCCTCTGAAAGCCTTGGCTAGTTGCTGCAAGTAATTCTCCTTTCATGACTCCATAGCCCAATGGATGGCACTTTCTTGGCCTATTCTCCTATGCTGAAGCATCCTGCTGTTTTGCTCTCTTCCTCCCAAAACCTTCTCAGTTTATGATCCCATGACCAACCCAGCAACCAACCAACCAAATTATTTAAAACCCCCCTTTGTGCTTCATAACTAGCCTAATATCTAATTTGAGCTTCAAAGACATATCATTCTTTTCTCTATTTGGAGAGATCCCTCTCCGGGTCTAGGAGGGTTAGATCCTAGGGCTCCAAAGTGGTTTGATGTTGTCTTATCTTTTGGTATTGCCAAATCTGCCAAAACATAGGAACCCCAACAAGATTACCCCCCCAGTCTTCCCGGTGGTCAAGTTTATCTACTGGCTTAGAGACGCCTACGATGAAAACTGAGGCACGTTTACCTCCCCTCAGGGGAACGAGATTTTCTCCCTTTCGCCCGACATCATCAAGCAAGCCCTCTGTTTTCCCACCAGCGCCACCTACACTTCTTTCAGCGAAGAAAATTTAACTTCCCAGTTTACTAAATCGCCATGGGAGCATCAAAAAAGCTTCATTGCTTCTATTACCAGCAGCCAGGCTACTACCCTTCCCGGTGCGGAACTCCTCCCATTAAACCTGTTTAATGAAGAAGTGCAACCCATCCTCGCTCTCATTGCCAGTCTTTTAGGTGTAGGCGGGTTGGGGGAAACTTCCAAAGTATGCGTTTTATTTCTGTGGTTAATGTCTCAGAAGGGGGTCACCCTGGATATCCCGGGTTACTTATCTGCCAACATTCACACCCAGTTCCAGGAGCTTTCAGAAACCAGTCATTTTCGTTTCTGTTCAATGGTGTTCTATCTTTTCTTATATCAGCATGCTGATAGGTTCGAGCATTTGGGCTTGGATAGGGTATACAAGGTCAATTCTCAACCCCGACCTGTTCTTTACTGAAACTTTGCAGTACGCCAATTTCCAAAAGGGGTGGGTTATTCAAGCTTCCTAAACGATTTCATGTCCATCGCTTACACCATCATTCATGATTCGTCACCACCTAGGGTTTTTCCTGAAATGAAGAACTGGCTGCAAGCTGGTAAAAGCCAGAGCACCGGAGATTGGTATCTCTTTGATAATTATACTGAAATTCGGGTCTACGGAGCTGAGTTCACCCCTTACCTGCTACCTGTGTTTCCCGCTCGACGAGTTTATGCTCTAAAGTATATTCAGCAAGCCCTCAAAGCTGACCAGCTCCACTTCGTCCCCGCTAAGAAGGGTTACATACTGAGGCTTCCTACCCATATCAGCCCGTTCGTCATAAATTTAAGACTCTATAGAGTGGAAGGCTAACTTGGAAATTTGGCCTTTGGTTTCGCAGATGGAGACAGATTCATCTGCCACAGGGGAAGAGGAAGGCATCAATAAAGGCCAAGAAGAAGAAGTGGGCCCTTCAGGAGCAGGTTCTCCCTCTCGTAAAAAGCAGAAAACAGTCTCAAGTGAAGCTGAAGTTATAGGGGAAGAACAACTGCTTGAACCTTTCATACCATATGCACCACTTGACATCAGCAAGGCCAGAATCAAGGTGTTGAGAGACAGCACCACCTCCTCCGACTTCACTGAGGTTTCACAGGCCATGGGAGACTATACTTCACCAGTGGTAGCCAAAAGGATCAAGAAGAACAAGATAATCAGAGATAAGTACAAAGCTGAGCTGGAGGGGTATGTAGAAAAGTATCACACCAGGATTTCTGCCACCATGAATGTGGATACTGAACACCTGGTACTGTCTATGGCTGAAGCCCTTTTGGATCCGGATATAGGTGCCACTAGCTACCGGGTACTCCAGCATGTAATTGACATGTATAAGGTGCCAACAACTGATATGTGCAACCTGTTTCAGGTTGTAGGTGATATGCTGAAGGACAAGGTAATGCGGGTTACCATTGCACTGAGAAAACTCAAGAAAAAGCATGAACAGGTGAGGATTAACCTGAAGAATGAGCAGGCAAGTACCCGCGCCTAGGCAAATCAAACATGTGGTCTCCGGGATCAAATCAGAGGGAAAGAGACAGGGGAAACAAACCCACAGGGATATTTAATAGACCAATTACAGAAGGAATTTTCCTCGTTGAAAGGCAAAGCCCGCATGCCGGCCTCCCAGCATGTGCAGACAACCGAGTTGGTGCAAGTAGAGAAAGACAAAACGGAATTGGCCGGCACATTGTCAAAAGAAAGAGAAGAGAAGGAGAAATTGGCAGGAACAATCGCTACCCTTCAGAGTAGGTTGTCAGAGCTACAGAACACTTGGGACACGCACAGTTGTGCGTCTGCTATAACACCACCTGAGACGAGTTCGCTTTCAGAAAAGATGGACACAACGAAAGCTGCTAATGATATACTGGAGAAATAGGTTTCCACTGTAAGGCAAAGGATCATGGATTTGGAAAAATCCCTGTCAGAGAATACTAGAACAATAGAAGCATTGTAGAAATAAATTGAACAAGAAAAGAAAACAAGGGCTGACCAGCAGAAGACTATAAATGATCTCAACACACGCCTAAAAGGTAACCTCACTCTCAGAGATGGTAGAAAAATTATTTGGTCCAAGATCATTTCAGCCGTGACAGAGCAATGGGAGTTTATGAAAGTCATCGAGGAGATGAAATCTTCAGTACTCTATCTCAGGAGGAGATTACAGGAAGGGGATCTCGATTTGGCCAACAGAGCTCAGCGCGCCAGGGAATATGTGTCATTCTTGAAAGGGTTGAGAGCTAACGAAGCAGAGAAGCATGGCATAGTCAGCTGGCATAAGGAAGCCTTGAAATGCCAGAAAATCATTGATAAGTAATCGTCTCGCGTCGTGGCTTCAAAGGCCTTGCAGCAGTTGATATACAGCGTGGACCGGTTTGATGCAGTTTGGGTCGAGATTACGACAGCAGGGCTTCCAACGTGCTGGGATTCCACCGCCCCTTCCATGCTACGACCATTACCAGAATATGAAGCATGCCTGAAGCAAGAAAGAGACTAGACAGATGTCCTGTCAGATAAAACCCCTCGGCTCAAGGCCGAAACCATGGTTGCATCACTACGCCCAGAGTTTGCTCTCCTTCACTTGTTAAAACATAAAGTTCCTACTGAGGCGAATCCCAACGATCTCACTTAGGCCTTCATTAGGGTAGAAGTATTTGCAACGATGCCTGAGCCTGCCGTGGACAGTCAGCAGAGGTGCACCCATTTTGTCAACCAAATTTCCAGTTCATCCGCAAACATGCCGCCACCAGTATCAGCAACAGCCTCGACCCCTTCTCGCAAATGATGCATTGTTATTTCATGATTCGGCCCTCGCGGCCTTTTTAATTTTTATCTTAGTTAGTATTTTTCAAGTTTCAGGTGGAATTTACATTTCACCACAGCAATTTACTTTTACTTAGACTGTTATACAATTTTGGTTTTAAAATGGCCGAGCGCCTAACAGCAAAGGATGAGAGGTTTTTATTCCTCATCATGATTTTTGTTACTTTGACAAGGAATTCTAACAAATTCCTAGCATGTGAGGAAGATATTTTCCCAAAATATCTTCTCGCCTATGTATAGAGGTTCCTATATAAACAAAAACAGCAGAGAACACAGGGTTCCAAATTTTATCAGAAAAATTATGTTGTAAGAGAATTTTGTATGCATTTTTGTTTAACTCTTGAATGAAGGTTCAGAGCCCGTTGGGTTTCAATTAAGATAATTTTTATCTGTAAGGAAGATTCCAGTCTTTGATATTTAATAGAACGTTACTTCACCTTTTATTTGTCAATCAATTGTTCGTCTTACCTCATCCGTTCTTCCTGTGTCATTTTTTGGAATGCGAGCAGCTCATTGATTTTAATGTGAACTTATCTTAGTTGGTACTTATGTTGGAATCAATCTAGCGCTTTAAATATGGCTCATGCATGATATATTGTTCCGTTCTCACAGCACCCACACTTCGGCTATATTGGCTTCAAAGTGATGTTATTTTGGAATACGCTATTATTGTGAATGGATTCTTAAATAGATAATCCCATTACATGGTGATATGTGTGTCTGGATATTATCTATACGACAGCTGATATTTTCTCATTCTTTCTTACATTGTGAACATCAGCAGATTACTTATCTCTGTTAAGTATTGTTGAACTGGCCCTCTTTACCGTGAACTGTCTTAAATTTTCTGACGCCTTTGCGTAAGAGTTTTACACTTTGTCTCTGCAATATACCTTTTGCTTGTCTAACTTCTGAAAGTTTTGGTCCCATTCAAAGTTGAACTTCCTGTTTATAAATGAAAGGCATGAGAGCTCTGTCCTGTTAGTTGTTTTTGTTATATTACATTACTTTTGCTCTCTACTGTTTAAGATGTCCTAAGCACTGGTCTTTCACAACTCAGGGCTGTCTCTAGGATTGACAACACCCCTTATCGTTCCTTCATTTTACATTCGCAACCCAGTATTTTAGACATTGTTGTTGACCAACCTATAGGTTTTCTAGGAGAGCACTAGTTCATTATCTCCAAATCCTCTCTTTGGGATAGTGACACCAGGTAGGCCAAACCAAAAACTTAAAGTCCATTTGATTCATATATGCATTACTAAAAGATATTGGTAATCCTCCATTTCCTTTCTCAAGCTGCATAACCATAACGAAAACAAATGGTGCACCACATCATTAAAATGTGTTTATATCCCCCTTTTCCTAAATACATTTTGGCATGAACACAACATGCTTGGGGGCACCTAGGCCCCTCAACCATAAAAATCGCAGATCTCAGCCAAAAACAGCATTGAAACCCCCTTTCTCTGACAGGTCACACTTTTCAGGTCATTTCCTGGGACAGGTCGCAGTTTTCTGCCCAGTACCTGCTACCCAGGTCGCAGCACAGACCCCAAAAAGTGCGACCTGGCCTGTTCATGAGCTCTAGGTACCTGTTATTTTTTAGTACCTTGATACTTCACCAGGACCCATTGTGTCCACGAAGTGTCTATTCACCTCTCCTCCAAATCGAATTTCCTCACTTACAACACTTGTACTGGGGGCACCACTTTTCCTCCTTACTTGTCCTTGTTCATGTCGATTTTCGTCATGAGATACCCTATTGTACTCATGTTTTTATGGTCCCCCATTGGACCTTTACTGTGTGGCAGCACCATCGAGTCGCCCTTTTTTAGAGCATTCGAGTTGAGTCATCATCACATTCATGGAATCTATCCCGAGTCCCTTTGTATCCCGCTATAGCCCTCCATCCTTCATTGATCGGTCCCTCTCTTGTGTCGCACATTATGGCCTTCAGTCCCACTGTCCCCTATCCCTCATGATATTGTGTGAGTCCCTACCAAGCCATTCATGCTCTTTATGCTCTAACAAGGGAAGTCGTCCATCCCCTACTCAGTATCCCCCATTTCATCATCATCATTAGTGTCTATCTGTTTGTCTCTCTACTATTTTCCCTCATGCCTTAGTTGGGGTTCCCTTATCACCTCACCTATGGCGGACCTACTTCTGTTGACATCAGCTCATTTACTCCAGAAGCCAGGTCTAGGGGGCAGTGTACCTTGGTTCGAGCTCTTCTCAGCATGATCGTGATCTATACACTTGATGGTTTAGTGATGTAGAAACATCTATTGGTGATTCCCGGGCGTGTGTGAGATGTCTCAACCCTCATGAGGGGGTGGCCCTGCAGGTATCCCCCCACATGCCCGTATGACTTCTTCATTTCTGCCCTTGATGTAGCTCCTCTCATTTGATGATATCGGCCTCAACCGCTTGCAACGCCTCTTCGATTTGCATGTATCCATTAGATTTTGTGAGCCCTTCCCCGTGTGTAGGGGGAATTTGGGTGTATTTGTATCTCATGTACTAAAATATTCTTATATAAGTCCTGACAGTTATTCTAGGCATCGCATGTATGTGGGATTCATCATTTTATTTATCTGGTTCATGTTTAGGCTAGCACATGCTTCCTTATTGCGTTCCGTGGTTTTCTGGGCGCCTTATTCTTTGTACTCTTGTCTCGGCGGGCATAGGTATGCCTCCCCCGCTGCCTTTAACACTGGTACCACTTCATCAACTAGAGACTTGTTGCACCTGTAAGTCTCGTCTCCTCAGGGTCTAGTCCTTTAGCACATTAGACTACCTTACATTGCTCTCTCTCACTCCCCTCTTCATGCCTAGTGATTGAGTTCTTACAACATACTTCGGTCATACGATTTTCTCCTAACACTCGTACGTTGGGGGGCAATCTGTTACGCCATTTTTTTGGTCATTTAACCTATTATCATTAGATGAACCCAAGTACACCATGTAAGACCAATTTTACCCTAAGTAAAATTGCTTTCACCATGTGAAATAACATTTGTCTATATTTCCTGGTCATATTTAACCCAAAACAAGGAAATTAATTAAATAAATCATTATTTGTTTAATTATTTCCTAGGAATAAGATATTTAAATCATTATTTAAATAATATTCCTAGTTAAAATTGACTAAATCATTTTTAATTAATTAAATAAATCATTATTTATTTAATTATATCCCCACCATCTCCCTAAAATAATAAATAAATCATTTATTTATTTGTTGTTTATAAATAAAGGAATTGAACCAAGTCAAAAGACCTTTTCCTTCCAACAAATATAATAAAATATTCCTAAAGGGTGGTTCTAGAATTTGATTAATGATATTTTATTCATGCACCAAGTTCTAGATAACCCTAATATTTTGTTATAAATAGGATGGTTTTCCCTATTCATTAGTCACCTCCATTGCATTAGATCACTCTGGATCTACTCTTGGTCACCATTTTCCATTTTTGTCTTGTGAGCTCCCATTGAGTTCTATGTTTTTTTGGGTCTTCTACACCAATAAGAGAGAGATTTTAGATCTGAAACGCTGAGGACTTTCAAGAACCCATCCCATTGAGGAGAACCGAAAAACACCTTTCTTGTTTTCCTCTTAGGTGCCCCATTTTTTAATATAATATAAAAAATTCTTTCAAATACATCGTTCTTGTCTTGTCTATTGGATACATGGAGCCATATTGTATTTTATCTGCTTAATGTCTTTTGTGCTTAGATCTGGATTTGTGCAGCATTATTTGGATCACCTCATTGCAGATTTAAAGATATTTTGCAGCCATAATCGATGTTAGGGCTATTTTTTATGTGTAGCTAAAGTGATCTTTTACGACGAAAGATTCATACTAACATAAACAATACTAGTGATCTTAGAGTATGGTTACTTGATCTCAGTGGCATGCATTTTATAGGAAGTTTGTCTCTCGCTATTTCAAATTTGACTTCTATGAGATTTCTTAATGTTCCAAGAAACATCCTATCGGGTAGAATACCTCCCAAGGTTGGGGACTAATTGTTTTTGGAGATTCTTAATGTGAGTAGCAATAGTTTGCAAGGTCAAATCCCTCTGCAGTTATGCAATTTTTCATCCTTGAGAAAACTTGAAATGTCTAATAATCACATTTTTGGAAATATGTTACAGGATCTTGGTAATATCTCACCTCTCCAGGAGATTTTGGTGTATAACAATTATCTTACCTGTGCATTTCACTCATCATTGAGGAATCTCAAGGACTTGCAGGCCTTCTACACCAGGAATAATATCCCATCACGTACAATTACCCCATAAATGAGTGAGTGTGATAGCTTATATATTATTGGATTGGCTCAAAATAAATTTCAAGGTGAAATCCTGAAGGAGTTGGGAAGGCTTCAGAACCTAAATGATTTGTGATTGTGGCTGAAATTGTTTTAGGGTTAAATTCCTAAAGAACTCAAAAATTGAAAAAAGTTAGAAGGGATTTATTTGTATGAAAAAAATTTAGTTGAATATATCATGGAGGAGCTCAGAAACTTGAAATATATAACGTATCTACATTTGTATAATAATAATTTGAATGGAACAATCCCATGGTAGCTATGGAACTACACGTATGCAACTGAAATTGTCTTCTTCCCAAACTTTTTGACATGATACATTCCTCTAGAGCTTGGTGACATAAAATATTTGTGGGTGCTTCATCTATTTAAGAATCAACTAAAGGGGAATATTCCTTGACCACTGGGACAATTAAGAAATTTAAGGAACTTGTATCTATCCTTCAATCAACTTAGTGGCAGTATTCCAACTAAATTCCTATGTTTTATCAATTTATAATCTATACATATTTATGGTAATTAATTGAATGGAAAAAATACTCCATATATTAGAGTGTTAAGTAGACTAAAAGTGCTTTATCTTTCAAAGAGTATTCTTCGTGGAAGCATCCCAAGTTGGGTTTGTAGTGTTGGAAAAATAGCAATATTAAACCTTTGTTGCAATCAGATAACATGGAATATTCCTCATAGTGTGAAGAATTACAAATATCTAACGCAACTTAGTATAGGAGACAAAAAACTGACAGGTAGCCTACCCAAGGAGCTTTGTCGACTTATTAGTTTGACTACTCTAGAATTAGATCAGAACACGTTCATTGGATTTATTCCTCTAGAATTAGGGAACTTTGAAAGTCTGGATAAGAATTCCTTTTCGATAATTATTTTTTGGGTCGTCACCCCCTGAAAATTGAAAATATTTTGGAAATTATAAGTTTAAATATCTCATCAAATAATCTTACAGGAAGCATTCCTATGCAACTTTCCAATTTTTTAAACCTTGCATGAATTGACATGTGCATGAATTATTTTACTATAAATGTCCCAAATGAGCTAGGAATATCAATTGTTTGGAATCAATGAAGCATTCTAATAGCAAACTATCAAGAAAAATACTTGGTATTCTTGGAAATATTTACTGTTTGACAAAACTGCAACTCGGTGGGAACAACTTTTCAGGACCTATCCCACAACAAATTGGTCAACTTAAAATCTTGCATATTACTCTAAATATGAATTGGAATAGGATTTTAAGGTTATCACCAGCTTAACTAGGAAACATGAGTTTTCTAAAATCCATCTATCTCAAATTATCAATTTATTGGCCAACTTCTTCCTTCATTTGTGAATCTTTAGAGTTTTGATGGCATGTAATGTTTCATACAATAACCTTAATGGGATTATGCCTAAAATAATGATTTTTCACAACATGCATGTTGGTTGTTTCATTGCAAATCAGGGGCTTTGTGGATGACCAATGCCAGATGCATGCCAAGTACAACCCTTAAGTGTAGGGAAATCTTCCTTTCCCCATTTTTGGCAGGAGGTGGAGACACAAACAACGAAGATTGTGGCCATAATTTTTGGAGTGTTTGGGAGGTATTCATTGATTATAATGGTTTTAATTACTTATTTTTTGAGGAAGGAAGGATGTATTCTCATTCCTCCTGAAGACCAACAATCCTTCAAGTCAGTGGTTTATTTTTTCCCAATACAAGGCTTCACTTTCCAAGACATAGTAGAAGCCACATATAATTTCTTTGAGACAAATGTGATTGGAAGAGGAGCATGTGGAACAATTTATAAGGCCACCCTTCATTTAGGAGAGCTTATTGTTGTCAAAAATATGGTTTCTCAACTAGAAGGAAACGAAAGAGATTCAATTTTGAGATATCCACTCTTGGTGAAATCAAGCATTGTAATATTGTGAAGCTCTATGGTTTATTCTATGACAATGGATAAAATCTTCTTTTCTATGAGGATATACCAAATAGAAGCTTAGGTGAGTTTCTTCATAGAAGTTCGTTTATCTTACATTGGGATGCTCATTACAAAATTTCCATATGAGCGACAAAGGGGATATCATACTTACATCATGATCACATACCACGAATTATTCATCGAGATATAACGTCCAATAATATTCTAGTTGATGAAAATTTTGAAGCTCATGTGGGAGATTTTTCACTAGCTAAGTTGATTAACCTTCCATATCCAAATTCAATTACTATTGTTGCTAACTCATATGGTTATACTTCTCTTGGTAAGATATGTTCGTGCCCTGAGTGAATTCTTATTTACCAATTCTTTGGTTTTCACTATGAAATATGATGTACTACTTTATTTGATGAGTTTCTATTGCATGAAGATTACTTCTTTCAGAATATCATTGGAATCTACTTCAAATTTATTACACAATAATATGCTTATTTCCTTGGAATATTTTTATGATATTCACTAATGGTATCATTCTTTTCTACACAGAAACAAAAAAAATTGGGTTTAGTTCACTAGAAACAAAGTTAGGATTTGCTTTTTTTGGGGGTTAGTTCAATTTGTTAGAATTTAATGTTTTAAAGTTGTTGCAAATTTGGAATCTAGCTCTTGGAGATGTTTGAATAAAATTCCACATAGATCCACTGAATAAGGAAAAAATATTGGTGAGCCCTAGTATTTCACCAAGAGTGCTGCAACTCCTACAGGCTACTCTAGTTTACTTTATCAATCTGGGTTTCGTACAAACTTGGAGGTCACAGTGCTATATACATAGTAGATGCATTCTACTCATGCCATCCTCTTCTGAGTCCTACGAAAGGGTGCTACTGCTAGGGTTTCTGAGTGAAGTATGTCACAATTCTAAATTATACCTATAACTAAAAATGACTCAAAACCATTACTCTATAAAAAATCAAAGGACTATTCTAAAGCAAGAAGATACATCTATCTATTTTACAAGGAAGGAAATCTACAATTTAGGCTATTGTAAGAAATAGAAGTAAACTAGGCAACATTCATGAAGTAAATGACTGAATTGAAATTGTATAAAGGAAAAATAATCTAATTGCACATTGTTGGGCCAAATGGTTAAGTAAAATCTAACCATTTATGCTTAACTTCTATTGTTTAACATTGCATCTAGTCATGGGCTAACTATGCTTGTAAATACTCTGTTTTGCAGCAAAAGAAGGAGGCATTAAGGTGGCTTAAGAAGGTCTTGGACTCATGGATTCAGAGTTCAAGGTGTCTTGGAGGTTGTGGCAAGGTTAAGTGAGGTGGAAGATGGTTTCTGGGCTGAATGAGAGGCTAAGTGGCGCTGCTACAGGTTTCCTGTAGTGCTACAGGATGTCCTATCAATGCTACATGAAACAAGCAGATGGTATTTTGAGGCAAAAATTGATGAGGAAAGGGGTAAGGAAGGTGAAATTAAGGTCTATTTATGAGAATGGAAGGTGGCCAACCCCTTTTCCAAGCTCATAACTTCTTTCAAAGCATGTCTTGCAGTTCTAGGGTTGCTTTGGTGTGGTGGTGAAAATCTCAAAAACAGGGCTGAGGGAAATTTTGTCGAAAGGAGGTTAGTGAAGGGTGATAAATGGAGCTAGGGATGCTGGTGGAGTCCTCCTATGCTGCTCTACTCAAACATCCAAGCAGGTGGAGTCCTCCTATGCTACTCTACTCAAACATCCAAGCAAACTACCTGTTCATGCAATAAAAAAATGACAACGCTATGATGAATAATATGGAAAAGACGAGTTAAATTTGATAAGAAAACCTACATATGCATTAAAACATAAATCTAACTCAATTTTTTCAACATGTTCATGAAAAATACAACCTATTTATTATTTCCAAGAAATCATAAGCTGAAGAGCAATTTTGGTCATGTGGTTAAGATCTTCCCTCCTCAAACTCCAATGAAAGAGGTGAGAAAGGGAGGCTTTGACACACAAATTTTGGAGTTTATATCCTCTTGTACCATGATCTACAAGAGCCTAACGACAACAAATGTGAATTTCAAGAAAACCAAAAACAATAAAATGAAATGTAAGCAAACTAGATAAAACTCATGAAATAAACTAGCTACAATGTCATAAAAATAAACATAAATACACAAGAGGTAGATTGAGGCCAATGGATTGGGCCCTAACCCAAAATTACAACTCTCTAAAACTAAATCATTGAAGGAAAAACTGAATACTCATTTTATTACAGAAATAGTCTCATTACAATACCATGAAAGTCTCAAAAGTCTATTATAAGAGCTAAGGGTATACTAGCTTCCTCCAAAATTTGAATCCCAATGAGCTCTTGCTTTACCCTATTTATCCTAAAGGGTAGATACCAACAGCTCCCTAAATAATAGGTGATGTGTCCCCTTTGATTGCAAGAGAATTGGAGCTTTGGTGCACTTGTTCTTCCACTTGCTTGGTTGCCTTTGATTTTGAGTTGTTCGAGGGAATATCGAGGATACCTTGGCTTCATTTAGGAGTTAATGAGGTGGAAAAACCTCCTATAATATCTCCTTACATTCTACTCCAAGCTTTGATTGCACAGTATTAAAAAAAATAGAATATCTTCGTGATTATCCTACATTTAAACAATATTAGGCATTCAAAGTATGACAAGCCTTAATCACATCTACACTAAGAAAAATATCACCATAATGTAATTAAATGTGAGAAAGAGAGACTAATAATGATAAAAAGGTGACAATTAACCTCTTCAAATATACCTAATGATGGTGCTCATCCTCTGAGCAACTTAGTCCTCCTTATTCATTTATTTCGGTGCTTTATTGGCCCCTCTAACATCCCAAGGAATAAGTGAACGATTTCATTTAGGAGGGTAGAATCCAACATTATTTTATGCCTCCTCCCATTCTCCAATTTCCTCATCTTGGTCTTTCACTTCACCCAGTATCAATAGAAAAGGTGGACTAAGTTTCAAGCCAAGCCATTTTATTTCCATTGTCTGCTTAGCCCTCTTGTATAATGGTGCCCTTTCTATGGCACTCCTCAATCTCTCTAGGCTATGATATTCCATTTTTATGAGACTAAGAGGGAGGCCATTCCACCTTCTTTGAATTTCCATTACATATTCATATACCAACAACCTAGAAATATCATCAAAATGTGCAATAGATTGTGCTTGTGTGGTGAGGCACTTGTCTGCAAGGTTGGCATCATTCTCTATCATGAGGTGATTGTTGATGACTCCCCTAGGGCAGAATAGTTCTACCCTTATATGTAGAGGCTCTCTGTTTTCTCTTCTCATCACCTTCTTTACTTCCTCTGCTCTTGCTTCCTCATTGACCATCCAAGAAGATAATGCCATTAACTCCATATCTCCCAACCTAGGATTAGGGTCCCAAATTCTTAAGTCTGTCAAAATAATATTGTGCATGCATAATTATGCCATCTTGGCCTTGTCTCACATGTTGGACTGATTGAAAAATTCAATGAATTTCATGTAGTTCTAAAAAGGTAAGGACCCGTGAGAGGATAATTTCTTAATCTGAAATTGGAGCCACTGTTCTTTGAGGTAGATGGCATAGGAGTTTGATGGATATCTATGTTGGATGGCCTCCATGCACAAATCTAACATGGTGGAAATTTGTTTGTCTTTTTGTTGAATTTGACTTTGCAATCTTGCATTATTTGCCTATGTTTCCTGAAAATGATCTTTCAACATGGATTCTCTGAGTCTAACATCACACAAATCCCTTCCCAACTCAGTGACCTTCTCCTCCATGATCCCTATGTCATGCACACCTTTTTTTGTAGTAATTTCCATCCAATGATGAGTGCGTGCTCTTTCTTATTCTAACTGATAAAATAAGGGGACTGCAAGCTTCTGAGGAATCATTCGAGCCCCTTCAATAAATGTATAGTAATAAATAAGATCTGGTTGAGGGCTAGGGTGTGAAGCTATTAATATATCTTTAGAAACAGATTTTTGGGAGCTAGGATCCTCCTTTTTCTCCTTCGCTTCCCGCCCTTTGGCATATTTCCCTTCAACTTATGCTTCTTTATCAAATTCTTGGGCCTCTTTCCTCCCCATGGGTGCCTTATCTCCCTCCCCCAAGGCTTCCTTCTTTGTTTCTGGCACTACTGAAGTTTCTTGTAGCACAGATAGAGTTTCTTGTACCAAACTCTATTTTTCCTGTAGCAAACCCTCCCTTACTTACTTTTTCTTCTTTTCTGTCTTTTCAGGGTTTGTAGAGGTTGGTAGATGTCTAGGGGATGCCAACCTATATGAATGTCTCATCCTATAGGTCATATGTTTCCTCTCAGGTGAGGTGGCCTCTTGAACTCTCCCTTCTTCCAACCTTATCTCATCATCATTTTTAGGTGACTCCTCAATTGTTATATGGCTTTCGGTTGGATTTTGTGGCTTCCCCTGCCCTACCCTAGCACTCTTTCTAGTCCTGAAGTACATGGGTGTTTGTATTTTTATCTTGGCCTTCACTGGTGTGCTCAAACTGCCTAAGGTAACAACCAATTTTTTCTTTGATATCTCAGGTAATATGTTGGACTATTGAGGATAGGTATCAGTGCCTAGCATAGGGTGTAATATTTCCTCCTAACATGTCTTCTCTTCCTTCTTCTCCTCTGTTTCTTCCTCATATGTTTCATCTCCCTCTTTTTCTTCTTATTTTACTTCCTCTATTTCTAGGGTTTTTGTGTTTTCTGTTTCAGCCTCCATCTCTTCTTATTCCTCATATTATCCTTCTATCTCTTCAACTTCCCATTCTTCTTTTTCTTCTTCCATTCCCTCTCTCCAAAACTAGAGGAAGAGGTTTGTCTAGTTTGGGTGGCTATGAAGGCTTCCCTATCCATATATATGAATGAGGACTAGGGTAGAGGGAGTTTCAATCTGTTTAGAATATCGTTCACTATAATCTTGATGAGGCCATGGTTAGCTAAGTTATGGTACTTCCTTTCCCCTACCTTTTGTCTCATGTCCCTAATTGAATGAAAGAGGAAATAGGGAATGCTTAGTCTTTGTTATAGAGGGAGTTCTCCTTGAAATATAAGTTAATTCAACAACCTGGAGTGGTATCCATAAACCACACTAAGTATACCCTCATAGGAAATTAATTTCATAATGTGGAATTCTACTTCATCCCAAGGGTATGGAAGGCTTTCTCTCCTCACTCCATTTTTGTCTTCAATGAATTCTTCACCTTGAAGAAAAGAAGATATTTTTAGTTGCACTGCTCGACACCCTATATTCCTTATTACACTTGACTCCTAGGGAAAAATTGGTGACTCTATTAATTAACCCAGGTGCAATTGTGATAGCTAGGCCTCTAACCAGAGTGGCGTCCCTCTCATTTTTTTGTGATTGCGAGGCCATTGAAAATTCTTGAGCTATCTCCTCATAAAATCCCTTGAGGAGCTCGAATAAACCTAACCACTAGTGGTTCCTGATAATATCCACCACCTGAAGGCACGATCTTATCCTTTTGATATATGCAAGCTCCCTTCTGTTAAATCATCCTCCCATTTTATGGCTTTATTAGGAAGGTGACTGAATTATTTTGTCTGAGATTTATTGGTGAAGTGTGGCCTTAGAGATTATATTTTTTAAATAAAATCAGGCTACCTTGATTCAACCTCTTAATTTATGAATTTTTGTTGATTGTGCATAAATTTCATGGAAAATTCACAAATTTGGGGAGTGGCAACCACTTACCTCTGACCTCTAGTGTTTTTTTCATGGGAGATGGTGGTATTAGGAGTTAATACCACCTATGAGTGGCTCTTCTTTGCACTTTTTCTCACTTTTGAACCTTCTATGAAGTTTCCTATAGCATAGGGTTTGCACGCAGACTCGACCTTGGTGCTTCATTCTTCAATGGCTCCTCTAACTTTCCTTCCTCCCAGTTCTCTCAAAATTCTAAATGAAATGAGAAGAATTAGCCAACACTTCCCTTTATGGAAACTTAACTGAATTTGGAGTGGAGTGATGACTTGGATTGTGGCACAAATTTTCCTCTTTTGGACCATTGGTCCCACTCCGCTTGATCATTTCCGCTTCCTCGGAATCACCTCCATGTCCTTGTGAGCTCAAAATTAAATGATTTTACTTGCTCATGTGGCATGCACACTCAACTTCTCATTCACTCTAACTTCACGAGGGTGTCCAAGTTAACTAGCCACCTTTTTTCCTTGTTAATCTCTAATTCTCGACATTAATTCATTTTGGTCAACATGAATGCATAGCGAGAGGGTGTGTTGTAGGGTAAAATGCTTGGGTTTTTGGTTATCGTATATCCCTCTCAGGGCTTTCCGGTGCCCGAGGCAGACAATAATATTAGCTGTATAGTTCACAAAGATGGCATATACATGTTCATATTAACTTAAAACAACTTGATAGAATGAGATAGAAAATTACCTCTTTGATGATCTTGGAATCCCTTGGAGAGCACTAGGCAGAAAATCAGGAGTTCTTCTTCACCGGCTCCAAATCTTGGTCTTGCAATCAATCAAAGCACCCGTGTAATTTCTAACATAACATATATCCTATCAATTAAGCCAATATATAATAAAAATTTAAATCATGCACATCTAATCCATTCATCTCATGCTATATAAGTGATTAAACAATAATGACGATATCAACGCATAGAATGGACAAAACATATACAGTTCTATTGATTTATGAAAAAGGAGGATTACAACCGTCGATTGCACCAAGCCCTCCTCAGCCTTCCAATCTCTCTATCTCTCAGAGTGGTGATGTCTCGATCAAAAATTTCTCAATGAAACTCTTTGACCCTTGACCTTCACACTACAACAATGATATCTACTTCACAAGTATGCAAAACTTTAGCAAATCTTCGACCTTGAACAAAGAGCCTTCAACTCCATTTTATAGGAGATGGAGAGAGAAATCATTGCCCTTCTCTTTCCACCAATTGTGAATAGAAAAAACCAAGATGTTTCTCCAACCTCCATGATTTTTACTTCTTTGAGAGTTCAGTTTTTTATGGCAATGCCCAATAAGAGATCAGTGCTTTGCAGTTTCCTTTTTGTACTAACTTTCTTGTGAGAAAAAGCTAGAGATTCAAATCATTGTCCACGGGTTTTTCCCGTTTCAAACTTAAAACACGGGTAACGTTTCCCTCTAGTGTAAACAGAGCATTTTCCTAGCCACTAATGTGGCCCATTCACTGATCAACTGCGTTATAACGCTCTTGTGTTGTTATAGAGAGGCGTTACCTTGGCAGAAATAGGTTTAATTTAGGTCTTTGTATTCCTTCCATATTTGTCTTCTCCTCTGAGCTGATGAGGAGGTATTTTGACCTGTAACAAATTCCCCCTAAAGTGTGAGGTCAGAGATGAAGACGATGGCCGAAATACTTTACAATGTGTGTAGTAGAGATAAAGAGATTGAAAGACTGAGGAAAACCTGAAACAACAACATATGTCAAAAAATATAGTATCTGCCTTGAGTCAGGAATTCCCATGCTCAGTAGCTTAAACAACATGATTTCTCTAGAATAGAGATATGAAGAATATGTCCATCGATAAGCACAATGTGGAATTTTCTGTCATAATAGGATCAGGCTGAAGAAGTTGTCTCCATAAACAATATCGCAACTTGAGGAAGGAAACACAACTTTAATTATGTAGCCTTTTCCCCAAGGTCTTTACCGCTGATTCACTTAAATTGCATATTCCTCAACATGTGAATGAAGGAGCTGTCGTCGAACATGTGAGAAATTGTCTGATTACCAGTCGATAATGAAAAATGTTAACAGACGCGAAGGTGGCCACCGATAATGATGATGGTCCCTAAGATGCACAGTACAATCTAGCGAGTGTGAATAAAATGAGTTTAAGTCGAACACTCGTAGAATAATTCGACCAGGAGCCAATGATGAAGACCCCTGATCAAACACAAGACTACTTGCCACTGATGTCTACAAGTATCCGGGTATTGATGGGTTTCTGGATCAAATTCCTAGATAAGATGTTGAAGTCGATAGGAAGAGATCTGTTGAAAGGTAGGCACTGAGGTGTCCTACATCAGTCAACACGAAACGGAAACCAACTGATTTTGTTTATGATTGAGATAATGAAGAGTAAATGGGGATGTTAGACGACAAATAATTTCTGTCATAATGAGTGGCTTGGTTGATAACAGGAGCAGTAGATAGCGAGATCTGCTTGAACAATAGAAGGCACTGTAGCACGGTACTAGGTATCTGAAGCTTGATGAACACCAAAGAGTGTGTTAGGATTTTACCGGTGCAGGGGCACTGGGAGATGAAGGCTAATACTCATAAATGGTAGGGTTCAGCTAACTGCGAAAGAGTTTTCTGGGGAGTACCATGTTCAAGAAATTTTCTGCCAAATCGACCTTTCTAAAATGTAACAGAGTTAGTATCCATTTTGTCCAAATTTTTCCCCATATGATTAAGTTTAACGAGTCCAAATGAGTAAACTCGGTGAATTTTTCATATTTAGAGAGTCTGAAAAATGTCATAAAAGACAACTTCGTGCCCCGTCTGATTAGGTTTAACGAGTCCAGACGAGTAAACTCGGTGAATTTTTCATGTTTAGAGAGTCTGAAAAATGTCATAAAAGACAACTCCGCGCCCGGTCTGATTAGGTTTAACGAGTCCAGACGAGTAAAATCGGTGAATTTTTCATGTTTAGAGAGTCTAAAAAATGTCATAAAAGACGACTCCATTGGGGTACCTTTGTCATGTCTTGATAACCGAGCATGACAAAGGGAGAATAGTAAGCCCGAAACAGTTCATTTTCCGTAAGTTAGTCCATCGAAGCCGTAAAAGTGAGAAATCTATGTTCGATGGATGTCTACCTCATTTTGTTATGAGTACGAGGAGACGGAGTAAACTCAGTACTCTTTGTGAAATTTTAACGAGTCCAACAAAGAAAAACTCAGTGCCCTCCGTGGAATTTTAACGAGTCACGCGGAGAAAACTCGATTACCTTCGTGAGATTTTAACGAATCACTCAGAGAAAAATCGGTTACCTTTTTAGTTTAAAGAGCTTTGAAAAAGAGAAAAAGAATGGATCCTTACTCTCTGTCGTGGTAGTTTAACGAGCCCGAAAAAGTCAACTCGGGGTTTTTTCAGTTTTATGAGCGAGAAAAAGATTCCTAAAAAGAAAGCTCAGTGCTTATTCATAGTTTTAACGAGTTTGAAGAAGAGAAATCTAGGTTTTTCGGATTAACGAGCAAGAAAAATACCATACAAAAAGAACGCTCGATATCAACTTCGTATAAGTTTAACGAGTCCGAAGGAGGGAACTCGAGGTTTTTCAGATTAACGAGCAAGAAAAATACCGTAAAAATAATGCTCGATAAAACATGAGTATGTATACACATAAATCTTGATTTCATGCTCGAAGATAGACGGGTCTATGCCCGGAATTTCGTCATAAGACCAAGCAAACACATCACAGAATTCCTTGAAAAGGGATATGAAGTGTGCAATTTCCTCTGGAATACAATCGGCTCCAATCTGAATATTTTCTACGATACCCGTTTTGACCGAGATATCAATAAGAATTGTCTTAGAAAGATTACCCATGTTCCCTTATGAATTGATAGTTTGAATAGTCGTGTAAGCGGAGGGAACCATCTCAGGTCGGTCAAAAGATGGGATTTCAGTTTGTGTTGCGTCCGAGTCAATCATCGAAGCGCGATGGTGGGAAGGTCATTCTTCTAACGACATGATCTCTCGAATAGCTTCTTCTGTAGGCCAGACTTCATTGAGGATATCCTTAGAGATAACTGTGATGGGAGGGAGGTTTGTACCTTTGGTTGAAACCATAGCAGTGGAGGGTTCAGATGCGGTTTGGATGGCTTGGTAAGCCAACTCGGCCGGTGAAAGCGGCATCTTATCTCCATAGGAATCAATGTCTGAAGGTGCCGGGATGATCCATGGGTCGATAGAGCCATCCAAAGTGGTGGATATCATTGCAACCGTGTTTGGGATATGCGGCGGCGGGAGAGGAAAACAACCCAGTAAGGAAGATGCCTTCAGAAGACTGGTACTAATACTGACGTAAGAGTCAGGAAAGCCTCCTATTAGGGGTATAGTGCTACTTGGTAACGTGGCATAATCGGGGGTGTAGAAGGATATCTGATCCATCGTGACTATTTTCCCATCCAATGGAAATAGGATGAGTCGGAAGACCAGAGACACAATGTCGGTCATGGCATAAGACCAACTGCGACCAAGCACTAGATTATAGTCGAGATGGCGCTCGATGAATTCAACGTCCATGTTTACCGTTTTCCCACTCAGAGTGATGGGAAAGCTAGCAAGGTAACCTTTTGGGAGGAATGTGTGGCCATCGAAAGCTTTGAGGGAATTAGACGGCGGTGTTAAGGTGGGAGAACCTAAATTGAGCCAGCAAGCTTGTGACATAACGCAAGTTGAAGCACCTTCGTCTATGACAGTGCGATGGATTGGTCTCCCTTTCAACACAACCTGCACCTGGAATGCGATTTGGTGTGAAAGGCGAGGTTTACACTTTTCCATATCAAAGATAGCTAGCATGGAATCCTGGGGGTCTATTCCACCAATGGCCGAAAGCAAGGCTTTCCTTTGTGCTGGACATGTTTGTAATACTTCGAGAGCAGACATAGCTGACGGTGCCTGCGCCAAATATTCTACAATGTTGTATTTTTGGGCTGCACGTGCAGAGGTGTTATGAGTCATGCGTCGAAGTGTCCCTTTTGGGGGATGAATCACGGGGTCAGCAGTAGGTCGTTCGATATGCAAATCGTTGGGCGGTGATGGATTTGAACTAGTACCAGGTTCTTGAGCATCTATGGTAGGATTTCCATAAATCTTGGCTTGATTTTGAAGTTCAACACTCTCAATGCCATAAATGGCAGATGGTCCTTCGCCGGAAGGATATGAACCACCATTGTCCCATTGATGGGGTTGTGGTGGATTGTCAACCATGTTTTGATGTTGCTGCTGTTGATTAGGGAAAGGATTATGAAGAACGACAGGTGTTCGCCCATAATCCTTGTTGGCAATAAAATCGGTGCATTCCTGCAGCTGAAGAAATTTTTAGGTCAAGTGGTCCTCCGCACATATCTCGCAAGGAAATTTAATGAGTTTATTCTTCCCTTTGTCATTTTTGGCAGCGTTTTTCTGATTAGGGTTATTATGATTATCCGACTGCTCTTCCGAAGAAGATGTATTTTTCTTGTTCTTCTTATTTTTCCCGCTAGGTTTTTGTGAGGTTTACACAGAATTTACCTCAGCGGTGGGAAGAGTAGTCATTTGGTGAGGGGCGGTGGCAGCCGAAAATGGCTGGGAGGCTTGCCTCAAGACTGTTTTGTGGCTACGCCAGAGATCATGCCAACGAGACCGCCAGCATGAGCTCTGGTTTTCTGAGTAGCCAGAGGATTTGGGTTACGAGGGGCATTGGGGAGAAAATCATATAGCATGCCAGATTGTGAATATATTAAATCCAAATGTTGGGCACGATGAATGCATTGATCTTCTGTAACCGCACCGAAAAGGCCAATGTATTTTGAGATGTGGGGTAAGAGAGACTTGCAAAACCAATTGGCTAAGAGATGACCAGCCTCCTCCTACGTCTCCATTCATGAATGTGATCGGAGATGTGGGTGGCGATGTCTTGGCACAACGAGGTTAACAGTTCCGTTCTGGTTTCAAATCTAATTGGTAATTGGAAGTTCTTTAGGAACTCCGTCACTAAAGCACCAAACGTATTGATGGTGGCACATGGAAATTCAATGTACCACTTGGCAGCATTGCCTGTAAGCATGCGGGGAAACAGTCGAAGCCGGACACTATCATCCACCATGGAATTGGATATACACCATAGATGAAAGGTAGTGATGTGTGCGGCTGGGTCGTCCCCTTGTTTCCTGTCGAACTTCGGGATGTCAGAAGGAATCTTATTCTATACTGGAGGCCAAAGTGGGTTGTGATTGATGGGATCGTTAGTCATTTTATGGATATCGGGGATGTCCAAAGCTGCCAAAAATGGCAATTGTGGATTTTCCCCTGAATCTAACCAAGGCAGTATGGGCTGACTACTTAGACCATAGGGTCCACCCATCAATTTGTTACCAGGAGGATAAGTAGGACTTTGGTAAAAATTTCCTATAGGTGGAGGAGTAGGGACATACGGTTGTTGTCCATAGGGCATGTTGTATTGCAGGGCGAACGGTTGGTTGCCCCCAGTATAAAAGTGCCCTCCCATTCCATATGGAGCTTGGGGTTGGTTAGTCCAAATGGATTCAATAGATTTTCTCGGAGGCATGCTACTACTTGCATAGTTTTGCAACGAGATAGACCCTACACCTATATTTGAACCACTTAAGGGAACAATATTGATAATAGGTTGTCCCATTTGTCCTAAGGATTGCAGAGGAAGTGAAATGTTCCCTGCTACCTGCATGCTGGTGACACTTCCCCCTGGTATAGTGGCCAAGGGGTTTGAACTCAACAGAGGGTTCCAACCGAAAGGGTTTCTAAAAGGCACCGAAGTAGTCATACTCGTGGGAGGAGCAACCGTGGGTCCCAATGTGGTCACGGTAGGAGTAGATCCCGAAGTATTTGGTGAGCTACTAACAGTTGTGATGACTGTCGGTTTGGGATTAGGTATATGTTGACTACTGGGGTTACCAAGTAATGGCATAGAACTGACCACCGGCGGGGAGGATGGTGGTGAACCTATGATGGTTGCCATTGGCATCAACCTTGTGGATGTTGGTGGTGAAATGGATGTTTGTGTGGCCGAATAAATATCTTGGCATGGTGGAATTTGAACTATCACAGGCCCTAATGGATTAGTGAGTGGAGGATTGTAATTAGGTACAACCCCTTCCATGAAAGGGTCCTTCGGAAATTTCGTATGATATGAGGCTATGTGAAAATCAAGATTATTCAGTGGAGACTGCACTTCCGCAAAAGGAACGGGTTCACCAAGGTTCAGTTCTTCCTCAATAGTTAGAGGAGGTAGACCTTGCTGTCGTTGAGACTGACGGCGTGGGTCGGAGGACGCCATGGTGACCTGTTTATTTTTAACAAATTTTAATTGTGATGTATTATAAAGTCTCAATGACAGTAACCACACACCTAAAAAAGAAAAAAAGACTCTCTAAAATCAATCAGTAAGCAGCCAGAATAGGGTGCCCTATCTGAGTACTACTGTTCACTGGTGATGAAATCCAATATCACAATAGTATATAGAGAGGGTTGGTCGAAAGTACAGTTACGGTCACTCTAGAGCTTCACCCGAACCTCAGACGATAGGTGTAAGCACTCTTGTGAAGACGAGTACCCTCCTAAAGACCAAAGACAGAGTGGGTCCGTCTATTTCAGGTACCAGGATAGCCCGTCCCAGTCACCTTGTGTAAGTCCCTAGAAAGTATGGCCACTAAAGATACCTCAAATCACAGACATCATCAGGGGGGTCCACGGTCAAGGACAGTGTGCTATATGGGCAGAATACCTAGATCCCAGATCTAGTTTCGACATCCCCGAAGGGAACCCCAATATATAACACACCCACCGGATGCAGTTGAAGGTGATCTACCTTCTTGTGCACCCAAATGTTGTCTCGTGCTGAGCTCCAGTAAAGGAACGGTCCTGATAATATGAGTGGAGTAGGATTTCACTTGTTAATGACTCTAGTTTCAAGTTTTGAGATCTTGGGTGATTTTCTCACTTTCCTAACCCAAGATCCTAGCCTGAACTACTGTTTGTGTGAGCTCAAAAAAGAGTAATATGATTGATTTTATTATCGCTTGATTCTCAGTGTACTTGATTGTTAGTCTTGCAGAGGGGGAGTGGACGTATGAAATGTAATGAGACTTTGACTCAAGAAACCATGCAAAATATGCTCTAAATATTCAATTCGATGAAGAGTATTTCTACAAGGAGAGGTTTATTTTCAACATCCATGCACTAACATTCAAATATCACAGTTCAACTTTAAAGATTTAGACTTCTATCTACCTCTTCTTAATAGTCTATGAACTGAAAATTTCAGAATAAACTCAGCTAGATGCAGAAAAATTAAAAAAAAAAAATCTTCTCTAAAAATTAAATGTTTTTGACACTAACTTTTCAAACAAGAGTAACAAACAAAAATGCAAGCTTAGTAGACAAGCACAGGGATTCAGTCAAGGAGAGATACTGATGGCCAAAAAAAAATAAAACTCTGCAACTAAAACACAATCACAGCAATGAACAACAAGTTTTGGCTGAGTAACGCACTGTATCTAATTAAAGATAGCATTAATCCAAATACTAACGCACTGTATTTAAGTAGAGGCAGCGTTATAACGCACTGGAAAACCTGCAGAGGTAGCGTTAGCTAGGGTAAAGTTCTTCAGATGGTCAAACAAAAACAGGATTGAACTCTGCGAGCTTTTGAAATGTCTACTGGGCATAAAAACTGGTCAGAAGGGTCTGTGAACAGAGGAAAGAAGAAAGGAGGGAAGAAATAGTCTGGAGACTATGGGGAAACTCCCCAGCAGAGTCTCCAATTCTGTTGTAGGGTAAAATTCTTGGGTTGTTGGTTATCGTATATCCCTCTCAGGGCTTTCCGGTGCCCGAGGCAGACAGTAAGATTAGCTGTATAGTTCACAAAGATGGCATATAAATGTTCATATTAACTTAAAACAACTTGATATAATGAGATATAAAATTACCTCTTTGATGATCTTGGAATCCCTTGGAGAGCACTAGGCAGCGAATCAGGAGTTCTTCTTCACCGGCTCCAAATCTTGGTCCTACAATCAATCAAAGCACATGTGTAATTTCTAACATAACATATATCCTATCAATTAAGCCAATATATAATAAAAATTTAAACCATGCACATCTAAGCCATTCATCTCATGTTATATAAGTGATTAAACAATAATGAAGATATCAATGCATAGAATGGACAAAACATATATAGTTCTATTGATTTATGAAAAAGGACGATTACAACCGTCGGTTGCACCAAGCCCTCCTCAGCCTTCCAATCTCTCTATCTCTCAAAGTGGTGATGTCTCGATCAAAAAGTTCTCAATGAACCTCTTTGACCCTTGACCTTCACACTACAACAATGATCTCTACTTCACAAGTATGCAAAACTTTAGCAATCCTTCGACCTTGAACAAAGAGCCTTCAACTCCATTTTACAGGAGATGGAGAGAGCAATCATTACCCTTCTCTTTCCACCAGTTCTGAATAGAAAAAACCAAGATTTTTCTCCAACCTCCATGATTTTTCCTTCTTTGAGAGTTTAGTTGTTTATGGCAATGCCCAATAAGAGATTAGTGCTTTGCAGTTTCCTTTTTGTACTGACTCTCTTGTGAGAAAAAGCTGGAGATTCAAATCATTGTCCATGGGTTTTTCCCGTTTCAAACTTAAAACATGGGTAACGCTGCCCTCTAGTGTAAAAAGAGCGTTTCCCTAGCCACTAACACGGCCCATTAACTGATAAACTACGTTATAACTCTCTTGTGTTGTTATAGAGAGGGTTACCTTGGAAGAAATAGGTTTAATTTAGGTCTTTGTATTCTTTCCATATTTGTCTTCTCCTCTGAGCTGATGAGGAGGTATTTTGACCTGTAACAGGGTGAAGGACCATACCTGAGCCTACCTATTATTGAGGAGTTGCAGAAATCATTTGATGTAGGGATATGGATTTTGGTGATATCCATGACTATTTTTCATTTTGCTCTATTTTTTTTTTTTAATTTTCTAAGTGAGAAACTTATTTATGAGTGAGATGCTTAACCTTTTTATTTGCTTGTTATTTTTGTGGGTGCTGCGTGGAGGTCCTAAAGTGCTCTTGCTAGTGTGATAATCCTCTTTTATTTTGCGGGTGGTCCTTTGAATCCATTTCATCGATTTATTCTCACTTTTTGACCTTTTTGTGCCATGTATAGGATTGCTACATGAAGTAATAAACTTCCTCTAAAAGTGCCTACTCTACTTCCTTGGAGCTCTAGATTGTTGAGAAATGAAGGTAAATGATGTATAGAGGTTAGGGATGGAGCTGTGGAGTGAGTGCGGTGACGGAGAGGTGAGGGTAGAGTTCCCATGTCTAGATATAGGTAACCTAGCTGCTAGTGGCGAAAAATAGGGTTTAGAGAGTGAGTACTCACGCATGGACTGGAGTGAGGGTTAGGAGTAGAAGGTATAGGAAAAAAATCAATTTTCATGCTTTTCTTGAAGTTTATATGCCCTTTAGAGAGCTTCTTTTATCACAGATGAGTATCCTGTAGCAGTTACATAATTTCCTGTAGCACTACAGGAAATCCTGTAGTAGCTAGGACATTCTGTAGCAATTACAGACAGGAGCAAAGAATGGGTTTTCTTCTTACTTGAAGGGAGAAATGATTGGATGGATGCATGTTGGATTTTCTCATGGAGTGGGTAGGTAGAGGAGAGAGAGAATATAGGAAGAAAACTGCTCCATTTTGTCCAAAACCACCTTTGATCATCAACCTACAAAACATAAATAAGTGAGTGCATAGGTGTGATTTTTCTTTTTCTTTTTCTCTTTTTCTTTTGTATTTTTTTCTCTATTTTCTGAGGAAAGGTGGGCTGCCTCCACAGAGGTTTTCAACCCATAAGCCTTCCTTTAGTGCCTCAAGGAGGATTTTACCCAACTATATTTTATTTCTTTGTTTTTTCTTTTTTTGCTCCATGACTTCCTCATGGAGTTTTTCAACCTTGGAGTTGCCATTGGTCACCTCAGAGAGGTTTTCACCCATGCATATTTATTATTTCTCTCTCATTTTTTTTTATTTATAAAAGGGGTAGGCGCTAGAAACTATGGAGCTTCCAATGACATACACCTCCATATTTATGAAATTTATAAAATCAGCCCTAAACAAAGGCTTCTTGTATACTTTGAGCCTATAACCATTGACAAGCAGGGGGATCCCCTCCTCATCTATGGTCCTGATCTGAACCATGCCATTATCATAACATTTTTCCACTTCGTAAGGTGCCAACCATCTTGTCATTAATTTACCTTTGAATTCCTTGAACCTTGAGTCATAGAACAGCACCCAATCTCCTTCTTGAAAGTTTTTTTCCTTAATGTGCTTATCATGCCAAACCTTCCTTTGCAGCTGAATCACTTATGTGTGAAGGAGTGCATGCATCATGAACTCATCCAAATCATTTAACTGCATAAACCTTTCTTGTTGGGCCTTTTTGATATCTAGGTCTAACTCAGAAACCACCCTCAAGGTGTTATATTCAAACTCAGTGGAAATCAGAGCTTTATTCCAATAGCCTAAGTTATAAGGAGTGAACCCTGTGGTTATGTTCCAAGTGGTATTGTAAGCCCAAGTGGCTTCCACCAATCTGTCTACCCAATCTTTCATGTTGCTGCTCACAACCTTCGTTAGGATATTCTTCATGGCTCTTTTTGTCCCTTCCATTTGGATATTTTCTTGAGGATAGGCAGTGGAAGTTTTATGCTTTATCTTGTGTCACCTCAGAATATTTTCAATCAGATGAGATGTAAATTGAGCCTCCTGATCAGTGACTACCTATCTGGGGTATCTAAACTTGTAGAACACATTTTCTCTTAGAAAATCTATTTTTTCTCCTCTTTTTCCACCTTTATAGCCCTTGTTTCATCCCACTTGGTCAAGTAGTCAGTGCAGACTATGATATACCTCTTCTGCCCAGATGGTGGATCAACCAGTTGTCAAAGGGCTCTAGAGCATTTCATCCCTGTTGGAGCAGGGTCCCCTGAGACACAGGATTCAATTCTCTTTTTTGTGTATGTTTGTATCTGCGTGTTGCGCAGGGGTAGTCAAAGTTATTTTTTTCCCCAATTTTGGGATATATTTCAGATTAAATGTAAAATATGGGTCTCAAACCATGGTTTGAGACCATATTATCTATGCACTAGGAATATTATAAATCGTTAGCATTTTTTTATAACTAATTAAGTCGGAAAAGCTATGATATATTGATATTCAGATCATATATGCATCTGTAAGGGTTTTTTAGTTCTTGGGTTAGGTAAAAGGTACCTACTGGCTGTGTGCATAGAGACTTAGTCATGGCTGTGTGTGAAATCCATTAGCTGTGTGTAATGTTCCCAATTTTTGTAGCTAATGGGAATATTGCATTTTTAATTTCAGTTTGCTTAACTCATGAATAAAAGTGTAAAGGAGGAACTATAAAACTCCTAATTAGCAAAATAAATCAATGCCCAAGGTGAACATGGAAAAATCTGGGCTATTTCAATAAAATACACTTAGGTGTGAAAATGAATGAAGAAGGTTGACTAGGTCAACAGGACCAAATCACAACAGTGTCTAGATGCATTGAACCTCCTCATTGATCAACATAGTTTTAGATGGATACCCTTCATGTGAAAAGGGTTAACTCATTGGAGGTGTTTTAGGGTTTTCAAAGCCCTAATGTTATAAAATGAAGAGGAAGGCCACAAGGAAAGGTAGTTGAAGATAATTCGATTTTGAGATTTCTTGGGCAATTCAAAATCTCTGGTTGTTTAGCTAGAAAGAGGAATTTCCTATTTAGGAATTCCTCCTCCTTCATTGAGGAGATCTTGAAGGAGTATGTTCTGAAATTCCTCACATCTAGGCTTGATTCCAAGCATCCTCCATCAAGAAAATGTTATTTCTGCAGCAGAATAATACTGTGTTGCTGGGTGTTGTAGTGAGGGGTTTTCAACACCACTTCCAGATCTAGTTTTGCAGAAAAGGGAGCATTCCATTCTCTGGAATATTAGTGAGGGAGAATTGAGCTTCAATTTTAGATCTTGGCATCAGGCCAAAGGACCTTCCATCATCATCTGCGCAATATACTTCAGAACTGCGTTATTTTTCCAGTGCATTGCTGCAGCAGAGTTTCTACCCTAGTTTGGTGCTCATTTCCTTGAGGAAGGGCCATCCCTTCTTCCGAAAAGTTTGTATTTCAGTATTCTTATATAATTTTGTACATTTCAGCTCATGTAATCATAGTTTCAGTGATTCTACATTTTTCAGATCCATATTCTGCAGATCTAATACTTGTATTTTGTTCTTTCATGAAATCCCCTTGCCGGGTGATCTTTTGATGTATAAAAGGAGCTGTATTTCCATTTTTCTTCATGCTCAGTGATAATAAACTTCAGATATGATGTTTCAGACATATTTTTTCTAATTTATTCAGAAATTACGCTCTGCATTCTTTAGCCATTTTCTGCATACTCAAAGTCATGGGAAATCAACATTTTTAAGCATATCTGGGGATGGAGGAACTATTTAACATAGCTATAATGTTTTTTTTTAGCTGAAATTTGGATCATAGGTCCCTCATGACCTAATATGAAATAAAATCCCAGAATTTCCCTTAATTTTACGCATATCTCTGAATATATATATTTTAGGGTCGACATATTTTCCTCACTTTTTGGATCCTAAATTCAGATCTAAGTTGTTGCTGTACTTGGAATCAGTTTCTGAGTGTCTATCAACACCTTTTATGCAATGATAGCTCTCTACACTTCTAGTAGAGCATTTTACTTTGCTGCAGCCCCTCATTGGGCCTTCTCTTGAAGGTAACTAGGTGTGGAAGATATGTTTAACCCACCCAGTCTTATTTTTTTCTGCTGAAATATTGGATTTAGTTTTTTTAGTGACTGATATAAAGGATACAAGAGTCATTTTCCTATTCCATTGCATATTTTCCTGAAAAATCATTTTTCAGTGCATGATTTATGAGCATTCCTGAAAGAGGAATATTACAGTGGTATTAGAGCATGATCTTTGGCTCAGCCTGTGGCTTCAAGCCATAGTGTTGAATCCATGAAGTAGGAATATTTCAAGATCTAGAGATGGATTCTGCATATGGCCAAGTAGCCTCTGGATCTCATCCTTTTCTCAAAGGTGACATATCCAATAAATGCCCCTGCAGTCAGTCTCTAGAATAAAATCTTGATACTCCTGAAGAGGGAAATTTACAACAGTATCAGAGAAGAGAAGAAACAGAGATCTGAATGATGGAGAGGATGAGTTTACTCTCATCAGTGTTCAGATCTAAGAAGAGCCTCTCCAAAGAGGTAGAACAGAAGAGAGAAAGAAGATGCACCGAGACTGCTAGAGGGTTTCGAGAAGAAGCAAGCTGAAGTGAGACCTGCATAAGGTTTCAAGAAGAAGAAGGAAGCCCTAACACTTCCTATCGGCAAAGAAGAAGACTAGAGAATCCTAGATCTCCTCATAGATCCACTATGCCCACTTTCTTTGAAGAAGGTGAGAGGTATAGAAATGAAGAAAAGAGATGCAAAGAAACTCCTAAAGGGTTTCAAGATGGAGAGGAAGAACTATACATTTCCTATCATCACAAAGCAAAGGAGAATGTCAATATTGTCATTTTGGGCAAGAGATCTCCATTTTCAACATCTCCTGCTAAGATGCTTGTATCTAGAGAAGAGGCACTTGCATCTTTTCAAGTTAGTCTTGAGCTCTTAACATATGGAGACCCATTCATGAATTAGGAGATGCATGAGGAGGAGAAGGAAGATACCAACGCTGGTATGCTTGAAGAAAGGAGGCCATCATTCTTGCTAGCAGTTAGAGGCATCATTGATTTGGATGGAGGAACTCTTGTGTTTTGTCAAGAGGTTACCACATATCAGTTGGTCCAAGGTATGCATGAAATTTCAGCACATATTGTTTCAAGATTAATGCATAGGCAAGGATTAAATCAAAATGCTGATTTGAAGCAAAGACATGTCACAGTGCAGAGGACCCTTGATCTAATCAATGAGGAGGTTGGAAACTATCCCTATGCATCATTGTTGAGATGCATTCAATCTCTTGGGTTGAAATGTAGGGTCTCAAGAAAGGGGATTAGTACTATCCTATGTTCAATGGCTGATTGTGAGATCAGTAATGGGACTTGCTTTGAGACAGTACATGCATCACTTTGTAGATCTATAGCGCTGTCACTTAGTGACTGGGACAAAGAGGCTTCACCTCTCTTGGAGCACTCTAGAGGCAGCTTCAACCTTGGGGAAATGGAGAAGAAGAAGATGAAGAGTAGACATCTTGAGATGAGAAACATTTTCTCCCCTCTAGATGACACTCTATCAATGAGTATGCTAAAGCTCAAAGAGAGACTTCTACTTACTGTAGATTCAAAGCCTCACTGGTTTTGGAAGGCCATAGATGGAAGAAAGGTCTCACTAAGAGATCTCAACAAATATGCATTTCAATATTTCACGAGATGCAAGGTTCTTCATTGGTTCAAAGGAGATGGTATTCTACAAAGGGAGGATGCCATGATTATGCAGCACATCACTCATCTTCCATATTGGAGGGAGTGGATGAGGATGATGAGAAAGGGATCACATGATCAATTTCAAACATATATGGACCAACAAGCTTGGTTACGCTGGTTTCCCTTGGGAGAATCTTATCACTCTCCAAAGGCACCTATTTCTATGATCTATGCCTTTAAGAATGGTCATGAAATGAATAAGGAGGTATGGCAACGCTGGTTTCTTTGGGGTAAACATGATCACTACCCAAAGTTTCTCATTCCCTCATCTCATGTTTTATGCACCATTAATAGAGTATATGAAAAGGAAGCATGGTTGATGTGGTTGTTAAAAGGAGAGTTTGGAAATCACATGTTAAATCTCATGTCAATGTATTTACCCATGTTTGAAATATGTCTCATTTATCCACATGAATTTATGTTGGAGGTATGCTTTATGCATGACTTTGGCTTGGGAGGAGGAATGAAAACCACATGGTGTGGTATGAGGGAGCTTGCTTGTACTATGTTCATGAGACATTTCACATGTCCATCATTGTGTTATTGCTCCATGTTCCACATGTTGATAAGGCAAGAGGGCTGCAAAATTCCTTGTTGCTATGGATGCTCTTGGGTGAGTATGGTTACTACCCAATAGCTCATCATTTTCTGAATCATGCCTTGGATTTCAATGATATGTTGCAGAAAGAGAAGGCATGTATAATTTTGTTTCACTTGAGAAAGTATGGCCACCACATGAAATCTCCTATGTCTATGTGTTTTGCATTGTGTAAAATTTGGCATCTTGATCTCATGATGTGCATTGATGATGATACTTTGTATTGGGCTGATGTGACATGTCAAATGTCCATTAGTATGGTTTGGTTTCATGATTCACATGAGGAGGAAAGAAGGCAGCAAGACCTCTTGTTGCTTTGGTTGCTTTTAAATGAGTATGGTGACCACTCCATAGGTCATAATTTTCTGATTCATGCCTTATGTATCAAAGATAAATTGCAGCAAAGGAAGGCATGTACGTCATCTTTTGGGAAGCTTGGCTTGTCCATATTATATGGAGGAGATGGAGGATGGCATAAAATGGCCTTGCTCAGGTGGTTATTATTAGGGGAATATGGTTTGACATCTTTGTCCACCCATATTTCTCCTTCACTTCTTCTTTTTCATAACGCCGAAATGATGGAGTTTGGATCCAACAAGGCCAATAGGGCTAAGAATGAAAGCATAACAATGCTTAATCAAGTTCATAAAACATGGATGGGGGAATGTTATTGCATGATGAAGCTTTTACTTTATGGAAGGAGCTACTTTATTTTATTTCTCTCATGTGTTTATGATAGTGTTGGACATCATGTAATTGTCATTTTTTACTTCATGATAAGAAGAGGACATATAACCTTACAGTTGGAAGTCATCTCATGCATTTGTGGAAGACAACTTTGGAACCAAACATACATGACCTATTGCAGAAAATGGAGGAATCCTTCCTTATGTGGATGCCATTTGGAGGGGAGTAGATGGTTAGCATCTACAATAAGGGTTGCTTTAGGGCAAGCAACATTTTGTCTGGGGAGACTGTAATATTCCCAATTTTTGCAGCTAATGGGAATATTGCATTTTTAATTTTAGTTTGCTTAACTCATGAATAAAATTGTAAAGGAGGAACTATAAAACTCCTAATTAGCAAAATAAATCAATGCCCAATGTGAACATGGAAAAATCTGGGCTATTTCAATAAAATACACTTAGGTGTGAAAAGGAATGAAGAAGGTTGACAAGGTCAACAGGACCAAATCATAGCAGTGTCTAGATGCATTGAACCTCCTCATTAATCAACGCAGTTTTAGATGGAGACCCTTCATGGGAAAAGAGTTAACTAATTGGAGGTGGTTTAGGGTTTTCAAAGCCCTAATGTTATAAAATGAATAGGAAGGCCACAAGGAAAGGTAGTTGAAGATAATTCGATTTTGAGATTACTTGGGAAATTCAAAATCTCTGGTTATTTAGCTAGAAAGAGGAATTTCCTGTTTAGGAATTCATCCTCCTTCATTGAGGAGCTCTTGAAGGATTATGTTCTGAAATTCCTCACATATAGGATTGATTCCAAGCATCCTCCATCAAGACAACGTTATTTCTGCAGCAGAATAATACTGTGTTGCTGGGTGTTGCAGTGAGCGGTTTTCAACACCACTTCTAGATCTAGTTTTGCAGAAAAGGGAGCATTCCTTTCTCTGGAAGATTAGTGAGGGAGAATTGAGCTTCAGTTTCAGATATTTGAATCAGGACAAATGACCTTTCATCATCATCTACACAAAATACTTCAAAACTGTGTTATTTTTCCAGTGCATTGCTGCAACAGGGTTTCTACCCTAGTTTGGTGCTCATTTCCTTGAGGAAGGGCCATCCCTTCTTCCAGAAAGTTTGTATTTCAGTATTATTATGTAATTTTGTACATTTCAGCTCATGTAATCATATTTTCAGTGATTCTGCATTTTCCAAATCCATATTCTGCAAATCTGATACTTGTATTTTGTTCTTTCATGAAATCCCCTTGCCGGGTGATCTTTTGATGTATAAAAGGAGATGAATCTCAATTTTTATTCATGATCAGTGATAATAAACTTAATATCTGATGTTTTAGGCTTATTTTGTCTAATTTATTCAGAAATTACGCTCTGCATGCTTCAGCCATTTTTTGCATACTCAAAGTCATGGGAAATCAACATTTTTAAGCATATCCGGGGATGGAGGAACTGTTTAACATAGCTAGAATTCTTTGTTTGAGCTGAAATTAATATAATAGGTCCCTCATGACCTAATATGAAATAAAATCCTGGAATTTCCCTTAATTTTATGCATATTTCTGAATACATCTATTTCAGGGTCGAAATCACTGCTTTTCCTCACTTTTTGGATCCTAAATCAAGATCTAAGTTGCTGATGTACTTGGAATAAGTTTTTGAGTGTCTATAAGCACCTTTTATGCTCTTATAGCTCTCTAAACTTCCAGTAGAGTGTTTTACTTTGCTGCAGCCCCTCATTAGGCCTTCTCTTGAAGATAACTAAGTGTGGGAGATCTGTTTAACCCACCTAGTCTTATTTGTTTCTACTGAAATATTGGATTTAGTTTGTTTAGTGACTGATATAAAGGATCCAAGATTCATTTTCCCATTCCATTTCACATTTTCCTGAAAATTCATTTGTTAGTGCATGATTTATGAAAATTCCTGAAAGAGGAATATTACACTGTGTGTGAGGAAGGGATAGTAAGGGTTTTGTAAGTGTTTCTAAAGGAAAGCTGATGTATTGAAAGATCTGAAGAATTAATGAAAGGAATTTTTTTTGGAAAAATTCCTGTGTTTTTCATCTGTGATATTTACTGTCATACTTTAATGAGATCACACTATATGTTTCCTTAATGATGAATGTGCATAGCTAATTGATGTGTTTATGCATGAATACTAACTACTGTTAAGTAAGAGAGGGATCTGGTCATGATCTATTGTCTGCGCTGAGAAAACCCTATTTTTGTGATATTGTCTCTCTATTATGTTATAGCTATTGCGCAAGATCTGTGGATAACTTACAATTAAATGCTAGAACATTATAGATATGTTTAAAATTTTGATGTGTTGCGGTTGATCTGGTTTTCTGTGCCCAAGTGATAGAAATTATGTGGTTTTTAGTTTATGTTTCACAGTCTATGTGCGCACATCTGTATGAAATTGCTATGGGTTTTTACCTAGGACCACTCATAAATTTCTCCCTCAGGGTGTGGAAACCTTGCTCCAACACCCCCCATACTGCTTCGGGTGAGACTTTGGTCTGTGAAAGTAGATCACTGTCGAAAGGCCCAGTAGTTGGAGGGTTTTCTGGTTTACTTACAACTCTGAAGTAGGGTCATAGCCCCTCAAGCCAACAAATGGTTCCATTGATGAGACCGAGATCGTCATTTTGAGGGAGATTTGATGTTGTAGTATCCCTCGCAAATAGAATTACAAGATTGGCTAGATAGAAATATCCTCGAGTTTTCACTTCAAGAGAATAAGAGAAATAAGATATATATTGAACAGTGGATCGGAAAATATATCTATATAGAAGTGCATGAGATTTTCTTTAGATCCTTTTCATATGAGCTTTAGGAGTGGTTGTCGTGCTTAGCTGAATTTTATAATTGTATAAGAGACGACCCAAAAACTGAGTGGGCGTCTGAATAGATACAAAAAGTAGAGAATTTTGATAATATGTTTACTTGTGCGGTAGATAATTGGATCGACCAGCTCTTGGGCAGTTTTGTGACTAAATTTTCTATTGATCAGTTTGTGTCCAACTTTGAAGTAGAGAAAAGGTTTTTCAAAGGCCTTAGAGGTAAGTTTCTATGCTCATTTAAATTTTCATTGAAGATACTATTGTGTGAAAAGGGTTGTTTGTGCTAACACACTGCTTGAATGCATCAGAAGGGTTCAACTATGCGCAGTGGAAAAAATTTCCGTGCAGAATCTAAAGAATTCCCTTATAGCCCCCTGAAGGTTAGATCTAATAATGAGCCTAAACTAGAAACTATTGAGATTCAACAAGATGATGAGCCTAGTGAAAATTAAGCACCTTCACTAGGTGGGGCCCGCGGGCTATTTTTATGTGTATGCCTATTTTTAGAATGGTGAGAATATTCTAAAATTTGTAGGATCTTGATTCTGGATGGTTGAGAAAATTATATCTTTGGATGAATTTCTATTTTTAGAAGATGGGAGAATTCTATTTATAGATCACTAATCTAAAAATAGAATGCATGTCGATTATTATTAGCCCTTAATAATAATCAGCCAATAAATAGTAACTTATTCTCTTGGAGCACTTTATTTCAGTGAACATATGTGGCACATCAGTGGGTTAAAGGAATTACGCAATTTCAAGGGTGGTTGGTGACTCATACATGGAGGACTTCATTATAACTGATAGTGGAAAGTTGTAACAGAGTTAGAAGAGTAGTTATGTGAGTTGTTATTTAGTTTAACTTAGTTAAGTGAGTTAAACTCATTTTCACTAGTTGTAACTAAAGATACACTAGTTAAAGATGAGTTAATTAATTATTTAATTAATTCAAAAGTAGTGTCTTACTTGCAAATGAACAAATACAACAATTAACTACTTGCATGTCAGATCCAGTGGAGACCCAGTGGAGAGATAGGTGAAAGGGTGAGATGGACTATTAGTTGTGACTATAGTGATGCATTCATTGCATCTACACATACATTGTAGTTTCCAGTGAGGATTGTGTAGTGCAAGCAAGGAAAGATCGAATTTATTCAGGGATCTTTTTCAGCAGGGATTGTGTAGTGGAGGCAGGCTGTCAGGAGGCAAGAAATTGGTGCATAGATATGTAAATTTTTGCATGACAGTGTGTGATGATTATATATTGTACTGAGACATCTATGAACTGAGCTTTGTATGATATTGTTACATGTTCCATTGATATACATAATATATGATAGTTGGGGTTTTTAGCTTTAATCTTTTCTAGTAAAACATCTTGTTATGTGCGATTGATTTTGGTTCATATGGGTTTTGCAATTGGTGATTTAATTTCTGTAAAGAATAAAGTGGAAGGATTCTGTATTTAACATAAGATTAATTAGTTAGAACAGGAGAATCCGGAAATACATTATTTTGTATATAAATTTCTACATGGTATCGGAGCAGTGTTGATCGCTGGAGATTCTAATATCAAAGCAGTGCTGAGTTTTGTGCTGGTGGGACAATTCGAATTTGCTGCAAGAATTTCTTGGTGCAAAAGTTGAGTAAACATTGAAATGTCTTTCAATGGGTTGCGGTTGGAGTATGCACTCGAGGGAAGCTCTAACTATATAACGTGGAAGGAAAGCATGGAAGCAGTGCTTGAAGATAATGGCTTGAAGGATTTCATTGATAGCGATGTTCCTAAGCCCACTTCGACTGATGTTGCATTACTTGATGCCTGGAAAAAGAAAGTAGCGAAGACAAGAAGAATTCTGTTGGAAGGTGTGAAATACCATATTGTGTCAAGCCTTCATGGGAAAGCCACTTCATTTGCAATGTGGAAGGCTTTGACAGATCTTTTCCAAATCAACAACGACAATAGGAAGTTGGCGCTAAAAGATAAACTCAAAAAAATCAAAATGGAGAAGGGCGACAATATTCCAAAGTATCTCACGAAGTTTGTTCAATGTAGGGATGAGTTGGGGAGTGTGGGAATTACAGTTGCTGATGATGACTTTGTGAGATTGGCTCTCCTTGGACTTCCAAAGAGTTGGCACATTTATCAAAACTCTTTCAATGGGCGAGAGAAACTGCCAGATTGGGAGCGACTTTTGTCGGATCTAGTGTAGGAGGAGATAAGGTGGAGTACCAGGGATGGGTCTTTATAAAATCATGATGATGAAGAGGATTTTTCTTTGGCTGCCAAAGCGACGAAAGGGAAGGGGAAGAAATCCCATCCAAAATCCAAGGCTAAAGGCAAGAAGCTGGATTTGTCCAAGGTGAAGTGTTTTCATTGTCATGAACATGGGCATCTCGCCACTAACTGCCCAAAGAAAAAGATGAACAAGAAAGTTGTTGGAGTTGTAGCTGGTGAGGCCCTTACCTCGCAATTTTAACTTGATTTCTCTTTGATCGCATGCTTGGTTTCAAGCATAATGGGATGGGTGCAGTATCTTGATAGTGGTGCTTCCTTCCACATGACGGGAGATAAGGAGCTCTTTAGTGACTTGGAGGAGAAAGATCTCCAAATGCATATAAAGATGGGCGAAAATGGACCATACAGTGTTACCAACATTGGTACCATTAACTTTGAGAGGGAGTCAAGTAAAACATTTCTGTTGAAATATGTTATGCATGTTCCAGGTCTGAAGAAGAATTTGGTCTTAGTCGCGATTTTGGAGGACAGAGGTTATGACGTTGTTTTCAGTGAGGGAAAAGCTTTCCTGTGACACAAAACAATGGTTGAAACCAAGAGGATAGGGATTTTAGTCAAGAATCTCTACAAACTAGAGGTAGAGGATTCACTGCAATGGTGGGAAAAGAAGAAGAAGTTGTGAGCCGGGATGAGGGCGAATTATGGCAAAGGAGATTGGGCCATCTTCACCATGGTGCCTTGAAGATTTTACAGTAGATTTCTACTGGACTTCCCAAGGGTACACTTGCACAGATAGATCAGTGAAAGGGATGTACTATGGGTAAGTTTGTGAAGACCACCTTTTATGAAAATGAGAATCGTGCTTTGATGATCCTAAAGAGAATTCAAACAAACGTGTGTGGACCATTATTGGTTGTTTCAATAGAAAAACACAAGTATTATGTTATTTTTGTTGATGACTATTCTCATAGATGCTGGATATTCTTCATGCAGAAGAAGGATAAAAAATTCTCAAAGTTATGTGAGTTTAAAGCATTGGTGGATAAAGAGTCGAGGAAGAAAGTGAAGGCTCTGCGGAGCGATAATGGTGGTGAGTATATCTCGAACGAATTCAAATACTTCTGTAGCAAAGAAGGAATTCGAAGAGAACTCATAGTTCCTCATAACCCACAACAGAATGAGGTTGCAAAGAGGAAGAATAGAACGATCATGGTTGTTACACGAGCTATGCTAGATGATCAGGACCTACCAATGCACTTGTGGGTGGAAGCGTGCAACACTATGGTTTTTGTGCAAAATTGTTGTCCTCAAAGAGTACTTGGCATGAGTACTCCTGAAGAAGCTTTTACTGGTAAGAAGCTGGATGTTTCTCATTTAAATATTTTTGGCTCATCTTTTTATGTTCATGTGACCAAGAACGCTAGGAATAATTTGGAGCCGAATGTAGAATTTGGGATATTTGTGGGGTACACAGAAACACCCCATAATTATCATGTGTATTTTCCAAACAATTGGATAACTGTGGTGCGATGGGATATAAAATCAAATGAGGAGAAAGCCATGAAGTATTCACTTGAGAGGGAGCTACACTTGCATGCAGATGAGGAACTGCTTGTTCCCAAATATGAGCCTCAAGATGTGGATCAGCCACAGTAGGAGGATCATGGAGTGGAGGAGTCCACTCACGCAGAGCCAAACATCAGAACTGACACAAGGCATACCACAGAAGCTAAGAGGTTGAAGCTTGATGTGGTAGAGAATGTAGGAGTCCCTACTTCACAGTGCAGACAGAGACAATCACCTGAACGATATACTGGATACATGGCTCTCATGAGAAAGTGTATCTTGACAGAGCCATCTTCCTTTGAGGAAGCAGTGCAAGAGCCCACATGGGTAGATGCCATGGTGGAGAAGTATGACTCCATTATCAGAAATAGTGCTTGGGAGATTATTCCAAGGCCAGTTGGTAAATCAGTGGTAGGTTCAATATGGATCTACAAGGTAAAGCAAGCTACTGATGGGAGCGTCGAGAAGTATAAGGCAAGATTTTTTGCTTGGGGCTTCTCACAGATTGAGGGGATTGATTATGAAGAAACATTTGCACCCATCACACGGTATTCATTCATAAGTGCCATCCTTGCTCTCTTAGCGCAGATGGGTTGGCACATTCATTAGATGGATGTGAAGACTGCATTCCTTAATGGGATCATTAAGGACGAAGTGTACATTGAGCAGCCTGAATGATTTGAGATCTTGAACAATGGGTCACATGTGTGCAGACTCAAAAGAGCGTTGCATGGGCTGAAGAAATCACCCCATGCTTGGTACACTCGGATCGACAACTATTTCAGTAGAATTGGCTTCACCAAGAGTGAGGCAGATGCAAACCTATACCAGATTGTGGTGGAGGGTAAGCTTTTAATCATTGCTATTTATGTTGATGATTTAATACTGACTGGTGATGAGAATATGATATGCTCATGAAAGGAGGACCTTGCAAAGGAGTTAGAGATGAAGGATATGGGTCTCCTTCATTATTTCCTTGGATTGGAAATATGGCTGCGAGAAGGTGATCTGTTTGTGTCTCAAGGCAAGTATGCTCAGGAGATACTCGGTAAGTTTCACATGGAGGACTGCAAACCCATGGATACTCCTCTTCTAGGAAACTGGAGGAAAGAGGATGCTACATTGGAAGAGGTATTGGATGCTATTGTATATTGACAATTGGTGGGTTCACTCATGTATTTATTTAATACAATACCAGACATACGCTATGCGGTGAACCAGCTTAGTCAAGCGATGGTTAAGCCTACCAAGCTCTTTTGGAAGGTGGGCAAGAATGTCTTGATATATCTTAGGGGCACATATGAGTATGGCTTATGGTACAGATAGACGGATGAGGTGAAGTTTCATGGCTTCATAGATGCAGATTGGGCAGGCAACCCAACGGATAGAAAGAGCACATCAGGAGGGGTTTTCAGTCTCAAATCTACAGCTATTTCTTGGTATAGCAAGAAACAGAGATCTGCGGCACTCGGTTTAGCGAAAGCGGAATACATGGCAGCAAGTCAAGCTGCATATGAGGCTATCTGGTGTTGGGCGGATAAATCGTTCTTGCAGACAAGACAGATCTCCCTAGTATCCTATGCATAACTAGCAACAAACAGACAAATGTAAACTACTTTCTCTAGATTATACTTGATCTAGAATTATCTATAATGAAGGATTTAGGACTTACCTGTATTCCAGCACTGATCATAGTCTTCTTTCCTGTCGCTTTGAATACATCTCCTTTTGGGATTTTTAATCAAAAACATGAAAGAATCAGAAGCATCTGCATAATATAGACTAATTCATAAACCAAAAATCTCTCTTGATGATCAATTAATTCAAGAAATAAGCCATTTAAATAGCAAATCATTGAGAAAACAGGATCAATTTGTATTATCTTTAATGAAAGAAGGATCCTTACAACCGTGTTTGCCTTGATGTCGTACAGGTCCTTTTGGGGTCCAGAACAAGCATTTCTTCTACTTTGACAAGACTTTTCACTCTCTCGACTAACATAGACATGAGTGTGTAATCATTCCCATATGATAATCAGTTAAGAGAGTCTGAGTTTCTCCAGAAATTCTCCTCAAAAAATCTCAAAGCCTAACTCCCCTTGAGGCTGAACTATGGCCTCAATTTATAGCAAAAGAGAAGAGGTTGCAGCTCCAAATAAGAGGGGATAGAATCCTCTTTCAAATGGATTAAGTTCCACATACGAAGGGGAAGGCTCCTTTAATGGAGGGATGAATATACATGAAAGGAGCGAACTTTCCACCGGATAATTGCTTCCAGAATCTTCCAGATTCAACCAGCTGGGCTTCCAAATTTTACTTCCGCATTCACTTTACCTTTTACAGGGAACTGCACCTTTAATGAAGAAAAAGTGCAGTCGGTTCCACATTCTCTAGAAGAAACAAATGCAGCACCGCAGGTAATACTAAGAGAAAGTGCGGTACAACTATTTTTATGAATTTTATAAGCTTTTCTCTCAATTTCAAGGCTTGGTTTTAGGAACTTGATATTTGTAGACTTCTAAGGGAGTAATATATGAGTAATGATGAACCCATACAGACAGTAAAACATCATGGTGACAATTTTTAGTGTAACATATTTCTCCCTAAAGTGCGAAGTCTAAGACCATTCAAAGAGTGATGTGCTTTATCATTTCGAGGATTAGCTTGTGGACACCCCAGTCGGAATCCTATAAAAACATTCAATGCAAAACATATATATATATATCATCATTGAGGTAGGCATTCCCATACTCAGATCAAATACTAACTAAAACTTGTTCTGATGTAGAAATGATCTTACTATCACATCAATAATGTAGACACAGTATGGACGCAACCATATGCTATGAATAGTCTACTGTATAATGAATAATAAAACTCTTCGCAGCCTGGATGGTGGAAACTAGATCCAGGGTCTTGATTTCTGCTACCTGAACTAGTACCATTCTATCCATGTGATTGATTGTGTCGAAGTCGAACATGGTAGAAACCACTTGATTACCAGTCAATGATGTGAACTGTTAACAAGTGTAAGAGAAACCACCAATAATGGAAATGGCTCTCAAAGTACTCAGTACAATCCATGAAATGTGAATAAATGATCTGAAGTCGAACATTTCACGGAATTGTTCGATCGAAGGTCAATGATGCAACCTGTCGTCGAAGGCGAGAAACCTGCCATTAAGGCATGTAGATTCCAAGGTACTGAAGGATTCTAGATCAAATTCCTAGATGATGAGCTGTCGTTGATAGAAATTGATCTGTCATAGGAAAGCCCATGACACGAAACCATTAGATCAAGTTTTGTAGAATTTTTTTTTTTTTTTTTTGCAAGGACTAACTCAAGGATAGTCAACGCAAATGGAGACAAATGTTTGCAATGAATGGTTTATTTGAACTGTCCTCTTGAACACATAACGACATTGCAGATGGTTTGGTGATAATTGACCTAAGCTAATACCCAGAAACTAACTAAAGACTTTCGATATGGTTTGATTAACTGATAGGAAAAGGATTTTCCCAACCCAGGTAGAAGTGTGACAAAAAGTGTCGTGTTCAAGAGTGGTAAACTTCTTTTTAAACAAAGTGTGACAAATGGATTCATTTACTCTCTTTTTCCCCCACCATTTCTGGCAAGTACCTCTTTATTTTTGACAAGCTTGAGGAGGATAACATTTGCTTGTTATATAAGTTCATCCTTCGGATGAGTCCAACTTAGTTTCAAATCGAACCCTAAGAAGGAGTGTTTCGTTCCCATTTTTATTCGACAAGTCCTTTACTGTTAAATTTTAACGAGTCCAGTATAGGAGAAACTCGGTGTTTTTCAATTTTAGGGAGTCAGAAGAAAAACTTAAGAAAACTCTGTGGGTGTATTTTTTCATAAATTTAGTCTCTCGAGCCCGAAAAAGGATAAAATAATACAAGAGAGAACTCTATTGACCATGATTAGTTAACGTATACCTTTTTCGTAAATAGTCCATTTAAGTCCGAAAAATGGGCAAACTTATACTGAAGGGATGAATGTTCATTTCCTTTAACGAGTTTGAATATTCAAGTACTCGGCAATCTTTTCATCTTTAGAGAGTCTGAAAAAGGCTTAAAAGTGAACTGCAAGGTTTCGCTTTTTTGTAATTTTCAAGAGCCCGAAAAAGTGATAAAAGTATACTCAATAGTTTTTCTTTTTCGGTAAGTTTTAACAAGTTCGAAAAAGTGATAAAAATGTACTCATTCGCTTTTTCATAATGTTTACCGAGTTTGAAAAAGTGATAAAAAAGTATACTCTTTTGTCAAAAAGACCATTTTACCCGAAAAATCCTGTATGCTACACAAAAACTCAAAAATTAAACATACATGTTTATGATTAATAAAAATAATTTGGAAAACAACTTTTCAAACTGGAAAATAAACAAAATTATATTTTATTTATTCAAAAAATCTTATAAAAAGGATTTTTTATAAATCATTTTTACCATTTGATTTCTGAGTGAAAATTGAGAGCTTTTGGTAAAAAATGTTCCGGAGGAGATTACGAAAGATTCACCCGTCAGAATCGAAAATTGTCAGTTCCAGGTAATCCACATCATCCTTGCCTTCATTTTTGTCTATTTACTTTATTAATTTAGGGCTTAAATTGATTTTTAAGGAGGAAAATATGTTCAAAAATTCGCTCATGGGGGTCCGCAGGTAAAACACATGACACCTGCGGACCCCGACAATTTTGCAAAGGGAAAATTGTCGTGGTCCTGAACCTTATGCGTAAGACACGTGAAGATCCATGCATTTTTTTCTTGCGAAAATTTTGGAGGCGCCGTAAGAAAAAATAAAATGAATAATTCTCCCAAAATAAACCAAATTTTCTCACTCAAATTGTTTCTGATCTTTCAATTTTTCCATTGCAGGATATCTACAATGCTTGAGTGGAGAGAACGTGAACATGAAGAGGTTGATGATGCTGCCATGTTACATCCACCCACATTACGTGTATTGAGAGAATGCGGTTTGGGAAAATTTTGGGCCATTCAGGGTATGAGGGCTCAAGTAGACTTACTTACCTGGCTAGTAAACAAATGAGATGTCCAGGAACAATGCTTTATCATTAGAGGTCACCGGCTCGAAAATGAGCTGGAAGATATATATTTTTACATTGGTTTATCAAAGAGGGGTGAGCCACTCTCTTTGTTTGGGGCTAGGGTAGATGGCCATTTTGTCACTAGCCTTTAACAAGAATTTTGCAATGAAGAAGCGAACCCCAAAGATAAACGAATTAACATAAATACCATTAGTCATCCTGAGCTTAAAGTGGTTGCATTTACTATAACCCAGTTATGTGGGAGCGCAACTCCACATGTTGAGACAATATCCCAAACGCAAACTGTTGTTGATTGCTTTAGAGGCACCATTTTCAATTGGTGTGAGGCAGTGTTGGCCAATGTCAAAGGCCAACTGACTAGAGCAAAAAAATCGAAGTTGAAAAACTTTGGGTATGGAGCGATCGTGGTTACATTTGCTCTAGAGAGAATTCCTTCACTTGCCCCACAACTTATTTCAGTTGATCATGGTAGAGTCAAAGAGCCTCGGATGGTCCGATGGGTTGCACTGATGGCCCGTCATAGTGAAGGCGGTGAGCTTTTTCATTTTACTCCAGCTTATTTCCATTGGTTGGAGAACCAAATCTTCGCGATAGAAGATTTCCCTTATGATGGGATGGATTTCCGTGGCGACCGAGAAATGTCTCTTCCTCCAGGAACACAGTGGGATGACTCAGGTAAGAATCATTTTGACATGTTCTAAATTCTTTTTTTTTTTTTTTTGAATCATCCAAAACTGATGAAAAAAATTTCAAATGCAGATGTGGGTCCATGTCGACCAGCCACTCTTCGTCCCCTTGACAGGAAGCCAAGAGATCCAGCTGTAGCATCACCACCACCACAAGATCAGACAGCAGAGATCCTTATCGACCTGGAAAACCATTTGGAGCGGTTGACTTTAGATATTCCAGAGACTACCATAGATGACATTCCACTCTACTTACAGAGATATGTTATTAGGGTTCTGGGACAGTTCAGGAGATTCTTGGGCAAGGTGGCACGGGCTGCAGTGTTTTATTGTGATCATCACCATGGATAGTGGATGATTGATATTGTGGACTTATATCATTTTTTATATCACTTTTTTCCGATCATAAGTCGTTTTGAACCTATGATCGAGGACGATGTAATATTTTTTGAAAACACTACTCTTATGCTATGATATTACTACTATTTCCAGTTATCTCTCTAACATATTATCAAATTTTATTTTGATCTATTGCTTTAATTATCGCAAATGTCTGTTAATAACACTAGAAGCTACTGCATCAGCTAATGTGTTTAAATTTCTCGGAATATGTTGATACTCAATATAATCAAATTCTCGTTCCAAGAGACAAACTTTCAAAAATAACCTTAACAACACTGGGTTTTTAATTGTGTATACTCTATTCAATTGTAATACAACGAGTTTAGAATCTAACCTAACAATCAAACTTTGAATTCCAAATGAAATGGATTCAGACAATAACTCAATAATTGTGCTATACTCTGCAACATTGTCCATCATTTGACCGAGGCTTACCCCATGCATAGATACTAACTTATCAGTGGGTGAATAAATAACCCAAGCTGCGGAATAAATGTTCTGTGTACTACGACAAGCACCATCGGCAAAACCAATGTATGTTTGAAGGGACATCGACATCCGCAAAATCAAGAGTGATCCAGATAAGCAGGGATAGTAGTAAAATCACACTTAAACTAGGCACGCTCTTCTAACAATGTTACTGATGAAATAGGTAACCTCATTGTTATCTACTTTTTGAAGTATCAAGAAAAACACCTGATTTTGAAAAAGTGGCAATGCAGAAACAAGAAAAAAAAAATTGAGCATGTTTTTGGCACTTTAGGTTTTTTTCATTTTGTTTTTTTTTTAATTAAATTTCTTTTTTTAAGTGATGTTTTTTATGTCGATTTTGAATAGTGGTGGTGTATCATCACCAACGTTTTTTTATAGGATTTATTTTGACACTATAGATTTTCTAATGTCTTCTTCTTCTATGAGATGTTTATTTTTAAGTGCATTTATGTACTTGTGTTTTAAAAATAAAAAAATATTTATATTTTTTTTAAATAAAAACTTGTAATGACATCTTCACTTTTTCACATACATAAAAGATGGAAAAAGGGTCAATATTCTAAATTTTATATTTTCTACATGTTTATGTATTGTTAAATAATTTTTCAATGTACATCAAAAAATTGTCACTAAAAAACCAATATTTTGAACCATATGACAAAAAAATACAAATTTTCAATATAAATACAATGCAAAAAATACACTTTTATAGAGTTTTTGTTGGAAAAAACATGTTAAATAAACTAATTTTTTGGGAGAATCTTAACAAAAAAACTTAAGAAAACAACATTTTTATTGAATTTTATGTCAAAAATAATAGCAATCACATGTTTTTTGCAAAAAAAAGGGTTGTTCTCATAAAATATCAAAGTCTAAACATTACAAGTAAAACTGATTAATAGTTCTAAAAAATAAGCTTTGTTTGCAAGCATAACTTAAACATCATCAACAATATCAACTAATACATCTTCAACATCATCTAGAACAACATTGATGGCTTCTTCCGCAACATTTTCTTCTTCATTTTAATCATTTTCATCTTCTAATGGATCTTTCATGTCAGCAAATCTTTCAAAGTGTCCCTTTCCAATCATTCCATATAATGGTGGTTGAGGTTCCTTTGATTTTTTTTCCACACGTGATTCATTAAAATCTTCATTCCTCAAACCAACTTCTTGCTTCGCATCTGAAAAGAATTTAAGAGTGTTAATTCTTTGTTGAATAAATTTTCATTGAACTGGGTCTTTCTCAATGGCAATGCAATTTCTTTCTTTTAGTAGGAAAAATGCTAGTGTTGTACCTAATCATCAAGCACAAAAAAAAAATAAGTAAGAAAATTAGTATGGAGACATAAAAAGTAAAAAAGACAATATTTAAATTTAAATTTGTATAATAAAACTTACCTAAACCTGAGAATAAATCCAAAACCCATTCTCCTTCATTTGAACATAGATCTATAAGATAGTTAATCAATGCTTGTGGTTTTTGATAAATGTTAACTCTATCTCCTTTTGCACCTTTATCCTCATATGTTAGTTTTCTTACAACTGCATCATAAACCAATACTTGACTATGACTCTTCCCATCTACTCGATTCATAATAATATGCTTATAGCTATCGTCTTTTGTCCAACATTCAATATGGATGAACTCACAATCATTTATAATAAGCCAATCTTCGGAAGAAACAATATTTGACTTTTTCCTGTAACATAACATGGTAAAAGTTCAATTAAATCTTACATGAATAAATTTTTTTAGGAGGAATCAAACATACAATTTCAAAGTCTTACCATGTAAGTTGCATCCTTGAGTTTGCTTTACCCTTGAAGCTTGTTAATAACATTTGAAACTGTGTGTCTGAATGAAATGTCACAAATCGCCAAAGTGGTGATGTTGTCACTTCTTGAAAACCCGTAACCACTTTACTAAAAGCTTGATAAGTATATGTTTCTCTATCATATTCAATGTCTGGGAAATTGAAACCATGAGGAATATCTGCAATAACTAGGCCATATTCCCTTTTAGGTATTAGTGATGCAATGTCTTCATAGTCACCTTGTATTATTTGATATTGGACACTGTCGAGCCCATTCCAAATGTAATGATTAAGAGTAGGATCTAGTTCAACATTCATAAGATGCTTCCTTCTCATGTTCTCCATCTTAATTTTTTCAATAAAGCTTTTGAAAGTATCTGGTACTCCATTTCCATCCTTCTTCGACATCTTTAATGACATATATATATATATATATATATATATATATATATATATATAAGTAATAAAATAAAAATGGTTTAAATATGAATAAAATGAATTTATAAATCAACATACCTTATTAAATGCAATATAAAACTCTTTTAGTGTTGATGTAGAACTTGCTTCTGGGTAGTTGCGTACAACATCATCCCAACTGTCTTCATTCAACATTTTAACCATGTGTTCTTGTATTTTCATAAAAATTTTCTGACTGAATAAATCAAGTTAAAAGCGTTAATATATTGACATGTATAATAAATTCTACTAACATCATTATGTTTTATTTAAAAGAAAATTATAATGAAAGAAAAATAAGAAATAATTCAAGAAACTTACTTTTGAAATTCTGCACACATTTCTTCCATTGATAATTCACCCGACTTCACACAGGCTAATACTAATTTGACTAATTTATCATCCTTCACACCTTGCATTGTTCTCCAAGGTGTGATAGTCATATCCTCTGGAAGTTGCTTCATTTCAGGACCCCCCTTACTGTTGGTACATATTATGGGTTTACTCTTTCTAACCTTCTGATTTTTTATGGAAATATTCTCCCACCAATCAAAAATCTCATCAATCAAATCCCATACCTCCCCAGTTCTAAATGCCAACTGAAAAATTTTATCTGTGCCTCTGAAGAGAATTGTATTCAATTTTCCATCTTTTGCTTTTTTTTCATCAATTTGATAACATGTTTCCATTAAACACTCTTTTCGAAATGCTACACTAACTTGTGTCTTATCCCCACCACATTTTTCTATGAATTCATTATGAATAAATCTGACCCTTTGGATGAAAGTCATTTTCATTCTGTACTCATTATTTGCATTATGATCCCATGCCAATAACTTTGATTCCATTTCTGTTAAGCCAGTGTAAATGATGCATTTCACTGTTCGAAAAAGATAGTTATTGGGATATTATGCAATCAATTGTCTCTTAGCCTCTATCGAATGGTTCCCTCCAATTACATAATATTTATAATCAAAACATTTTTTCTTGTCAAATTCTTGTTTGTTGGGAACTTGACATGGATCGACAAGAACCACATAATCCACCACATGTGCATATGGATTGAACCTGAACAATGTTTTCAGATTATGTACATGTAGGTGATGGGCCTTTCTAATTTGATATTGATATTGTCCTTCATCTAGGCCATAAAATTGGTTAACATTAAGTGTTAGTATGAATTATTCGTCGAAGTGTACGAAAAAGAACCACTTTAGCTACGCATAACTAATAGCCCTAACAACAATAATGGCTGCAAAACATCTTCAGATCTGCAATTAGTAGTTAAAGTGCTGCAACAAACAGATCTATAAATGAAAAGACATTAAGCAGTAAAGTAAAGAGTTTGCTCCATGCATCCAACGGACAAGACAAGAACACGATTTTTTGAATGAATTTTTATATTACAGGGCACCTGGGAGGAAACAAGAAGGTGTATCCAGATCTCCTCAATGGGATGGGTTCTTTGTAGTCCTCGGCACTTCAGATCTAAGCTTTCTCTCTCTTGTAGATGTAGAAAAACCCAATGTAGAAGGTAGAGCTCAATGGGAGCAAAATGGCAGAAATGAGACCAAGTGTATAGATCAAGAGTGATCTAATATGCAACAAAAGGTGAAGAATGAAGGGAAAAACCCTCCTATTTATAACAAAATATTGGGTCATTCTAGATCTTGGTGCATGATTAAAATAATGTTAACCAAATCTAGATCCACCTCTATGGAATATTTTATTATTATTTGTTGGAGGGAAAGGGACTTTGACTTGGGTCAAAATCCCTGGATTAGTGAAGAATAAATAAATAAATGAGTTATTTATCCTTTTAAGGAAGTGGTTGAGATATAATCAAATAAATAATGATTTATTTAATTAATAGTGGTTGATTTGGTCATATTTAACAAGGAATATTATTTAAATAATTATTCCTAGAAAATAATAAGATAACTATGGGTGTATCTCATTAATTTCTTTGGTTTTGGGTTAAACATGACTGGGAATAATAATTAATTTGTGGTTTAATTAATTATTCCTTTTGGGGTTTCCTTAATTAACATAGTGAAAGCAGTTTTACTTGGGGTAAAACTGGTCTTACATGGTGTACTTGGGTCCATCTAATAATAAAAGGTGAGATGACCAAAAAATGGTGTAACAGATTGCCCCCCAGCGTGCGAGTGTCAGGAGCAAATCGTATGACCGAAGTACGTTGTAAGAATACAATCACCGGACAACAAAAGGGGATGTCAGAGAGAGAAGTGTGAGGTAGATAGTGTGCTGAAGGACTAGACCCTAAGGAGACGAGACTCGCAGGTGCAACAAGTCTCTTTTTATGAGAGGGTACCTGTGCTGAAGGCGGCGGGGGAGGCATACCTATGCCCGCCGAGACAAAGTACAAAAGAATAGTGTGTCCAGTAAACAAGGGACCGAACCATAAAGTACAACTGGCATAAGCAGGAGCCAGATAAGAATACAATGAAGAGTCTCACATACATGCTGTGCCTGGGATAACAGCCAGGACTAGTACAATAATATCTGAGTACATGAGATAAATACAACCCAAATGCCCCCTGTAAATGGGGAAGGGCTCACAAAATATGACTGATACATGCAAATCATGGAGGCGCTGCAGGTGGCTAAGGCCAACATCATCAAAATCTGGAGCGGCATCAAAGGCTGCAATGAAGAGGTCATCCTGGCATGTGGGGGGCTACCTGCAGGGCCACCCCCTCCTGAGGGTTGAGACATCTCACACACGCTCGGGAATCATCAAGAGCTGCTGCTGGGTCACTGGACTGTCCGGTATACTCATCTCGATCATGCTGAAAGGAGCTGGAGAAGTAATCAAGTCAAAGGGAAGTGAGATATCCCCCTGCCTGATCCGAGGCACCGAACAAGAGTGGAAGCTGGAACCAAGGTACACCGCCCTCTAGACCTTGCTTCTGGAATAAATGCGCTGATGTCGACAGAAGGAGGTCCACCGTAGGTGAGGCAATAAGAGACCCTCAACTAAGGCACGAGAAAAGAACAATAGAGCGACAGACAGACTGACACCAATGATGATAGTGGAAAGGGGGAGGATGGAGTGGCGAATGGACGACTTCCCTTGTTAGAGCATAAAGGGCATGAATGACATGGCAGCGACTGACACAATATCGAAAGGGATAGGGGGCAGTGGGACTGAAGGTCATGATATGCGACACAAGGGAGGAACCAAGCAAAGAAGGATGGAGGGCTATAGTGGGGTGCAAAAGGACGCAGGATAGACTCCATGAATGCAATGATGACTCGACTTGGATGCTCTAAACAAGGGCGACTGTAGAGTGCTGCCACACATTAAAGGCCCCAATGGGGGGTCATAGAAACATGAGTACAAAGTGGGCACTCATGACGAAAATCAACACGAACATGGACAAGTAAGGGGGCGATGTGGTGCCCCAAGTACAAGTGTCGTAAGTGAGGAAATTCGATTTTAAGGAGTAGGGAAGTGACCCTTCGTGGAAAAAATGTGTCCAGGTGAAGTATCAAATCACCAAAAACTAAGTAAAACCCATTTGAGAGCTCGGTGAGATCTATCCAGCGGTGCTGACGGTTCGTCGAACGGGGCTACGGTGTGGTCACAGCAGTCGAAAGAAGAAACAGGGGTTCTCTTTTAATGAGGCAGTTTTCCCTCCAAAATCATTCATTTGCTATTGTTGCTGTGGTGAATGTGGAGAGGAGAGAAGGCCCTAAATCTTGCGGCGAACGTAACGGACAAACCGACCGTTGGAAGCGAGATCTGTCAGTTGGAGGTACGAGGCCTAACCTTGCTCTTGCATGTTGTTGGATGACATTTGCAGTTTAGGGCCCAAAACCCCCAGAAACAGCCCCTCCTTCATCTCTATGGCCGGGTCGCACTTTTTGGGGCAAAAAGTACGACCCAGGATGCAGGTTTGGGGGCAAAAAGTGCGACCTGGTCCAGAAAATGGCAGAAAATTGCGACCTGGGAGACGAGGAGGGCTTGGTGCTGTTTGATGGATGGGAGTTGGGTTGTGGTGTGTGGTTATGGTTTTCCCGATCTGTACCCTGACAAAAAGAATGTGGTTGTGCAGGTATGGCACAGTTGCGGGTCAAGTGGAGAGAGAGGGATCTGGGAACACTTCGGACAGAGATCCAGGCGGATCAGGGCGTTCGTCGTGTATTGGCCAGATATAGGGGCATATGGTGCCCTCTCGGATGTGTGTAGGGGCGAGTGGTGCCCCCCAGAATGTATGGGGGGGCATATGGTGCCCCCAGTTTTTGGATTTTGTTTGTAACATGCTATGGGCGTGTCGGATGTATATGTATGGGGGGGCGTATGGTGCCCCCAGTGATGTATGTAGGGGCAGGTGGTGCCCCCATTTTTTGAGTTTGTGTGACATGCTGTGGGCATGCCAAAATGTATTTATAAAAAAGGGGAATCTAACCACATTTTAATGATGTGGTGTGCCATTTGTTCTGGTTATGGTTATGCAGTTTGAGAAAGGAAATGGAGTGTTACCAATCTCTTTTGGTACTGCATATAGGGATCAAATGGACTTTAAGTTTTCGAATTGGCATACCTGGTGTCACTATCCCAAAAGGAGGATTTGGAGATAATGAACTGATGCTCTCGTAGAAAAGCTATAGGTTGGTCAATAATAATGTCTAAGAGACTGGGTTGCTGATGTAAGATGAGGGAACGATAAGGGGTATCGTCCCGAGAGTGATCGGAAGTGATATGGGACTCTAGAGGTTCTTCTAAATGTGGAAGAATACGGGGTCTAGAGTCAACACGACCAGATACACTAGGAGAGTGGTGGAGAATGGCTTCTCTTGGTCTCTCAAATGTGGGTGCCCCCTTACCCAAACATTGGGTTTCGATGTAATGACCACAAGGTGGATGTGGTGTGAACGCATGGGTTCGATGTAAGAGGGAATAGATGAAGTCAGGGGTGGGAATTTCTTCCATAATGTCGTCATCGTGATAGAAGATGGGGTGACTAGTGGAAGAAGAACTACCTGACGTGGTGAAGTGGCCTGAATAATCATCATGAGAAGAGAGGTTCACATGCGCATCGTCACAATGGGTGACCGAAGAGTAAGTAGATAACGGATCTACCAATGTTGAGCCCAAGATGACCGCTGAAGGAAGGTCAAGCGAAACAACAGGGGAGGATTCAGATGGAACGTTCCCCAATGGTCTCATGGATGATGACAGGTACAAAATGGTGACTGAGGGCTCCGTTGGCTTAAGAGCGGGAGGCGGAATGTGAATGTCCTCTGGTCCGATCGAAGCGGCCTTGAACTGGCGGTACAAGTCCAAGGAGGAACGGTACTCGTCAAGGCGGGGACAGAGGTGGGTGTAATGGCCGTGAAAATCGCACAAGGCACAAGGTTGGTTTGTGCGCAAGTGTTTGAGTTTTGGGAGGGAGTCGGGGATAGTGACATGGACTTCTGGGAGATCAGAGTCGGGGAATGTCTCGTTGACCAGAAGCTTGAGGTGGGGCAATTCGGGACACATGTGAGTGGCATGACCGACGACATCACACAAAGCGCATCGAATGGCGGGCTTTGGTGGTCGTGGGGGGGTAACGGATGTTGGGGGGGCCGGATCGTGATGGGTTGCCCCCCTTCGGGCTTTGCCTGTCTTCCCGAGAGCCATCACAACAGGAGAAGGGTCCTGTGGAGGTGCTGGGGGCACAGTGGCTATGGAGGAAGCGAGGGGGACCGGTTGAACCGGTGTCAAAGCCATGTAAGGTTTGGGGTGACCAGGGGGGGTGGCGGCTTGGGGGTCAAGGTACCAAACCGGAATACCCAAGGTCAAGTTAGGGAGAGAGAGGGTGGCCATGACGGGGACAGAATATACTCCGGGAGGGGGAGCCAAGAAGGGGATCTGTCCAGCAGGGTAGTGACCAGGAGGTACGGCTCCAAGATGGTTAAGGCCGGGGGGACCGAGCCTGGAGGATAAAGAGGTTCGGGGATACCAGCTGTAGGGGGAGGGCCGGAAGGAGGAGGTCCGGCTGGCGGAGATGAATGGCTAGGAGCGGGTTGCGGAGGGCGGGGGGGAGGGTGCGGACTAGCCGAGGCAGGCCGTTTATGGGCAGCCTGAGACGATTGCATCATGCAAATATTCGACAAGCTGGGATCCGTAATAGGAGGAGGGGGAAGGTGAGGAAAAGTACCAAGCAGGGTGGAATCTTTATAAACGCCGGGGGAGACACTGGTCAAGGAATCGACGGTTTGCTTGTTGGCTACAGAAGAGATGGTCGTCTCGGAGGAGGACTGAGACGACGGCTCATGATACGATAGCTGGTCAATGGTGACTATCTTTCCGTTATGTGGAAAAGACATCTTGCGGAAGACCGCGGATGGGACAGCAGACATGGCATAGGTGTAGCTTCGCCCCAATAGAATGTTGTAGTCTAGAGGGGCGTCAATGACTTCGACATCAACGCAAACGGTCTTACCGGCGAGGGTGATGGGACAGTTATGAAACAGGCCGATAGGCTGGGAGGCATGACCGTCCCACGCTCGAAGGGTGATCGTGGAAGGGGCCAGCTCAGGGGATCCGAGTTGCTTCCAAACCGAAGCGGACATCACACAAGTGGATGCCCCCTCATCAATTATACACCGGGACACAGTGGCGTTCCGGATTTTGACTGGGATTTGGAAAGAAACGGAAGGAGGAAGAGGAGGGTGGTCCGATTGAGTGGCGTCGAAAACAATCATTTGGTCATCAGCAGGATCAACAGCGCCCACGGCAGATAGTAGAGCCTTCCGTTGGGAAGGGCACGACTGGAGGAGTTCCAGTGTGGAAATGGCAGCAGGGGATTGTGCCAAATCATGTACTATACTGTACGATTGGGCGGCTCGACCGGAAGTAGCATTTCGGCGTAATGGACCCTTTGGAATCTTTGGGTGAACCTCAACTTTGGGTTGAGGGATGTGTAAGGGGCCACTGGGTGTCGAAAGAGGCTCTGTAGAACCTGAAGATGGAGTCTCGGGAGCAGACTGAGCAGGAGGCTTGGGGTACTGGCGAGACCGAGTTTGAAGGTGAAGGTCGACGGAAGGGGACGGATCGGAGCGCATCATAAGGATTTGGTAGTCAGAGGAACCAGAAATGGACGAGGGTGTGGCTGCATGGCTGTCGAGGGGTTGGGTAGCCACGAATCCCTGTTGAGGGAAAGGATCAGTGAACACAGCTGGCTGGGTAGTGGCCACATTAGGAGGAGCGTGAGGGGAGGCGTGTTGTCCGCGCAATGTGGCTTGAGACTCCCACATCTGTCGCATCTGGGGTAAGAGAGGACAATCGTGAGTGTAGTGACCGTAAACACCGCAACACGAATAGGGCTTGTTTGTGCGAAGCGGCCTGTCCGGCCTGGGCGGGATGCCCTGAGGCTGGTTGCTAGTGTTAGGGTCCATACCAGAATTGGGTCCTCGGTTACCGGGGGCAGATGGGTTCTGGTTGCCTCGCCTCCTTCTTTGAGAAGAAGGGGGGTTAATCGCACCCTGCTGTGCAAATACTTGCCCTGGAGGGGGTTGTATGTGCTGTTGCAGGTTGTGAGGAGGCAAGGGAGGCGGAAGCGCATATGCTGGAGGAGCTGGCGCACCAGGTTGTGGATAAAAGTAAGGGTTGGGTTGGGCGACATTGAGGTAAGCAGGAGGTTGGGCAAAAGGAGGAGGCATGCCGTATTCTGGATACATGTTGCCGGGAGGGGGAAGATTGCTTGAGGTGCTGGCCCCTCCCTGAGGGAGACCATGGCTCATAGGAGGGTGAGCAGATGGGTGGGAAAGAGATCCAACAATACCGTCGGCGGAATGAGATGCCCTCGGGGCGTTAGCGCCACCGGGCCTGGGGATGTCAGGGAGAACGGTATAAACATAACCAGATTGAGCGTAGATCAGGTCATATTTTAAAGCTATTTGGAGGGTGGCTTCTTCGGATTGAGGAAAGTGAGAGGCGACATCTTTGCCGATGGGAGACGGGAGGGTGCGAAGGAACCAGTCCATGTAAACCCGATCTTCAAAGGGAGGGGCTCGACATAAGCTCCGTCTTCGTCGCCATTCCTGAACATGGGCAGAAAGGCGTGTGGAAGAGGATTGCTTAAATGAAGTGAAGAGCTCCGTACCAGTGTCGTATCGGAGAGGGAGCTGGAAGTACGACAAGAAGGCTTGGGCAAGAGTCTCGAACGTGGTATGGGAGGAAGTGGCCTGTTCGACATACCATTTAGAAGCTTTGCCGGTAAGCGTGCGTTGGAACAAACGAAGACGGATGGAGTCATCGGTAATGGAATTGGAGGAACACCACATGTGGAAAGATCGGACGTGATTGGTTGGATCTTCTCCAGTAAGGCCCTCGAACTTAGGGATATCAGAGGGCAGCTTGGTGGGCATAGTGGGCCAGGTAGCATTGTGGTGAATGGGATCATTAATCAACTGATGGAAATCGGGGAGGCTGAGGCCTGCAATATACGGCAGCACGGGGGTGGCCGGGGTAGTGGTTGTGACAGTTCCGATAGAAGTAGGGCCGGCATTGGGGCCGGGAGAACCGCTAGCGTTAGGCCCTGGGCCAGACATGGTGGAGGGGGCAGGAGAACCGGGAGGGGAAGGAGGACCCGAGGAATCAGGGGAGGAGTCGGAGTGCGGACTCGAAGGTGGACTGGCTCGACAACGGCGGTGCGGAGCAGGTCGATCAACCGGAAACTGAGGGTGAAGGCCAAGAAGTCTCCGGGAAAGGCGCCTTGGGGGCGCAATGATGACAGGAAGAAGGAAACCGACAAGGGCAGAAAGGGACAAAATCAAGAAGGTCAAGGGAAGATAAGGTGCGGTGACAATTGATTTTAGAGTCTTTGCCAGGCGGTGTAAACCAGGCGCTTCTTCACTTAGGGTCAGTGTGTGGCGTGCGTTAATTTTAATTTTTAAACCCTTTCCGTTGTTTGAGAGCAAGAAAAAGTGTGCGACGTAGCTGAAAATAAACCTACAGAGAACAGAATAAAATGCTGAAATAACAGAAAAATAACGACTACGTATGCATCTATCTAAACCAAGAAGGTGGGTCTCTCACAACTATGCTGAAAAGAAAGGGAAAAACTATGGAAACACACACAAAGGAAGCTCGACAGATCTAGGGTCAAAGGGGACAGAGATCTGGAGGATAAAGCTGCAGACAAGGGGTACAGATCACAGCCAAGAGACAGAGGCAAGGTGGCTGGAAAAAGGGAAATCAGCAAAAAACCCGGGGGGGGGGGGCAAGGCAGAGGCCTCTAGAAGAAGTCCAAACAAAACGACAAGAGGTGATTTGAAAGGAAAAGAGGCTGATTTCGATGGATTTGAAAGTGAGGTAACAGATCTGGAAAAAGAGGGGGCTGAAGCTCTGAAACCGACGGCTGAAACAGCTGAAACTCTTCCACAAAAAGTGGAGGGTACTAAAGCCCTAAGGGACTCGGTTCCCACTTAGATGAGTAAAAACAGATCAGATCTTGGTCAAGGCGGGTACAGAGCCCGGAAATTTGGAAAACCACGCGGAAATTTGCGGCGGGAACCCGGAAAAATTTCGAGAAAAAAAATCTTTGGAAAAAAGGCGGTCGCGAGGTTTTGACCTTATGCGGAGTTGAGGTCACGGGAAACGGGCCAAAGGTGCGTCCGGGTTGCGGGTTTTGGGCCAAAGGTGCGACCCCCAAAGGTGCGACCTCCCCGTTCCGGTTGTTTCGGCGGCAGATTTTCTGAAAAGTTGCCGTCTCAGTTGCGGCTGGTGTCGCTTACCTGCGCAATAGGGCCAGAAACACACGGAAGTTAGAAATTTTAAGATTTTAGGGTTTTATGTGAGAAAAATGACATGAAAAGAGAAAAACTAAGCAGCTGAAAAGAAGCCCTAGGGCCTGAAGTAGCTGGATATGCAGGAATATGAGAAACGACGGCGGTCGTAATTTAAAACCCGTGTGGAGTCGCCATTTGTTAGTATGAATTCTTCGTCGAAGTGTACGAAAAAGAACCACTTTAGCTACGCATAACTAATAGCCCTAACAACAATAATGGCTGCAAAACATCTTCAGATCTGCAATTAGTAGTTAAAGTGCTGCAACAAACAAATCTATAAATGGAAAGACATTAAGCAGTAAAGTAAAGAGTTTGCTCCATGCATCCAACAGACAAGACAAGAACACGATTTTTGAATGAATTTTTATATTACAGGGCACCTGGGAGGAAACAAGAAGGTGTATCCAGATCTCCTCAATGGGATGGGTTCTTTGTAGTCCTCAGCACTTCAGATCTAAGCTTTCTCTCTCTTGTAGATGTAGAAAACCCAATGTAGAAGGTAGAGCTCAATGGGAACAAAATGGCAGAAATGAGACCAAGTGTATAGATCCAGAGTGATCTAATATGCAACAAAAGGTGAAGAATGAAGGGGAAAACCCTCCTATTTATAACAAAATATTGGGTCATTCTAGATCTTGATGCATGATTAAAATAATGTTAACCAAATCTAGATCCACCTCTATGGAATATTTTATTATTATTTGTTGGAGGGAAAGGGACTTTGACTTGGGTCAAAATCCCTTGATTAGTGAAGAATAAATAAATAAATGATTTATTTATCCTTTTAAGGAAGTGGTTGAGATATAATCAAATAAATAATGATTTATTTAATTAATAGTGGTTGATTTGGTCATATTTAACAAGGAATATTAGTTAAATAATTATTCCTAGAAAATAATAAGATAACTATGGGTGTATCTCATTAATTTCTTTGGTTTTGGGTTAAACATGACTGGGAATAATAATTAAATTGTGGTTTAATTAATTATTCCTTTTGGGGTTTCCTTAATTAACATAGTGAAAGCAGTTTTACTTGGGGTAAAACTGGTCTTACATGGTGTACTTGGGTCCATCTAATAATAAAAGGTGAGATGACCAAAAAATGGTGTAACATTAAGCTCAAATGTTTGGCCACCAAGAATTAATTTATTCTTCCTCAACTCTTGTCAAATAGCATTTTGTTTTTGTTTAATAATGCCATCCTCTAACTCAGCACCTGGTGTTATGATTTCTCTGCTTCCATGAGAGCTTTCAATTTGTTCTTCACTGTTGCTCACGACCTTTACAGGTTCACCAATATTTGATTTCCTAGTCTTATTAGATAACATATCAGTTTTTTTATAAACAAGCTCTCCTTCATGAGGTAAAAGAGAGACATCTTTGGCAATTTTTCTTTTTGGTGTCTGATCTGTTTTCTCCTTTTGCACAATAGTTCTCATCTCCTCCTCACTAATTCTATCATAATTTTATGTTTCATGTTCGACACTTTCAAAAGAAACATGTTTAATTTTATAGATTGACCCGCCTTAGTGACTCTTGGTTGATCCCCTCTTTGTACTGTTGTAGTGTCACGAGCTATTTCTCTTTGCTTCAATCTCCTTTCCTCTGCTTTGTCTTTGTGAAAAGTTTTGATCACATCCATAACATTTGGCACCAACATATAAATACCTTCAAACATGTTTGAAAGACCCGAAACAAAATCCTATGAAACAAAATAAAACATGTCAATGATCAATAATTTATAAAAAAATTGAATCATCCTTACAATAATGCATCGAGGAAATAAAAATAAGCATACTTACAATGTTATTTGGAATGTTGCTTGATATTTCTTCATAAAATTTTGAAGATATTTCATCTGTGTCATACTTGACGATTGATAGACGATATCTAACCTTCGCACGTTTCTGAGCCTTCCTTGTAAGAACATAAATAGTGTTTGTATTCGGGACCATACATATGTCTCGTACTCTGCCCATCACATCATATGGCTCATTTAAGTCAATCATACCACAAATCAGATAGATGTGTATATCAGCCCCCATTTCACTATCTTCAAGATACCATGAGAAATCGGTTTTATCTATTTCCTCGGCGTTCTTCCAATCAGAAATAAGCTTTAATGAACCTGGTGCCCCACTTGCTTGACTTTTATTAGTGTGTGCAACAATGTCCTTATTGCGTCCAACAGTGTCCATAGTGCGTCCAACTGCAACTTTAGATTTGGGAGTTGTATCCATAGTGCGTCGAGCTGCAGCTGTAGATTTGGGAGCTGCTGCCCTAGGTGCATAAACATTCACATAAATCTTTTTTGATGCCATTTTCGTGATAATATATATATATATATATATATATATATATATATATTAGTTAATGGAAAAATATTGCAGATAAAATAAATTTAATAAACAAAATTTATTTCTAAAACTAAATAGCATGAAATTAAAGCAGTAATTTAATTTTAATTTAATTTTACATTACATAGCAATTAAAAAAAAAAATTATAAACTTAAAATTATAAAAAATTAATATAAAAGTTTATAAATTTATATAATCTTTTAATATATTTGAAAATTACAAATTTCTATTTCACATTACATAGTAATTAAATAAAAATAAATAAAATAAAATAAAAGCAATTAAACAAAATAAAAGAAAAAATTAAATTTTTTATAATGTTGTTTTAATACTTAAATTTAAAAAAAAAAAATTAAAAAAGAAATTTAAATATTTAAATGTTAAAAACAAATGTTATAATATTATATATTTTTTATTTTTTTAATTGTATTGTTATATAGTTTTTTTTTTATTAATTTATTATATTGTTATATTAAAACAAATGTTTTTTTTTTTAATTTATTATATTGTATTGTTTTTTATTTTAAAGTATATAATGTTTAAAAACAAAACATAATTGTTGTTGTTGTTGTTTTTTTTTTTTTTTTAAATATATTGTTATATTTTGAGATTTTTAACAATGTTTTTATTATATTATATAACAATTTTTTTATTATTTTTATATATAACAATGTTTTTATTAATTTTTAATTGTTTTATTAAAACTAATTATTAAAAAAAAATTAAAAAAATTAAAAATTAAAATTAAAAAAAATCAAAATTAAAAAATGTTTTATTAAAACAAATTAAAAAACAAAATTTTAAAAAATTAAAAAATTAAAAAACAAACGATGGTCGTTTCACTGTGCTCGCGGGCGCCGCCCGGCCGGCCCCTAATGCCCGCGGGCACAGTGAAACGACGCATCGTTTTTTTTTTTTTTTTTTTTTAATAATATAATTATAAAAATATTATTTAATAATAAAAAAAATGTTAAAAATATCAAAAAAAAACCAAAAAAAAAAAAAACAATTTATTAAAAAACAACTATGTTTGGCTTCTAAACATTATATAATTAAAAAAAAAAAAACAATATAATAAATAAATAAATAAAAAAACTATATCACAATACAATATATATATAGCAAAAAAAAAATTAAAGATTTAAAATTAAAAAGAATAAAGCTAAGATTCAAAATTAAAAAAATAAAATAAAATATAATATAAAATCAAAAAAATTCTCAAATATTTAAAAAAAAAATTTAAATAATGAAATCACTGATATATTTATGATAATAAAAAAAAACAAATAAAAAATGTTATAATATTACTTTTTTTTATGTGCATGGTCGTTTTATGGATTTTTCTGTCTAGATGAACCTATAAGTCTTAAAAAAGAAAAAAAAAATCTAAATTTTTGTCCTTAAAACCCTAAAAAATTTAGTTCTTTTTGCATTTTCTTCACTAAAAAAATATTAAAAAAATTAAGATTTTTGAACCTAAAAACCTTTAAAAAGTAGTTTTTGGACACAAAAAACTATAGAAAAATAAATTTTCCCCAAAATCGTCTTTAAATTGACGGAATAGAAGGAAAACTAACCTTTGAAATGCAAAAAGCTGTTGTCACCAATGCCAGCACAACGCCTTCACAAAATTACGAATAGCAACACAATGCCTCCAATGCCAATGCAATGCCTTCACGAAGTTACCAATGCCAATGCAACACCTCCACAAAATTACCAATAGCGACACAACGCCTCCAATGCCAATGCAATGCCTCCACGAAGTTACCAATGCCAACGCAACACCTCCATAAATTTACTCTAACAAATACCAGAAAACTTGATGTGATGTGATGAATAGAAACAATCATTCCTTTTAAATAGCGAATATTGTCTGATTGGTTTACTGTTTAACGAATGTGGGATTAAAATTTCAAATTTAAAATATTTACATTTAGTTTATTATAGTTCATACTATAGTTAAAATAATTAATATTTGCATGTAGTTATCATAGTTAATATTTTATTTAATATTTACATGTACTGAATGTTGAATAATTCAAATATAATCTCAGATTAAAAATTAAATATGAAATACTTACATGTAGTTAATTATAGTTAATATTATAGATAAAATAGTTAATATTTGCATTTAGTTATCATAGTTAATATTTACATGTAATCAATGTTTAAAATCATGGGATTAAATTTTAAAATCTAAAATATTTACATGTAGTTAATTATAGTTAATATTATAGTTTAAATAGTTAATATCCACATGTTGTTATTTTTGTAAATATTTACATGTAGTCAATCTTAAACCATTCAAATAAGAAAATTATTTTAGTTTCGAAGACATGCATGAAAGGAATATTTTGTGGATATTTTGAATAGAAAGTATGGTGAAATATTTGAAGACCAACAGTTTACTAATAAATTTTGAAATATATTTTAGATGAATATTTTTTTTCTAAATAAGAGTAATCTATTAACAGAGTGATAAAAATACAACGAGACCGCAGTCAAGAACTACTGCCTTAGAGGCAGGAAAGTCATGTAAACCAGGTGTGTAGACTGCCCTTTGATAGGGAAACCAGTCAGACAAAAATAACAAAAACCCACGCAGGGGATCCAGTTGTGAATTTCCTGAGTGTACATAGGACCAAAATTATACAAAAATAAGCTGGAAAACCTGAGAACTGCTCGAACAAAGACAAGCCCAATAGTATGGGTAGTAGGAACACAAGAAAAACAAGCAGAATACATACTAATCATCAGGAGGCTCTTCTACAATTCGACACCAACCTGAAGCCATCAAGTCTCTGGCCAGAGCTTCCTTGGATTCAGAGGGACCGGGATCAGCTGGAGCCATAGCCACATCAGGAACGCTGCTGACAGGAACCTCCGGCACCTGCAACGATGCGGTGCCCTCCCCCATCTGAAAATTTGAAGTCTGGGCAGGATCCATCTCAGGGCCAGCAGGACGGGCGCTAGAATCCTCATGAAAAAACACCGTGAAGAGCACAATGATTCTTGGGCAAATCAGGGAGCTGGAGAAGGTAAAACGCGCAGAGCCAGTTGTTGGAGGAGGCGAGGTAGCAGGGGGACGAGGAGCAGGGGAGCTCCAGCCATGATGGGTGTCAAGATAGCGCCCCCTTCCACTACGTGTACAGGGTAATGGCTGGGCAAAATACCGCTGGAGAGAGAGGCCGAGACCGAAGATGGGCTAGAGTGGTCTCTTGCAGGACGGCCCCTTGAGCTTCCATGATGACTCCAAAGCCTGTGGCGCAAATGAGGCATTTTGGAAACAAAATGAGTCCAAGCAGCCGCAATAGCAGGGGAGTGAAAACTCAAAACGAGAACAGTGACCTGAGACAAATGCCGAATGCTCAGAAGAGGTTGCACTACATTCGAACTGGAACGCTACTTCAAGAGAAGAATCCCCTTCAGGCTGCTCAGGATGGCTGGATTGACGATGACGATTCCATGCAGATTGGGAGCCGAATTGATACCATGTATGAGAAGGAGGCGAGCGTTGTGCGTATAAGACCTTGGAACCATGGCCTTAACATGATTCCACCTCTTAATCTGCCTGCATGCATGTTGGTAATCCCCCATAATAACTGATGCATTGAAGAGATCCTCGCAGAAGCGAGTGATAGCAGTGGCCAATCCTGTGGGCATGAGGTGAGGTACAACACCATATGAAGCGGATCCTTTGGTATCTGCGAGAGTTAAATGCAAACATCCGTTGCAAATCAAACTAAGATCTTCGCTGTCCGGGATGGGCAGGTGGCGATCCACCTCGCCGCACCTGTGTCCCATCGAATCAAACATCTGTTGGAGCACCCGCATCCGGGATATTTTAGATGAATATAACGTAAGTTTAAAATTTAAAATTTAAAATATTTACATGTAGTCATTATAGTTAAAATAGTTAATATTTTCATGTAGGTATTATAGTAATATTATAGTTAATACTTACATCTAATCAATGTTAAATCATTGAAATAAAAACATTATTCTAGTTTGGAAGGCATCCATGATAGAAATATTTTGTGGATATTTTGAATATAAATATCGGTAAAATATTTCAACATAAACAGTTTATTAAAAAAAATGTTAAATACATTTTTTGACTAATATTTGTACCAAATATTTGAAATGAAAATTTTGGAGGGAAAGTTTTTCGCGAAATTTTTTGGGGGGAAATTTTGGGGGGAAATTTTGGAGGGAAATTTTTTCGCAAATTTTTTTGGAGGGAAAATTTGGAGGGAAATTTTCAGTCTTTAAGCTATATATTGTTAGTGGGAGAGGAATTTGTATAATTCAACCTATTCTTGTTGAAAGCCATGGTTTCTTCTGATAGCAAAGTTTTTCTTTCTACAACATCAACATCTTCGTCACGCAACAACTCTATTCAGAGTGATGAATATAACGGGAGTTCGTTCACCATGAATAGAGAGTCAAAAAATCGACTTGGTCGTTATCCTAAAGATGATGAGAACAAAATTGATGAGGTGCAGATAAAATGAAATTTCTGTAAATCGAGCGCCAGTTATACCAGTTACTCTTAATCCTAAGGATTATGAAAGCAACAGTGATGAAGGGCATGATGAAGAATTTCTAGAGTCAAAAGTTTCACTTCGTCCTAATCCCAAGGATTATGAGGACACCATTGATGAAGAGGGAGATGAAGAATATCCACTTCAGCTTAATCCTAAGGATTATGCAAGAACAACAAATGAAGAGGGAAATGAAGAATCTATAGAGTCAAAATATCCACTCTGTCCTAATCCTGAGGAGTATGCCAGCACCACTGATGAAAAGGGGGATGTAAAATTTCCAGAGTCAAAATATCAAATTCGTCCTAATCGTAAGGATTATGTGAGCACCACTGATGAAGAGGGGAATGATAATGTTTCATAGTCAAAACATCCACTTCGTCCCAATCCTAAGGATTATGCCAGCACCACTGATGAAGAGGGAAATGAAAAATTTACAGCGTCAAAATATCCACTCCGTCCTAATCCTAAGGATTATGCAAGCACCACTGATGAAGATGGGGATGAAAAAATTCCAGAGTCAAAATTTCCACTTCGTCTTAATCCTAAGGATTATGTCAGCACCACAGATGAAGAGGGGAATGAAGAATTTGCAGAGTCAAAATATGCACTTTGTCCTAATCCTAAGGATTATGTCAGCACCACTGAGGAAGAGGGGGATGAAGAATTTGCAGCGTCAAAATATCCACTTCATCCTAATCCTAAGGTTTATGCCAGCACCACTGATGAAGACAGGGATGAATTTCCAAAGCTAAAATTTTCACTTCATCCTAATCATAACGATTATAATTTAACTACTGATGAAGGGGGGGATGAAGAATTTCCAATAAATATAGATTCAAGGCATTCACTTATTCCTAATCCTAAGGATTATGAGAGCTTCAATGAGGAAGGGGAGGGGCAGGATGAAGAAATTATAGTGAATGAAAATTCAAAGCTTCCACTTATGCCTAATCCCAAGGATTATGAGAGCACCACTGAGGAAGGGGAGGATGAAGAGTTTCTTGCAAATGATAATTTTAGAGGCACAGATCTGAATATTGAATTTTCTCCAAGTGACCATTTCAAAGACACTCATGGTGATGAAGAATTGAATCCTCCCAGGGAAGAATTTGAAAGCATGGGTCAAGATGGTGAAGAATTTATTTTGAGTTAGGGTTACAAAAGTGTCGATGATTCTTGTGAAATTTTTTCTTCAACTGATGATGGTAAAGAAAATTTTCCACGCAATGATGTTGATGAATTTCTTAACTATGTTGAGGATGATGATAGTGGGGATAATATTCCTCCTAATGGTGATGAAACTACTTTTACAAAGGATGATGGAATGATGAAGCTGTTGCAAGCAAATATTGCAACTAGGAGTAGGAGTAGACCTTTTCATATCAATCCAAAGCATTCCAGTTATACAAGGGCGAGGACAAAATATCTCACGACAAAAATTTATGTCGTTCATTTGATTTCAAGTGAATGTTGTCGAAGGGATTGCTTGAAAAATATGGATTTCAACTTTGCTTTGGAGAAAAGGAAAGCATATATGTCAATGAATAAAAGCATGCAAAATTCATATTTAGTGGGTTGCATGCAATCTACACTAGCAGGTTATGATTATCATATTGGGAATTTATTGCTTTGTAGAAAGGCATTCAAAATGTTGTATTCAACTGGTAATTGTCGTTTGTCAAGAATCTAGGATAGATTGGAAAGGGATCCTACATATTATTCAGAAGCACGTTATAAATGGGAGGTGGGGCCGTTTGCAAATACTGCTAAGACATGGATGAAAGACTTCTTTTCAAATCATGGAGAGTGTATGCCAAATAAAAACACAATACATATTCCAGATAATTTCTCGAGATGAGAAATATTCATGTTATACAAAGATTATGCAGAAGCTATTGAAGGAATTGGTAATTTTATTACAGATTCTTATTTTACAAGGATATGGAAAACTGAATTCAACAATGTTCGTATTCCTAAGAAGACAAGGATGGGAATTTGCAGCACATGTGCTTCTCTTAAAGAAAAAAGAGATAAATGTCAAGGGGCGGAAAGAGGTATGTGTTCAAAACATTGTTTTTTAAAATTTGATACTTATCAACTATGAAAATATATTTATTCATATGTTTCTTTTATTTTATGTACATATTTCGTTGTCAAAGAACTTCAAGACCATCGCAATCAGCAAACAAGTGAAAGGAAAAATTTGTATAAACATCGAAAGAAATGTTATGATCATCCAAATAAATATTTGGGATTTACAATTGATGGTATGGACCAAAAGAAAACACTTCTTCCACATTTTGTCCACACGCCAAAAAAATTACAGGAGGAAAATTTCATTCAGTTTCACTTGGTTGGTTGTATAAAATTTAATGAGAAGATGTTTCCAAGAGTTTTCTTCACAACTCCAAATATTCACAATGATGCAAATCTGACCATAACTATTATACATGATGTGGTTACTCATTGGTCTGGGATTCTTCCTGAAGTTTTGTATTTACAATTAGACAACACAAGTCGTGAGAACAAAAATCAAGTTCTTTTTGGGTATCTAAACATGCTCGTTGACTTGGGGATTTTTAAAAAGATAAAGGTTGGTTTCCTTCTTGTTGGGCATACTCATGATCATATTGATCAAATGTTCAGTCGTTTTTCAGTAACATTGAGGAGGAAAGGTGTTGGGAGCCTGCCATCATTAATTGAATGTATTAAGAAATCGTACATTCCAGAGCCTTTTTTTCATGTGTTGGAAGAAACTATTGACATGCGAAGGTTTACTTTTGGATCGCATGGTGAGGAGAAATGCAGTGAACAACTTAACGACATTAGCTTCCAGCATCAATTTTGTATCAAAAAAATTGATGGGATAACAATTATATGGGGCAAGAAGTATTCAACTATTGAAGAATGGGGACCATCATCAGGTTTAGCATTTTTGAAGTTCATTCTAGAGCGTCCAATGTTTTCATCAAAGATATTGTTATTACAGTCAGTTTCTGAACTCCATAATGCACGAAGGCAGAAGAGAGACATAAATTATTCTAAATGTCTAGAGGAAATTAAAATATTTATTAGAGATACATATGAGTACTTCGATGTTGTTGATTCAGTTTGGTGGGAGTCTTTTTTAAGTAATCAAAGTGATATGATTTCAAGATCAATAAATGGGGATACGCTTTTGAAGACTCCATTTTTTTGGCCACAAAATATGCCAAATGAACATTAACATCAGGAAACACACAATGTTGAACAACAATAGCCTCAAGCTATTATTAATTCCCCACAGGTAGAGGAAAGAGAAATCTATATTGGTTCTAGAAGATCACGTGCACAACGTGAAGCCATGGAATACCTTTACAGGGGTTCTGTGTAGGATCTTAAGGAGGGTTGCATGATAGCAGTGTTAGCAGATGAAGATCCACTTGGCTATCCATTCTGGATTTCCAAGGTTATAAAGGTCATTAATGAAAATGAAGAGATTATAGTTGTTGATGTACATTGGTATGCCACAAGTACCCACCCTTTCAATGGTGTGTACAAGCCAAAGATGGTAGTGGAAAAAAGAATTGGCAGAAAGAGAAAAAGAAAGGGCACAAATATAAATCGTCGCCGCACAGATGTCTTAAAATTGGAGGATGTTGACATACTTGTGTATGACTTCAATTTGACAAAGAGAGGAACTCTTCGGTTGCAGACCATAAATATTTTGAAGAAATTGCTACCATAACAATTACTGTTGAGATGGGACTCTACAGAATGTAGACGTAGATCTACAGGACTTTTGAACTCTAAAATGGTGGGCATGCATGTTGACTCAGATGGAGCACTAGTTGATGAAAGAGAAGAATATGGATCATCTTCATCTGCATCGAGCCATTCTTCTAAAGATGCAGATTATGATGGTGTGCCAGAACCTATGGTTGATTTCGAATAACTATCTAAGACATTTTTATGTAATTTATGTTTGCATGGTAACTTGAAATAAAATTTTTGACTTCCATCCCATTTTTCATTAAGTTATGAGACATTTCTATGTTTGTTGGATTATATGTTTTAATTATGAAGAATTCATCTCTTTAGAATATCGACAATGCAACAATGAATTACAAAAATAATTTATGTTATATTCAATGTACCAATGTTGATATTTTAATTATAAGTAAAATAGAAAATAGAAACTAATGTTAAATTTTTAGATTATGCAGTGATATTACCATGATATTATGTATTGTTACCATTTGGTATAAGATACTTTTAAAAGTTTTAATAATTATATGCATCATTGAAATGGAACACTTTGTTTTGATGCTTGATTTTTAGGTTTTGGTTGAAATTATATTTAAATTTTTCTTATGCTAATATTTGAAAAAAGATAAGTTTTTATCCTTTAAAATTAAAATTACTCTTACTTATTTCTGTTCAATGATAATTTTTTCATTTACTTGTTCATTTTTTTAAATTGTTAAGTCTTATAATTTCTCCATAATTTCATTGTTCAAGTATGTTGAACACTTAAGATTGAAAAACTTTAGATTTACAGCTTGTCATTAAGGTTTTTATGCGCTACCAAATTTTATCTTTAAGGTTATGGTTGACAATAATTACAATTTTGGGGTTGTTTAAAGTCAAGATATTTTATGTTTAACAACATGGATGAAAATTGTTCGAAATGATAAGCCCTTCAAACATGTATTTGTTTATATTTAACATCATCTATCAAAAATGTTAGAAATTTACGATTTTAAAAAATGTCCTAATATGTTGTCTTTAATTCCATTGTTACAAGTTTCAAAATTATGACACAATTTTTTTTTTGTTATTCCAGCATCAACTAGTTTTGTTTTGAGGGTGTTTTTTCAATTCTTTTTTCAAAAAACAATTTTGTTTTTAGCATAATTTTATAAAATGTTGAAATTTGACCTTAAAAAAAAACCAAGTGTGTTCTGGAAGACACACTTTTTGTTTTTGGGGTGTTTTTTTCATGTTTTTTGAGAATTTTTGGGCTAGAGTTCCCGTTTTGAGGTCAGGTTACCTATTTCATCGGTAACATTGTTTTCTAATCTACAACACACCAACTTATAAAAATAACTAATATACAGGGAAGATCTCCACACAAGAATCAAGCATAATATCTCTTTAGATAAAGCCCATTTATGGGTTTGCCTAAAGAGACCCTATCAAAGTCTATCAGTTCATAGGCCCCTTTTGCAAGCTTTTGCTTGAAAATATAAGAACCATGCCACATGGGTTCTAATTTCCCAGCCCCTAGCTTATCATTAGCTTGATCATAAACCAAGACTAGGTCTCCTTCTGAAAAAATACGAGGTGTAACACTTCTATCATACTGAGCTTTCATTCGTTTTGCATGAGCTTCGGTAGCTAATGCAGCAGTGCGCCGATTATCATCTAATTGAGCTAAGTACAAAAAGCATTTCTCCTCTTCAGAAGTGGTTGGTAGTAACTCTATGGCTAGTTGGAGTGATGGTATCTCGCATTCAATCGGTAATACCGCTTCTAAACTGTAAACCAGTTGAAAAGAGGTAAAACTTGTCGATGTTTTTGTTGAGGTTCGATATGCCCAAAGTGCTAAAAACATGGTATGCGAATTCGATTTATGAATTCCGATGATTCGTTTGATCATGGTAACTAAAAATTTATTGATAGCTTCAACCAGAACATTAGCCTGCGGGTAATATGGTGTAGAACTGTCATGGTGCAGGCCAAGTTGATCAGTCAGTTCATTCATCATGATGTTTCGAAAATTACTCCCATCATTAATAATTATCTCTTGGGGTACACCAAAATGAGAAATCACATGATTGAACACGAAAGTAGCTGCAATTTTTCCATCTGCCGCAAATGTAGGCATCGCCTCAGCCCATTTGGTAAAATAATCTACTGCGATAATAATATACCCATGCCCCCTGGTCGAGTGAGGGTTACATGTAATGAATTCAATGCCCCATTTTGAAAAAGGACCGACAAAAATTATAGGGTGAAGAGGAGCGGGTGGTGCACGCATCTTTAGATCAAAGATTTGATAGTTATGGAATTTTCGGATAGCCGAAACACAATCTTTAAATAAGGACGGCCAAAAATAGCCAGTGCACAATATCTTTTGGGTTGTGGCATACCCAGACATATGGCCACCACATGCTCCAGAGTGACAGTCATTTAAAACCTTTTCAACTTTGTCAAGAGTGATACAACGTCGAGAAACAGAGTTCGCACCACGACGGTATAATGTGTCACCAACAATATGATATTGCTGAGACTGGAAACAGATTTTTCATCGTTGTGACTATGAGAGTTCAGGCTAAAAAGTTTTGGTTTGGAGATAAATGAGGATATCTCCATACCAAGGATTGATGGTACTGATAAGAAACAAATATTCATCCACGATCGGATGTTCTGCCACAGTTTTCGTGTCAGTACTTTGGAAGTCACACATAAGTTTAGTGAATACCAATGATTTCTTTGATTTGGATTTTTCAAATTCCAAATCAAACTCTTGCAGGATAAAAATCCATTTGGAGTATTTGCCCCCTATCAGTTGTTTGGTCAAAATATACATCATCGGGTTACAATCAGAAATCACTATTGTTTTGTGTAACATAATGTAATGAAGAAATCGTTAGACAGCTTGAACTGCTGCCAAGGCCAATTTCTCCACATGTGAGTATTTGATTTCGATCAGATGGAGATTGTGACTGCGATAATAAATCACATGTTTGTTGTGGAATTCATCTTCTTGAACTAAGACCATGCCAATCGTAGAATTGGAGGCTGCTAGGTATAAAAATTAATCCTGGTCGTAATTGGGAGGATGTCATAACGGTGCATGGGTCAACACGTGTTTAAGAGCATAAAAAGATCGATAAGTGATCTCATCCCAAAAGAAAGGAATATTATGCTTAACAACCTAGTAAAATCTTTGGTTAAGTTCAGCATAGTTAGGAATTAATCGACGTAAAAAGTTCGCTTTCCCTTGCAAACTTTTGATTTGGAGAAGAGTAGAAGGAGGAGGTAAATTTATGATAGCCTCAAGCTTTGATGGGTCAACACGAATGCCTTCCTTTGAGACAACAAATCCCAACAATCGTCTAGATTCAACACAAAATACACATTTGTGAGGATTCAGACGAATCCTATAATGCCGACATCTCATAAAGATAGCTTGTAGATGAGTAAGATGATCTGATCTGCGCGATGAATGAGAAGGTAAATCATCGAGATAGGGTTGCACAATGTGTTTAATGTCATGAAATGCATAAGACATTTCCCTCTGAAAAGTTTCATTAGCGTTCTTAAGTCCAAAAGGTAATTTGTAGTAAGAAAAAGTCCCCCATGGACAAATGAAAGTTGTTTTGGGTTGATCAGCAGGGAGTATGTTGATTTTATTGTAGCCTAAAAATCCATCCATAAACGAAAACATTTCACTTCCGGCACAATCGTCAATAATTTGATTGATATAGGGGGTTGGATAATTGTCTTTTGGACAAGCTCAATTTATATCCCTATAATCAATACATACTCGTATTTTCCCTTGTTTTTTATTAACAGGAACAATATTAGATACCCAATCCGTTAAAGGAATTGGATAAATAAAACCTGCACGAAGTAATTTCTCAACTTCTGCTTTAATAGCAGCAACTTTTCGCGAATGTATCTAACGTAATATTTGTCGGACAGGTTTAGCATCTTGATATGTTTTAACTTCATGAACAACAATTGATGGATCGATTCCTGGCATTTCTTCATATGACCAGGCAAAAATGTCATGAAATTCTTGAAATATGGCTTTATATGCTTGGATTTCATCTAGCGTACAAGAAGCACCTATATGAATGTTTTCAACAATTCCTGGTTTCACTGAGATGCCAATAGGAACTGTCATAGAAATTTTTGCCAAGTTCAATTCATAATCGAAATTCGTGAGAGGATTCAGGGGTTTGTTGACATAATCAACGGTAAAAATGGAGGAAAAATTAGTTACAAAATGATCGAGATCAAGTAAAAACGAAGATCGATGATGTAGATATTCCCATGGTAATTCATCTATAGACAAAAATTCACGAATATGCTCATCAGTATTGAATACTTGTTGAACAGGATCTGGAATTGATGGTAAAGCTAAGCTCGATATCGAAAGTGATTCCTCATTGATCACATTCACTAGATCAGGTTTAGTTGAAGGAGTATCAGAAAATGATTGTACTTCCTGATATGCTAATTCAAAAGGACTCAAAGGCATCACGCCATCGAAATAATCCAATTTTGAGTCTGAAGGTACTATCCAAGGATCATCAAAGGAAATAGTACTTGATGTAATCATATTGATGTTAGCAATAGGAGGTGGCACGTTTGGAGCAGGCAGGGAAAAAGTTCCCAGTAAAGAAGAATCTTTAATTAAACCTACTCCAACATCTTTATAAGGGATCTAGTCAATTTTCTGACATGTTGGATGCTATCAGTAGTTGCTAGGTCAGATGAATATTATGAGAGCTGATCTATTTTAACGATCTTTCCTTTATGAGGAAACATGATGAGACAAAAGACCGATGATACGAAAACAGTCATGGCATAAGACCAACTATGACCCAGGAGAATGTTGTAATCTGTAGGGGCATCAACCACTTCCACATCTAGATTAATGGTTTTTCCTTCGACCTCTATAGGTAGATCCTGTAAAATACCATACGAATGGAATCCTCTTCCATCAAAATCTTTGAGGATAGTCAGAGATTGGTTAAGTGTTGGAGAACCAAGGGATTTCCAACATTTTAACGACATGATACACGTAGAAGCCCCTTCATCAATAACACTACGAAATCAACGTTTTTTTTTTACTAATACGGATATCTGAAAATCCATTTGAACAGGTAGGCGGGGTGTAAAATTTTCCAAATCAAAGATCATTAGTGTAATATTCCAAATTAGGAAAATGCTACAACAATGAGAATATCTCAATATATTCTAATGTTGGAGAACCAGAAATATGAAAACACAACAATGAAGCAGCAACAACACTCAAATCATATAAATGTGAGAGAAATCCATGGCCATCTCATTAAATAATAGCAGCAACAATAGAATACAAGATCTTGAGGAAAAATGTTACTCAAGATAGGAAATACTCAGCCTCAAGAAAAAGTACATGAATCATGACAAAACCACTGCTACACATGTATGCTTAAGCTATGATAGCGCAGTTTTATAGAGCAACTGCATGCTACATATGTCAAATACATGGATAAATCAATATATGGCCCAATAAAACATTGGGAGTGAAGATATCAACTCCCAAAGACTACCTCATGTCAATCCTGGAAGGATTGGCAATAAAATACAAAAACTGCAAAATGCCGGAGTTGTTGGGTAGCAGCAGCAATTCAGAAATAGAATTGGATGGAGATGGTTGTATATGATGCCAAAACTGAATATACCTCCTCCAATGGATCTTTAGAATGAAATTTTGATCCCTTCACCAAATATCTCACCCTCTAACAATCTGCAAGAGCCCCACTGCAAATTCTCCTCTAAAATAACGCAGTCACTAGATAGAATTGTGTTGTAGGGCTAGGGAATGAGTTTTCCTTGATGCCAAAGTCTACAATATGCTCTGGAATGCCTCCAATATGATCTTCCAAAGGGAAGAGAGACTCCTCCTCTGAAAATAGTTGATGGAGGTGGTGTAGTGAACCCTCACTGCAACACCCAGCAACACAACATTATTCTACTATAGAAATAACGTTTTCTTGATGGAGGATGCTTGGCCTCAAGCCTGGATGTGAGGAAAATTAGTGCAATCCCTCAAGAGGCCTCTCAAGAAGGAGGAGGAATCCTAAACAAGAATTCCCCCGACAACTCTTGCTAAACAACAAAGAATGCACAATTGTTTGAATAGACAATGAGATGAATAATACAAAGAATGAGAAACAATGGTTGCCTTGCCCTCCTTTTAAACAAGTGAAAGCCCCTGTCCATGGGTCCCACTCCTTTTATGGTTTCCTTCACCAAATAACCCTCTTCCCATTCATACTGTGATGTTTCTCTAAGTGTTCTCCACCTCTTGGCCCAGCACTGTTGACTTGGTCAAACTTGACCTTGTCCACTTGCAAATAACCCTGTTCTCACATGAGGGTGTGAAAACCAACTCCAATGATTATCCCCATTCATACTATGAGGGATTTTATTTATTTTATCATTATTTATGGGCCTCCTTACCCATTTATTCTCCTCCTAGGTGAAATCAACAAAAATTAATATTCCAAATTATTGTCGAAAATTTTTGGAATATTACAGTCCTCCACTCCCAAATGTTGCTTGTCCTCAAGCAACTGCAAGGACAGAACTGGAAAGCCTCCTCTCAAGGCATGGAGTCTATGATGTGTTGAGGAACATCTTCCTCATGTGGATCCTCCATCCCCCAAGCAATCATCCATGCAAAATGAGTTACCTTCCAACCAGGAAACTCCTAGAAACTGTCCTCCACCTTTGGCTCCGGAAAAGTAGGTGGGATGAAAATCTGCTCATGGTAGAAAATGTAGTCTACCCCACGCTATCCATCTCTCCACTCATGATAAGTGTAGAGAGAGTGTTAGTTCTTGGCTGCAAAATACTTGCCTTCAAGTGGCAAGATGAAGGCTAGATCTCTAAGGATCTCTCCTCCAACGCTGCAAATCATGATGGCCCAAGTATCTTCATATATGATGAGTTGGAAGTCATCATCATATGGCATCATATTCCTCATATGGATCACCTCATAAGGAAACAAATTATATGCTATAGTGGCCATACCATCTCCCATGCTCCCTTAGAACATGTAGTGCAAAGTGTGTGGGAGTTTTCTCCCTCCAAGGACACATCCACCCAATGTCTCTCTCCTCCAATCATGCTCCCAAGAAAATCACTAGCAATATAAATCAAGGGAACCATAAGGAGAATCATGCTGGCTGCCATGTGTAGTAAAGGAGAAGGAAAATGGTCCCTCAAATGTAGCCAACGTAGTTTGACTCTCCACTGCCATAGAAAATAAAATGATGGGTGGCCTCCCCACCATTTGCTTGTTGACCCAGTCTCTTCACAAATTTGGAGAAAGTGAATGATGTAAAGTGCAATGTGAGTACATTATCCATGATAAATATCCTCCCCATATCCACTTAGGGAGTGATCACCCATAATGGCCTTATGTAGACCACCAAATCTAGAAGGAAGAATATCCTCCCTTTGAGCAAATCCCTACACATATATGGTTAAGAGATGCATATATATAGGAAAATCATTATGTAATCCAACGATACTCTTACCATATGTTTTGATCATATAAATGGAGTGGCTCATAGATTATTCTTCCCTCATCCTCAAAGGGAAAAAAGTTGACTGTGCTAACTCCTCCATATTCTCATGATCCATGGAGTGCCTCTTCAAGTTCTTCAAGTGGTCCCTCCCACAAGAAGGAAAGAAATGTATTGTGGTATTCATGGTTGGCCCATGGTTCCTCCTGAAATGTACAACATGTATAGTAGGGAGAATCATGCTCCCAATGGGCATTCTCAGTCTCAAGCCCACTCTCCAATCAAAGCTTCCCATGAACATAAAGATACTAGCTGTTAGCCACCTGTAAAATTTGATTATCCCAAAAGGTGGCTGAATATATTTTTGAGCCTTCAAGGAACAATTTTTCTCACTAAAAAATGTTGGCTCTTGAAGACTTTTTGAATGCCTCATGCCTCTGTCCAAACCTTCACTATTGTTCCCATCTTGAAAAACTCTGAAATCCTGTTGATCCCAAAAAAAAGAGTACTGCTGCAAGCTTCTTTTTCCCTTTCCCTCTCTTCAAAAGCTAACCTCATTTTCTACCCCTTCATTTCCCATGAAAATCCCTCCTTTGCATGTTTCTCCCCCTTCCACATCATAAAAACCCTTGATAAGTTTCTAAGACCCCTTCTTAGCCTTATCGAAACCTTCATTTCCTTTCAAAATCCTTAAAAAACCATTAAAATGCATATTTTCTATGTATTGGACTTAAGCCCCCTCGGGCTAAGTCTCTAACCCCTTTTCATCCATGTGCCCTAGCGCCAGAAACAAGCGCTGAGTCAGCTAGGTGCCTAACCATATTTATATTTATCCCGCCCCCAAAAACAATTAAAACCTGATATATTTTCGAAAACCATGGGTTTTTATTTATTTTTCATTTATTCTGCTAGTTTCATTTTTGAACCATTCCACACCGTTGATCTTATCTGCAAATCGGACGGTGCGGAGTGCGTCTTTCCGTGGTCCCCATCGCCCGAAAGCCAGTTGCCCAAAACCGGCGGTATCCATTGCACCGCCTTCGAGCAAAAGGTTGTTTTCCCCCGATTGCCAACGATTCCATACACTTGCCGCCACGTGTCCCGAGTACTATTTGCAAAACCGTCGTCCATCCGTCGTCCATCGCGCATTAATGTTCGAACCGGGATGCCCAGCGATATCGCTGTCCACCGTCCGATTTGGGGCGGGCCATCCAACGGTGATCGCTCGCTGAAGATGCCCGACAATTAACGAAGGTGCCCACGTGATAACCGGGCTATGGTGCGGCGGAAAATCAATCTCTGCCGTCGATCTGATCTGTAGATCGATGGTCCATATTCCATCGCCCGATTCCTCCATTTGAATTTCAACCTCCGCTCCCGACCGTCGATCTCTGTGCGATCGACGGCTCAGATTCAATCTTCTTTCGCCCATTCCACGATCTCTCCCGATTGATCCCAACCGTTGGATGATGCCATCCAACGGCCACGCTTCCTCCACTCGTCCTTTGAACCAGTCAACCTATTTTATGCAGGATTTTATAACATTTTTCGTATTTTGCAGGGTTTGAATGATTTCTTTGCTACTTCTGAAGAAATTACGAAGGTTGAGGGTGACGATCCTCCTACCACAGGAAATCACTTGCGGGGTTTAAAATTTACGTTTATCAATGATTCATGAACCATTGACGCCTTATGAACCCTGCGCAACCCTGCACAACAACAAAGAACACAGCAAATCGGGCACAAACAAAGAGTATCAGCGTCGAAGACAAAAATGCACCAGAACAAAGGATTAAAGGACAGATTTGCGGGGATTATGTCTAAATTTCTTATCAAAAGCCTAATCCCCAAATAAAACACATTTTACATAAAACCTTGAGTGTTTCATCAGACAGAAAGCCTCCACCGCCACATTTGAGGCAAATTGATTCCTCAACTACCAAAGTGCCACCTATTCCTCAAAGTACTCAATCAAAGGCCGAAGTTATTGATCAAATGAATATTTTTGCCTTAGCGCAGTTAGAAAGTTACTTCTGCAATGAAACTTAATGCAAAAGATATCTGCAGAGTAACCATAGCATCACACATAGCCTCAAAGGTCAAAAAAGCTCCCACCGAGCTTAATTCATAAGTGTAAATCAATTAATACAGTGAAACACCTGTACAGTTTCTTCATTGAGCCCCCCAAGGGCCAAGAAGAAATTAACTCTGTATTAATTTTAATTGAGATCTTTTATCAGATCTCACCTCCTCATTCTTCTATATATACTACATCAGAAGATGAGTGAGGGGTTGGTTGTAGAACTTTGATATAAATTTGAGCAAAAACTTCTGATTGTACATAGTATTCACTAGCTCTTGGAGCTCTGCTGGTGATAGATAGGTTAGGCTGAGATGTGTAGATGGTTGCTAACCTAAAGCACTGGACTTAAAGCTGTAACTGGTTTGGAGCATCAATACAAGTTGATTTATGGGATCCTGGTCTATGTTGACGGTGATGTTTTTCTTATTGTAACCTGTTATTTTGTTTCTATTTCCATCTGTGTTTCATATTCTCTTATAAATAACAACATGCATAGAGTTAGGACCTACTGTATATCAGTAACCTTCTTTGAATGAAAATCTTTATCTGAATGTCTTCCTCCATCTGTGTTATTTGGGAGTGATTTATTTTAGTTTAAGAATAGGAATGCTGGCATTCCCTCATCTTATTGTCTTAGCTGAATGTCATTCTTAGATTTTATTTTCAGTATATGTTTAGTGAAGATGAACTGAGGAAGATATGGTGAGCCCTAGTCCCAGTTTTGTCCCCACAAGCTATCTGGATGTTTTCCTTGGAATGTGTTAAAAGCTGGCTAGTTTCAAAGAACTTACCAGATCTTAGGCCATTCTGTTGTTATCTTTGTATTTGTCTTGAAAGTAACCAAGTAAAGAAGAGCTAGGAGAGGATTTGTGGTGAGCCTGGCCAGCTAGTCTCTACTCCAAAATTTGCCTTCAAGTTTCCCTATGTTTTGAGATGTTTTCTATTGAAAGCATATCAAAGGCTGGCTAGTTTCAAAGTACTTACCAGATCCTAGTTTACTTTTATGTTTTTCTTGAGTCCATGTCAAAGGCTGACTAGTTTAAAAGTACTTATCAGATCTTGGGCTGCTCTTATTTCTGCAGCTGTTTATTTCTCCTTCTTATTGTATCATTCCATTCCATAAATCAATCTTCAAAGAGATCCTTAGACATAAATGACTTGCCCCATGGACCACTCTTGCCTCTTGTTGTTCCAATTAAATCCTATTATGACTCCATAGCCCAATGGACTAAAACCTGCAATTGTCTATCTTTTTGGTCGAAGCTTACTCTAATTTCTTGCAACTTCTCACCTTTGTAATCATGCTCAACCATCCAAAAAATAAACAAACCCTTGGCCTTCATAACTAGCCTAATATCATAACCCCAAACTTCAAAGACAAATCCATATTTGTACATATTGGAGAGATCCCTCTCTGGATTCAGGAGGGCTAGATCCTAGAATCCCAAATTTGGTTGAAACAATGTTGCTTCTGCAGTTTTAGTCTCACTAATCTGCTAAAATTATAGATTCCTAACACTAGCAATACATGGAAGAAAAAACCAATAGAAAAAAGTTGTCACTCGACAACCGGAAAGTGGATCAAGGTCCCATACAACGAACTAGCACAATGCATTCCTTGCCTGCATCAAATAAAACAAAAACAAGTGCTTTTCCAGCAACTTGTTTTCTGCCACAATCATCTTACAAGATGTGAACATGAAAGTACAAAAGGGTGTCAATGGTGCACACCAAAAACATGTGGCTTTCCCCACAACCCACCAATGAGATAGCCAATCTCAATGCTACAAATGGCTTCAAGTACATCATTATACAATATGCAAGAAGGAATAATCCTCCTTGGTACAATATGTTGCTCATAAAAAGACAAGAATTACAAAATATAAAGTGAAATTGTACATCCTCCATTATGTACTCGACGACTTGAGCTGAAATGGCTCAATTGAAATTTCTCCCTTACTCCCAATGAGTAGGAAGGTGGTTGTGACATTCTCACCATCATCATCCAGGCTATGCATCTCTCCATATGCTGAAATATGTCTTGCTGAATGCCCTCCCAAATGAACTCCTCTGCCAAGGCAATATATGCATCAAAATGCATGGAAAAGAAGTCCTCATATGCTGCATGCAATAGATTCTCCTTGAGCTTAGAAGCTCTAGTAAAGAAGAATCTATCATGTGAATAGATGACCATATCATCCACAATGTATCTGTCATCTCTCTCTGGGTAATCAAGAGTCATACATGCACCAATATCCTTGGAGTACTCTACTAAAAGTTGAGATCTCCAATAAGGATCAATACTCCTAAGGGACAGCGTTGGTGATCTGGCATGTGAAGCTCTCCTCCTGTTGTTGTCTGCTACTTTGACATCCCCCATGACAAATTTCTCCTCCAAACTCTTCACCTCTCCAAAATCCAAGAGCGGTGAATCCAAAGACAAAATTTCTCTCATCAATGATAGATCAGGTGGCCTCCTTAGTGGAATGCCTCTATGCAGTGAGACATCAATGTCAAGAGTGGACTGTACATATGGTTGGGAAACCTTTCCCTTGCTCTCACAGCGCAATACAGTCTTCCTCCTCCTTGCACTAGCTCTTTGAAATAGAGAAGGGTGTGTGCTTCTCATCACATGATGATACTCTTCCTCTCTTCCTTCTCCTTCCAGCTGCAATGCTGCACAACCATGCTACTCACTGATTGTGCTTGGAACTCCATGTATGAGATCCTGGGAACTTCCTTGAAAAGATGCGAGAATCCCTCTAGATGAAGCAATATCTCCTTCTCCCTCTGCATGAGGTGCTAGATCAGCTCTAGAAATGATAGAGTTGTTGCCCTCAGCCTTCTCAACATGAGTGGGAAACCCTCCAATGATTGGATCCTCTTTTGGAAAAGGGATCTCTTTGCCTCCTTGTGCCAAAATACAAGATGAAGGTCTTGCCTCCAACAAAGTATCATACAAGATATCAGCCTCCTTCATAGTTTTCTGAAGTGTTTTTGAGTCTTTGGTTTCCTCCATCATATGCAAGGGTTTTGTTTGTTTGAATGTGTTTGTTTCCTCCACATGTATTTCAGAATTCCTCCTGCCAAATATTTTCATCAAAGTTCCAATGAACATTGCATAAGAAGAGTTATTTGCATTTTTCAAAGTAAATGACTCAAATAACCACCATGCATAGACCTTACATCCCAAGTGCAGTGCTGCTACTCTGATGGATTCATCTTTGGGAATCTGATGCTGCTGCAGAAAGGTGTCTAATTCTTCTATCCAAGCCCTGGTTGAACAAGTAGGAGAACCATCAAAGATAGATAGAAGAAATCTATCCTTATCATGTTGCTTGCTCCTCCTTACCATGATCTTGAAAAAATCTGGAAAAATAATATGATCTCTAAACTTCCGAGTTTGAGATTCATACTCATGCAAGAAACCTCCAAGAGTTCCTTTCTTCAGAATTTCCCCTTCTTCTTCTCTTCTCATGGAAAATCTGGCCATGTGACTGCACTGTACCTTATAGGGTGTGGCTGCATGCTCACATATCCCATAAGAAAAACTAGAGTTTGACTCAGTTTCAAACCCTCTTGGAGATCCTATACATATCTCCTTCATTAGCTTCTCAAATTCTCCATGAATGCTCTGTATAGATTTTGGAAGAAACTTTGTAAGCTCTTCTTCCCTCTTTTCTCCATATAATTGAGTGTTCATATTTTCTCTCCTTGATAGCATGATGGCGGAGATCCACTCACCGGGACAGAGATCATGCTTTGATACCACTCTAACATTCCAAATTAGTAAAATGCTACAATAATGAGAATATCTCAAGATATTCTAATGTTGGAGACCCAGCAATATGAAAACACAACAATGAAGTAGAAACAACACTCAACTCATATAAATGTGAGATAAATCCATAGCCATCTCATTAAATAATAGCATAAACAATAGAACACAAGATCATGAGGGAAAATGTTACTCAAGATAGGCAATACTCAGCCTCAAGAACAAGTACATGAATCATGACAAAACCACTGATACACATGTACGCTCAAGCTATGATAGCATCGTTTTATAGAGAAAATACATGCTACGCATGTCAAATAAATGGATAATTCAATATATGGCCCAATACAACATTGGAAGTGAAGATATCAGCTCCCAAAGACTACCTCATGTCAATCTTGGAAGGATTGGCAATAAAATACAAAAATTGCAAAATGCCGGAGTTGCTAGGTAGCAGCACCAACTCAGAGATAGAACTAGATGGAGATGGATGTAGATGATGCCCAAACTGAATATGCCTCCTCCAATGGACATTTAGAATGAAATGTTGATCCCTTCACCAAAGATCTCACCCTCTAACAATCTGCAAGAGCCCCACTGCAAATTCTCCTCTAAAATAATGCAGTCACTGGATGGAACTGCACTGTAGGGCTAGGGAATGAGTTTTCCTTGATGCAAAAGTTTTAAATATGCTCCATAATTCCTCCAATCTGATCTCCCAAAGGGAAGAGAGACTCCTCCTCTGAAAATAGCTGATGGAGGTGGTGTAGTGAACCCTCACTGCAACACCCAGCAACACAACATTATTCTGCTGCAGAAATAACATTGTCTTGATGGAGGATGCTTGGCCTCAAGCCTGGATGTGAGGAAAATCAGTGCAATCCCTCAAGAGGCCTCTCAATAAGGATAAGGAATCCTAAATAGGAATTCCCCTGGAAACCCTTGCTAAACAACAAGGAATGCACAATTGTTTGAATAGACAATGAGATGAATAATACAAAGCATGAGAAACAATGGTTGCCTTGCCCTCCTTTTAAACAAGTGAAAGCCCCTCTCCATGGGTCCCACTCCTTTTAGGGTTTACTTAACCAAATAAACCTCTTCCCATTCATACTACGTTGTTTCTCTAAGTGCTCTCCACCTCTTGGCCTAGCGCTGTTGACTTGGTCAAACTTGACCTTGTCCACTTGCAAATAACCCTGTTCACACATGAGGGTGTGAAAACCAGCTCCACTGATGATCCCCATTCATGCTATGAGGGATTTTATTGAGTTTATCATTATGCATGGGCCCCCTTACCCATTTATTCTCCTCCTAGGTGAAATCAGTGAAAATTAATATTCCAAATTATTGTCGGAAAATTTTGGAATATTACAATTAGGTTTGAATCCTGAAGATCTACAGCTCCTATGGCTGACAATAGTAATTTTATTTGTGATGGAAATTATTGCAACACTTCCAAAGCTGACATTGCTGAAGGGGAAATCACCAAGTCTTCAACAATATTTTAGTTCTGAGCAGCTCTCGCATGTGGATTGAAATCTGATTTACAAAGTACACCTTTAGCAGGCGGTTTGATTACTACGTCAGGATTTGGTTTCTTGATCTATAGTGGATCGGAAACTGAGGGAGATGTAGTTTATGCTGAATTAGAATTTTCTACTTCTTTACCATCAATAGAATTTTTACTACCATAGTCTTGTGATTGTGTCGCAACCATCAAGATATCTTCTAGCGTATTCAAGGAAGAGCTAATAATTTTACTGTCTTGAGTAGGAAAGGGATCCTTCAAGACAGTAGGTATGGGCGAACCCTTAATGAATTTCAATACCTCGGCTCTATGCGGGCACTCTTTAGTAAAATGATCCTCATCACAGATCAGAAAAGGATAACGAGGTTTTCATTTATCGTCATTTGGTTCATTTTTATCGTTTTTATCTTTTGAAGATGATTTTTTGTTTTTATTCTTACCTTTCTTCTTACCACAAGTTTTAAGTTTGGCTATAGATGATTCTACAACATGAATATCAGCGGAAGTTTCAATAGAAGAATCTCCTTTTGGTGAATCAGGTAAATTTATAATAGGAGAAGTCATCTTGGAAGATTTATTCTTACTCTTTCTAGTGTTAATAGAACCAATTACACCATCAGCGGCATGAGATCCTGAAGGAGTTGTAGTTAACTGATTAGGTCTTGGTAAATCGAGGATTTTTTCATACAAAGTACCTGGCAGTGTATATACAAGGTCAAGGTACTGAGCTTGAGCAATGACTTGCTCTTCTGTAACAACGCCTCCTTTGGCCACATCTTCAGTAATTTTGGGCAATAATTATTTGATAAACCATGCAACCAAAATTTTATCCAGAATAAAGACTTTCACCATACGTCTCCTATGTCTCCATTCATGAATGTGATCAGATATGTACGTAGACATATATTTTTTTAATGAGGTCAACAATTCCGTGCCATTGTTGTATCTGACGGGCAACTGAAAATGGATTAAGAAAGCAGTAGCTAATGCATTAAAATTATTAAATGAGCCTCGTGGTAACTCAATGTAGCATTTGGCAGTGAGACCAATGGGAGTTATCTGAAAAAGACGTAATCGAATCAAATCATCGATTAGTGAATTGGATGCACACCAGATGTGATAAGTCATAACATGATTAGATGGATCTTCTCCTGAATTACCTTCAAAATTTGGAATATCATTGGGCAACTTATTAGGCATTGGCGGCCAATATAGAAGATACAAAATGGGATCATTCGTAAGGCATGATAGATCAGGTAAATCTAAAGTTGCTATGAACGGTAACCGACAGCTAGGGTCTTGATAACCTTGTGTGATAAAACCAGTTCCAGGAGGAGGATATCTAGGATATCTTGGAATTGGATGCGCATTGGGAATTGTGAAGCCTCCTGGATAACCAGGATTAACCGGACCAAACTGGGGTTGTTGAGGTATTTGATAAGTATTCCCAAGATACGGTTGATACTGATATGTTGGATTTTGTGTAGCATGTCCAAATTGATACTACCCATGGTACGGTTGATAAATAAATTGTGGTTGACTAATGAGAATCGTACTTGTACGAGATTGTCCTGCAGGTATCTGGACCATAGTCTAAATTGTTAGTCCTAATTGTGGCACAGATACTTGAGGAATTTGTACTGATACAGGGGTAGTAGAAATAGGAGCTGCAGATACTCTAGAAATAGGTGTGGTAGGTTGAACAAAAGTTGCAACAGCAGCAGAAGATTGAAGCGGAGTTCCAGGTGTACTAGGCCCGGGCTGCTAGACAGAACCAGGTGCAGAGACTTGAATGGTAGGATGGACAGGTTGCTGGGTTGGACCAGAACCTATGGGCTATCCAGGTTTATTAGGTAACTGCACATTGGGTTGCAAAGTCTGTTGAATTTGAGATGGATCTCACACTGTATTAATTTCAGGATATTGACCCATAAAAGGTTGTACATATGAAGGACCATAACCAGGTTGAACGTAGGGTTGATAATTAACTGGAAAATTTCTAGCTCCTTGTAATAATGGTTAACTTGAAGGAGGTTGAAAACCTTGAACTGGGTACTGACCTTGAGGTTGATATTGACTTTGAGGCATGTAATGAATCTGGAGTTGATATTGACCCTGAGGTATGTACTGAATCTGGGGTTGATATTGATCTTGAGGTATGAATTGACTCTGGGGTTGATATTGACCTACAGGTTGACCCCCAGGCGGTAAAAAATTACCCTGAGTTGCCCCTCAGGTGGTAATTGAATACCTTGAGGCTGACCCCTAGGCGGTGACTGAATTCCTTGAGGTTGCCCCACAGGTGGTAACTGACTTCCTTGAGGTTGAGGAATTGGAATATTTCTAGACATCATAAAAAATTGTTCTGTGTTCAATGTTTCAGTTTTTGTTCCATTTGTACGAGATGATAAAATTTGTTCAATTGGTTGAGGAGCTTCTCCTAAGAAGGTACCAGAGAGTGACTGAAATCCTAGAGGAACAGACAAACCATGATACAAAAATGTTTCTAGAGATTCAGAAAACATAGATGACTCACCTGACATAGCTAATGAAGGTTGATAACCTCTTGGCGTAGGGTAAAAAGGAATTCAGGGTGGTGAATAAGTAAGACCTGCATTTTGTAAAAAATATGTAAATGATAAATACCAAGCATCAGTTCTAAATGACTATAGAATATTGATTCACCCTCTCTAAGATTCAAAGTTTCTTGGGTTTTGGGAAGAATTACGTCTTCATCTGGACCAACAAGTTCTTCAATACATATGAGATCAGAAGGAAGGTTTTCGGTAATGTGGTGTCTTACTCTAGGTGAATCAAAATCACTAGAAGTCGGAGTAAAAAATCCTAAAGATGATTCCAACACAGCAGGTTCAGTTTCTGGCACATAAATTTCAGGTTCTTTAGCTAATTCACTGGTTGCAGAAGCAACGTCAGTGATTTCGGAAATTGAAATTGGATCTTGAATATATTCTGTTGTTTGTGGTTGATTTACTTCATGATAATCAAGATGAGTAATTATGGATGATTCTCCTGGTTTTTTTGATCTAATTCTACTGATAGTATGTGGTACCAGAGCTTTCAGTCCTTCAAGTTGGCTTGGTGTATATTCAGGGGGTTTCCCCGGAAGTTTACGTGATTGTCTTGGTAATTCAGCCACGATTAAAAATTGTTAATCACACGCAATCAAAGAAAATTTCAATTAAAATTCCTAAAGTCACTAAGGATACAATCAAATGATCAAACACTTATAAAATCTAGGAGATCAAACCACACACAAACAATAGATTCCCATACTAAAAACACTAGTTGGTGATGAAATCCAACATCGTAGTATATTAATCTAGAAATGGCGGTTGGAACAGTTACCCCGAAAACCTGCTTAATGAAACAGACCGGTGCAAGTTTCTCCACTTAAACCATCTCGAGTGAAGATAACCCTTTGGAGAGTCCAAGTGAGTCTAGTCGACGTCTGCTCCAGGTATAGTGGGATCTTTCCTCCACCGTCACCTTAGGAAAAAATCTTAAATTTTATGGCCACTAAGGTCACCAACAGGAACAAATATACCTGGGGGAACAATCTACGATCTTATGTATGCGTAAGGAAAAAGTAACAAATCTCAATCCCCTTGAAGGCTCCTTGACATAATCCAAGGTATACCGACAAGTGACCCTAGGCTCCTTGACAATGGTCAATCCGAGTTTTACCATTGTTAATGCACGCACATCTTTTGTCGTTCCCAATGAGATGGAATTGATCACCTCACTGGTTCAGATATGATCTCATACGTGACTCCTTTAGGAGGAGCTTCCCAAAGCATACAAGCTACTATTGGATTTTTCCTACCGCAAGATTGACTAATTGTTTGTTTTAATTGTCTTGGAGAGTTAATTACTCCCTACTCCAAGACACTAGCCTAAGCTATGTTGGTGAAAAGAGTCATAGAAATATAAAAATTACTAGATTGATTTTAATTTAAGCGTTGCTTTTAATAGGTTGTTTCTTAGGACAATAGGTGCGAAAGTGAAACTTTGATGATATGTAGTGACCCAACTCAAAACACACTAAAAATGCATCTATTATGAGAAAAAATTCATTTCCTTTCAATGAATTCTATCTAAAAGAAAGAGTTGAGAGATGCAATCTTTTAAAACAATTCTTTCCTTCAAAACAAGAACATCTGAAAAGGAATCTTATCTTATGAGAGCTCAGAATGATCAATTGCTCAAAAAAAATCCCTTTATGCTTCAAGATCAAAACTATAATCAAACATTATCCAAAAAAAAACTGTGATTCCTAGAAATCTAGAAATAACACTCAAAACTAAAAACACTAATTTCGAGATCTAAAAAATTCTAGGAATTAAATATGAAATAAAAACTTTAAATATTTTGAGGACATTTTGCTTAGTTTGTAATATAACTAAGAAATTCTTTGCTGAAATGAGAAAAAACTCAAAAACATCCAATTATGGTTTTTTAAGTGAAATTCAAAACTTAATGAAAATGTTTTTTAAAGATTTGCAAATGATAAAATGGGATCTATTCTCATAAAACAATTTCTGCTATGAAGTCAAAGACTCAGCAAGAAAACAATGAAATGCCAGTGATCTAAGGTATACAGAGGTTTCTAATATTTGAGTGACACAATGACAAAGCAAAAATCACTTATAACATGCAAATCTTGTAGAAAATAACTCAAAACTGAAAAATGCTGAAAGAAACTCTCAGACAAAGCTTTCTGACAAAACATACAACTCTAGATATATACTGAGAATCTTGCAAGTTGATCCTAGAAAAGAGAATTTTGAGTTTTTCAAAAAATTTCTTAGGGTCTACAGGTTTTAGTGTAAACAGGTGCAGTTCCGCACTATGTATACAAAAAACAACGGAGATGACTGCACTGTGAGTAAAGACAAAGTGCGGAGACCAGAAAAATAAAAGAAAAATAAAAAATTCTAGAGCACTTTTCAGGGTTTCTATAGGAATAAATTACCCAAGCCAGTATCAATCAATCAAAACAAGAAAAATAATTTCACAAGTCAAAAATAAAATGAAAACTAAGTTCAAGATCCATTAATTCCCCAGTGGAGTCGCCATTTTTTTTGGGTGGATAAATCATTCTTGCAGACAAGACAGATCTCCCTAGTATCCTATGGATAACTAGCAACAAACAGACAAATTTAAACTACTTTATCTAATTATATTTGATCTAGAATTATCTATAATGAACGATTTAGGACTTACCTGTATTCCAGTGTTGATCGTAGTCTTCTTTCCTGTCGCTTTGAATATTTATCCTTTTGGGATTTGCAATAAGAAACATGAAAGAATTAGAAGCACCTGCATAATATAGACTAATTCATAAACCAAAAATCTATCTTGATGATCAAGGAATTAAAGAAATAAGCCATTTGAATAAACAACTCATTGAGAAAATAGGATCCATTTGTATTATCTTTAATGAAAGAAGGAGCCTTACAAACGTGTTCACCTTGATGTCATACAGGTCCTTCTGGGGTCCAGAAAAAGCGTTTCCTCTACTTTGACAAGCCTTTGCACTCTCTCGACTTACATACACATGAGTGTGTAATCATTCCCATATGATAATCAGTTAAGAGAGTATGATTTTCTCCAGCAATTCTCCTCAAAAAATCTCAAAGACTAACTCCCCTTGAGGCTGAACTATGGCCTCAATTTATTGCAAAAGAGAAGAGGTTGCAGCTCCAAATGAGAGGGGATAGAATCCTCTTTCAAAGGGATTAAGTTCCACATACCAAGGGGTAGGCTCCTTTAATGGAAGGATGAATATACATGAAAGGAGAAAAATTTCCACCAGATAATTGCTTCTAGAAGCTTCTAGATTCAACTAGCTGGGCTTCCAAATTTTACTTCCACCTTCACTTTACCTTTTATAGGGAACCACACCTTTAATAAAGAAAAAGTGTGGCCGGTTCCACATTCTCTAGAAGAAACAGATGTGGCACCGCAAGTAATACTAAGAGAAAGTGCGGTACAAGTATTTTTATGACTTTTATAAGCTTTTCTCTCAATTTCAAGGCTTGGTTTTAGGAACTTGATATTTGTAGACTTCTAATGGAGTAATATACGAGTAATGATGAACTAGAGATTCGAGGTTCGATCCCCAGTGGAGTCGCCATTTTTTGTAATATTCCAAATGGGGAAAAATAACCTCAGTAGGGAATATCTTAAGATATTCCACTATGGAATCATAGAAATATGGAATCACACCAACAGATCTAAACTAGAGATAGACTAGTAGGGCATTTACTGGTTGTATCACCTCTAAAGAGAGGGTGAAAACCAGAGGCTTCCTGGCCCATTCCAGACTCTGTCTATAGAAGATTGGTGAAACACAGAAAGTGTGGGAATGACAAAATAGTCTTGGATTTTTCTGCCCTTGGGAACCTTAGACATACATATCTAAAGAATGGATCCAAATAGAAGCAAAAACCAAACAAGTGAGAAGCAGGAAATTCCACTCTCAAGAAAATCTACAATAGGCTCAAGGAGGATGTTGTATAAGAAATCCAGTGTTAAAATAATGTATACCAGGGTAAGGTTCCCTTATCATAGGCTGTGTGGGACCTCCATGCATAGTTTCAGCAAAAAAAAATGGGTTTAGAGGGCTTAAACAGATCTCCCACAATCAACACTAGCTGAAAATCAGCTAAAGGAGAGGGCAGAGTTAATAGAGAAACCCTCCTTCTGGAAATGCGCAGTTTCTGCTGGAAGTCACTGGAAATCAGCCATTAAATTCATATTACAGTATGGCAGAAAAAAATCAGATCCATAATGAAGTTACTTTGCAAAATCATTGAATTTACATGAAGCAAGAGCAAGAATCCTTCAGAAATTATAGCAGTAACACATGAAAAAGCTGCAGAAAGACTTAACAGCATTTTATATGAGGAGCTTCAGCTACTGTAGGTTAAAAATCAGATCTAAAACTGATATATTACTGAAACATCATATCCATACTAGATCTAGAAACTACTCAGCCTTCTTAACAAGATCCCCTTGGGGTTTTATCAAAATAATGCATAATAAAGTGTAGATCTAGATTTTTGTACAATGAACTGCAGAAAAATTCAGAGATTTCTGAAGATGGATTTCATTACATTATATATCATATCTAAACATGAATAGATCAGTAAGTTACTTTACAAATCCTCAAGATGAGAGGCGAGCCTTAATGCCTTAATGCCAGATAGTGGAGAGATGCATCACAATCTCCTCCAAAGAGTTACTCCATGTAAGGAGAGAGGATTCCTAGACAGGAGATCCTCTTCCCTTAGGCTAAAAAACCAAGAGAATAGAGTTGTTGTAGCAACTTCTAAAATTATTCAACAACCTTTTCTTGCTGCCTCTCCTTCTTTTTATAACATGAGGGCTTGCCAAAACCCTAAACCACCTTCTTCAACTTAGCCTCTTTCACACAAGAGATCCTCTTCTAGAAGTACGTTGTGCTTGATGGATAAGCTTCCCTCCAAACCGTGTTGTAGGTGGGGCCAAGTTTGACCCATTCAAATGAATTTCCCCTTTTCACACTTAGGGGTGTTTAATATAATAGCCCAGATTTGTCCTCTTTCACATTGGGCATGTATTTATCTCAACTTAGGAGTTTAATTAACCTCCTTCACATACTTTTATTCATGAATAAAGAAAAATGATAATAAAATGAAATATTCCCATGAGCTACAAAATTTGGGAATATTACAGTCTCCCCTGGAAAAATGTTGCTTGCCCTCAAGCAACTCTTATTGTAGATGCAAGCCATCTATTCCCTCCAAATGGCATCCACATAAGGAAGGATTCCTCCATTTACTACAATAGATTATGTATTTTTGGTTCCAAAGTTTTCTTCTACCCATGCATGAGATGACTTCCAACTGTGAGGTTAGATGTCCTCTTCTTACCATGAAGCACAAGATGACAAATACATGATGTCCAACACCATCAAAAACACATGAGAGACATAAATTAATGTGGCTCCTCCCATAAAGGAAAATCTTCATCATGCAGAACATTCCTCCATTCCATGCTTGTGAATTTGAATAAGCATTGCTATGCCTCCATTCTTAGCCCTATTGGCCTTGATGGATCCAAACTCCATCATTTCAGCGTAATGCAAAGAAGAAGGAAAGGAGTAATATGGGTAAACAAAAGATGTCAAACCATATTCTCCCAAAATCAACCACCAGATCAAGGCCCTTTGCTACCATCCTCCATCTCCTCCATGTAAAATGGACAAGCCATGCTTCCCAAAAGATGATGTGCATGCCTTTCTTTGCTGCAAGTTATCTTTGATAAGGCATGAACGAGAAAATTATGAGTCATGGGGTGGTCACCATACTCATTCAAAAGCATCAAAGTAACAAGGGATCTTTCTGCCCTCTTTCCTCCTCATGTGCATCATGAAACCAAACCGTGATAATGGACATATGATATGTCACATCATCCCAATACAAAGTACCATCGTCAATGCACATCTTGAGATGATCATGCCGAATTTATCATCATGCAAAACAGATAGACATAGGAGATGTCATGTGGTGGCCATACCTTCTCAAGTGAAACAAAATTGTACATGCCTTCTCTTGCTGCAATATAACATTGAAATCCGGGGCATGATTCCGAAAATAATGAGCTATTGGGTAGCAAAAATACTCACCCAAAAGCATCCATAGCAACAAGGACTTTGTAGCCTTCTTTCCTCATCAACATGTGGATCTTGGAGCAACAACACAATGATGAACATGTAAAATGTCTCATCAACATCGTACAAGCAAGCTCCCTCATACCACATCATGTGGGAGTCATCCCTCCTCCCAAGCCAAAGTTCATGCATGAAATATACCTCCAACAGAAATGCATGTGGACATATGAGACATACTTCAAGCATAGGTGAATACATGGGCATAAGATTTAACGTTGTAATGTCCAACTCTCCTTCTAACAACCACATCATCCATGCTTCCTCTTCATATAATATACTAATGATGTACCAGGCATGAGATAAGAGAATGAAAATCTTTGGGTAGATCTCATGCTTACCCCAAGGCAACCAGCGCTGCCATGCCTCCTTATACATTTCATAACTGCTCTTCAAGGCATAGATCATAAAAATAAGTGCCTTTGGAGAGTGATAGGAGTCTCCCAAGGGAAACCATCGTAACCAAACTTGTTGGTCCGTATATGTCTGAAAGTGATCATGTGACCCCTTGCTCACCATCCTCATCCACTCACTCAAATATGGAAGTTGAGTGATGGGCTGCATAATCATGGCATTATCCATTTGCAGAATACCATCTCCTTTAACCCACTGAAGAACTTTGCATCTCATGGAATACCGAAATGCATCTCTGTTGTGATCTCTTAGTGAGACCTTATTCTCATGTATGGTCTTCCAAAACCAATGAATCTTTGGATCTACAACAATGCCTCCAACATGCTCCAAGAATGATGAAGCCTCTTTGTCACAGCCATTAAGTGACAGTGTTGTGATGCACCTTTTCTTCAAATCAGCATTTTTATCTAACCCTTGGCTATGCATAGATATTGAAATAATGTGAACTGAAATATTATGCATACCTTGGATCAACTGATATGTGGGAACCTCTTGACAGAACACAAGAGTTCCTCCATCCGGATCAATGATGCCTCCAACTACTGGTAAGAATGATGGCCTCCTTTCTTCAAGTGTACCAGCGCTCGAATCTTTCTCCTCCTCCTCATGCATCTCTTGATTCATGCATGGGACCCCATATGATAAGAACTCAAGACTACCTTGCAAAGATGCAAGTGCCTCTTCTCTAGATGCAAGCTCCTTAGCAGCAAGTATTGAAAATGGAGATCTCTTGCCCAAAGTGACAAGATTGACATTCTCCTTGGTTTCCTTGGGAGATGTCTCTTTGTAGCTCATGTTCTTCCTCTCTTCCTCAAAACCCTTGATATTTTCGTCAATACTCCTCAATGTTTGGAATAGAAGCAATGAGATCTCTTCTTCAGTCATTCTCCCTGCCTTGTGATGACGGGAAGTGTATAGTTCTTCCTCTTCATCTTGAAACCCTTTAGGAATTTCTTTGCATCTCTCTCCTTCATTGCTATACCTCTCACCTTCTTCAAAGAAAGTGGGCATAGTGGATCTATGAGGAGATCTAGGATTCTCCAGTCTTCTATTCTACTGATAGGAATTGCTAGGGCTTCCTTCTTCTTCTTGAAATCTCATGCAGCTCTTACTGCAACTTGCTTCTTCTCGAAACCCTCTAGGAGTCTCAGTGCTTCTTCTTTATCTCTTATGATTCACCTCTTGGGAGAGGCCCTTCTTAGATCTAAAAAATTATGAGAATAATCTAATCTGATCCATCAAATTTTTCTCTGATTCTGCTCTTTTATTCACTAGTAGCTTGATCTCATAGGCTATGCCAGAGATCATGCTTTGATACCACTGTAATGTTCCAAATGGGAAAAAATAAGCTCAGTAGGGAATATCTTAAGATATTCCACTATGGAATCACAAAAATATTGAATCACACCAATAGATCTAAACCATAGATAGGCTGGTACGGAATTTACTGGTTGTATCACCTCTAAAGAGAGGGTGAAAACCAGAGGCTTCCTGGCCCATTCCAGACACTGTCTATAGAATATTGGTGAAACACAGCAAGTGTGGGAATGAAAAAATCCTCTTGGATTTTTCTGCCCTTTGGAACCTTATATCTACATATCTAAAGAATGGATCCAAAGAGAATAAAAACTAAACAAGTGAGAAGCGGGAAATTCCACTCTCAGGAAAATCTGCAATAGGCTCAAGGAGGACGCTGTATAAGCAAGCCAGTGTTAAAATAATGCAGAATAGGGCTTGGTTCCCTTATTTTAGGTTGTGTGGGACCTCCATTCATAGTTTCAGCAAAAACAAATGGGTTTAGAGGGCTTAAACCTATCTCCCACAATCAACACTAGCTGAAAATCAGCTAAAGGAGAGGGCTGAGTTAATAGAGAAACCCTCCTTCTGGACTTGCGCAGTTTCTGCTAAAAGTCATTGGAAATCAGCCATGAAACTCATATTATAGTATGGAAGAAATAAATCAGATCCATAATGAAGTTAATTTGTAGAATCATTGAATTTACATGAAGCAAGAGCAAGAATCATTCAGAAATTATAGCAGTAACACATGAAAAAGCTGCAGAAAGACTTACCAATGTTTTATATAAGGAGCTTCAGATACTGTAGGTTAAAAATAATATCTACAACTGATATATGACTGAAAAATTAGATCCATACTAGATCTGGAAACTACTCAGCCTTCTTAACAAGATCCCCTTGGGGTTTTATCAAAATAATACATAATAATGTGTAGATCTAGCTTTTTGTACAATGAATTGTAGAAAACTTTAGTTATTTCTGAAGATGGATTTCATTAAATTATATATCAGATCTGAACATGAATATATCAGTAAGCTACTTTAAAAATCCTCAAGATGAGAGGCAAGCCTCAATCACCTAAGATCCAGTACAATGAGAAATCTAGACAGCAGTGAAACATGTACATGAAAATAATGCAGTTCATGGAAGGGACTACGCAGTAGCTGGAATGGACTGATACAACAGATAAAAATTACAGATCTTAAAGTGAAATGAGAGTAAGATCCTCTTCCAGGTGGTCACAAGACACCCTCCCTGAGAGAAATCTCCTCTAAACAACTAGATCTTGCAGATCTAGTTCCCCCACTTGCTACAACTCACAAGAAGCTGCAAAAACCTCAACAGGACTAGCGCTTCTATAGAGATAAATCTTGGCCATAATGCCAGATAGTGGAGAGATGCATCACAATCCCCTCTAAAGAGCTACTCCATGGAAGGAGAGAGGATTCCTAAACAGGAAATCCTCTTCCCTTAGGCTAAACAACCAAGAGACTTGAGTTGCTGCAACGACTTCTCAAAATTCTTCAACAACCTTTTCTTGCTGCCTCTCCTTATTTTTATAACATGAGGGCTTGCCAAAACCCTAAAACACCTTCTTCAACTTAGCCTCTTTCACACAAGATATCCTCTTCTAGAAGTACGTTGTGCTTGATGGATAAGCTTCCCTCCAAAATATGTTGTAGGTGGGGCCAAGTTTGACCCATTCAAATGAATTTCCCCTTTTCACACTTAGGGGTGTTTAATATAATAGCCCATATTTGTCCTCTTTCACATTGGGCATGTATTTATTCTCAACTTAGGAGTTTAATAAACCTCCTTCACATAATTTTATTCATGAATAAAGCAAACTGATAATAAAATGCAATATTCCCATGAGCTACAAAAATTGGGAATATTACATTTTGTTTGGTGGATAAATCATTCTTGCGGACAAGACATGTCTCCCTAGTATCCTACGGATAACTTGCAACAAATATACAAATGTAAACTACTTTCTCTATATTATATTTGATCTAGAATTATCTATAATGAAGGATTTAGGACTTACCTGTATTCCAGCGCTGATCGTAGTCTTCTTTCATGTCACTTTGAATACATCTCCTTTTGGGATCTTCAATAAAAAACATGAAAGAATCAGAAGCACCTGCATAATATAGACTAATTCATAAACCAAAAATCTATCTTGATGATCAAGGAATTCAAGAAATAATCCATTTAAATAAACAACTCATTGAGAAAACAGGATCCATTTGTATTATCTTTAATGAAAGAAGGAGCCTTACAACCATGTTTTCCTTGATGTCGTACAGGTCCTTCTGGGTTCTGGAACAAGCATTTCCTCTACTTTTACAAGCATTTGCACTCTCTCGAATAACATACACATGAGTGTGTAATCATTCCCATATGATAATCAGTTAAGAGAGTCTGAGTTTCTCCAGCAATTCTCCTTAAAAAATCTCAAAGCCTAACTCCCCTTGAGGCTGAACTATGGCCTCAATTTATAGCAAAAGAGAAGAGGTTGTAGCTCCAAATAAGAGGGGATAGAATCCTCTTTCAAAGGGATTAATTTCCACATACCAAGGGGTAGGCTCCTTTAATGGAGGGATGAATATACATGAAAGGAGCGAAATTTCCACCAGATAATTGCTTCTAGAAGCTTCCAGATTCAACTAGCTGGGCTTCCAAATTTTACTTCTGCCTTCGCTTTACCTTTTATAGGGAACCACTCCTTTAATGAATAAAAAGTGCGGTCAGTTCCACATTCTCTAGAAGAAACAGATGCAGAACTGCAAGTAATACTAAGATAAAGTGCGGTACAAGTATTTTTATGACTTTAATAAGATTTTCTCTCAATTTCAAGGCTTGGTTTTAGGGAGTAATATATGAGTAATGATGAACGCATACAAACAATAAAACGTCATGGTGAAAATTTTTAGTGTAACATCTGGATGAGGAAGATCATGGTCGGTTTGTTCGATTCTCATTTAGATCCTACAATGATTCATTGTGATAATCAAAGTTGCATTAAAATCTCGATTAATATTTTGTTTCATGATAGATATAATCATAAAGATATCTGGTATCATCATATCAGAGATTTTGTGCAGTGGAAGATCATGTTGCTTCAATACATTCCTATGGAAGATCAGGATGCAGATATTTTGATGAAGGCGCTCACGAGGAGAAAATTCGAATACCTTAGAGATAGGATCAGGGTGAAGGATAATCCCTATCTTTTTGAGAGGGAGTGTTGAGATTCAAAAAGATGATGAGCCTAGTGAAAATTTAGCACCTTCACTAGGTGGGGCCCGCGGGCTATTTTTAGGTGTATGTCTATTTTTAAAATGGTGAGAATATTCTAAAATTTGCAGGATTCTGATTCTAGATGGTTGAGAAAATTCTATCTTTGGATTAATTTATATTTTTAGAATATGGACGAAGTCTATTTATAGATCGCTAATCTAAAAATAGAATGCATGTCAATTATTATTAGCCCTTAATAATAATTAGGCAATAAATAGTAACTTATTCTCTTAGAGCACTTTATTTTAGTGAACAGATGTGGCACATCAGTGGCTTAAAGGAATTACACAATTCCTATGGTGGTTGGTGACTCATGCATGGAGGACTTCGTTATAACTGATAGTGGCAAGTTGTAACAGAGTTGGAAGAGTAGTTATGTGAGTTGTTATTTAGTTTAACTCAGTTGAGTTAAAATCAGTTGTGCTTGTTGTAACTAAAGGTACACTAGTGAAGGATGAGTGAATGAATTATTTAATTAATTCACAAGTAGTGTCTTACTTGCAACTGAACAAATAAAGCAGTTAACTACTTGCATGTCAGATCCAGTGGAGACCTAGTGGAGAGATAGGTGAAACTGTGATATGGAATATTAGTTGTGACTATAATGATGCATTCAATGCATCTACACAAACATTGGAGTTTCCAATGAGGATTGCGCAATGCAAGAAAGGCAAGATCAAATTCATTCAAGGATCTTCTTCAGTAGGGATTGCGCAGTGGAGGTAGACTATCAGGAGGCAAGAAATTGGTGCATAGATATGCAAATTTCTACATGACAATGTGTGACGATTGTATAATGTACTGAGAGCTTTATGAGCTGAGCTTTGTATGATATTGTTACATGTTCCATTGAGGTACATAATATATGATAGTTGGGGTTTTTAGCTTGAAGCTTTCTCGGTAAAACATCTTGTTATGTGAAATTGATTTTGCTTCGTATGTGTTTTGCGATTGGAAATTTAATTTCTGCAAATAATTAAGTGGAAGGGTTTTGTATTTAACATAAATTAATTTGTTAGATTAGGAGAATCTAGAAATACATTATTGTGTTTATAAATTTCTACAGAAATCGCTAGCTCTAGTGATTCTGACGAATAAATATTTTCCCAGTAGAGACCCTTAAGTCTGTTTCCTAACCCATCCACCCCACTTCAGTTATGGCACCATATACCCCCTACCCCTCCATATATTCAATTTCCTCCCCCTCGCCTGGAAGTATCAATGGCCGCATCAATGAAGCTGCCCAATTTCAAGGGTGTCGGGAATGAGGACATCGAACATTTCTAGTTTGTGACTGAGGTTGTCTAGCAGGCGTAGCAGGCTCATAGTGATGATATCAAGAAAGCATAGATCACTATTTCCTTCTAGGATAGAGCATTGGATTGGTATATGAGGTATGCTTAGGATGACCCTGATGATACCTTGAAAGAGATAAATACAACCCTAAAAGAGAAGTTCAAAAATCCTAAATCATACTCACAGCTAGTAATTCAGATGAAATATATCCATCAGGATGTTAATGAGTCTACATGGGAAGCATACCAGCAGTTTAAGCGTGTCATCAAGGATGGAGGGTTCTTCATTGACGATGCTCAACATATAGAATGGTTCATTTCTATGTTGCTCCCCCATCTGCGCCAGCCATTAGGATAGAAAAAGATTGTGACATTAGTTGAGGCTATGGAAGTCGCAATGAAATTAGAAGCTACACCAGAAGCTACACCAACACTAGTTGCGCTTGGGGCCCAACAAATACAAAATCAGCTGGAAGCCATGCACTTGGAAATTCAAAGCCTGCTGTAATATTCCCAAATGGGGAAGCAGGGATATGTGAACACAATAATGGAAAGAGTAGTGAATAAACCAACACACCATGATATGAGACAAATTTAAAACCATCTTATTAAACATATCATCAAATAATAGGCCCAAGATATTGAGGATCTAGTCACTCAAGCAATACAAAACAAGCCTCCTCTAAGCAAATATGTCACTACTTGTAAAAATACTGCCATACAAGAGCCATGAGCCATGATAGTGTAGTTTTAGGGCATAAAATACTATAGAAATGATATAACAATGTAGATCTATTGTTATATATCTCAAAAGATGTTGGGGCTAGAGATCCATGCTCCCAAACACGTTTCCAAGACAACCCAGAAAGGGTTTCCTGAAATACACAAAAATGCAGAAATACAAATATGGCCCTAGGTCTGAATAATCTCTACAAATAGATAGATGATAGGATGTTGCTAATCTATTCTAGAAATGTATGAAAACTCCTCCTATTGATTCTCTTGATGAGAGGTTGATCCCCTCATTGAAGATCTATCTTCCCCAACTAGGGCTCCAAACCCTTTACTGCAACTGCACCCATAAATAATGCAGTTCTTTCAAAAAACTACACTGTAACTGATAGCAGCACCTTAGCCTGATGCTGGATGATAAAATAAAGCTTAGGGTTTCTCCTTTCTAGTCTCCCAATGGAAGGAAACCTTCCTCGAACTAAAAATAAGCAAGGAAGTGACCCAAATAAACTCTCCACTATTGCACCCTGTGTTGGGGCCCTTGTTTTGAATTTTTAATAAGGAACAGATTTTGGGTTGCGGATCGACACATGGTAGGCACAAAAATGGTAGGTAGTGGAGCTACCGAGGTTACGGAGGAACAGGAGATATCTGATGATGTTGACGCAGATAAGTGCAGACGAAGAGAAGATATGGCAGAGAACAGATAACGGAACTCATGGGCAACAGAAAGAAGCCGAAAGCAGCTGAAGAAGAACACAAGAGAAACTAGCAGTTGCACTGGCAGGTGAATAAATAGGCCGTCACCCAGCCAAAAATAAATTCATGCATGGATGCAGAGGGATTGAAGAGGGTAGAGCAAACGTCACAGAAGAGCTCTGTCCTGAGGGCGACATCCTTGTATTTCCTAGGTTTCTATTGATCTATCATGGCTGTATTATCTCTATCTCTGTCCTGTGGGACATCTGTAATAGAAATGGAAAGCTCTTCTTTTCAAGCGATGTAACTGTGGATCCAGTTGAAGGTTATTAATATACTTGAAGGTTGTTGTTTTATTGTATGAGTTACACGTATGCATGATGTTTGTGGTACCTTAAAATTTTATTTTCTTAGTATCTACACAATGTTCTGAGAATATATTCTATGTATGATGTTATGTATGTAAATTATTCTATGTTAGCTATGAGTTGCGGATCCGTCCGCTACTACTAATATGTTCCCCTTCTGCATGTGGTCGCAGCACGCCTCGGGTGAGAATATATTCTCTTCGGAGTAGGGTGAAAATGCCGACGTGGTTCTAGAATATATCAGACTCCTTTGTTGGCCCCAATCCCCGAACCTGGGTCTTGCCTGCGAGACCTGTTTCCTCGCCAAAAAATGGTTTCGTTGCCGGGACCCTAAAATTCATTAGGGGAACTAGATCATGGTATCAAGGATCTTCAAAGGAGAAATACAGATATGGTGGGATAACCACCTGGACCAGTTTATAGTTCAGCAAGTGGAGCTAACGAATCAAAATGAGAAGGTGCTCAAGGATCTAGTACTTTTCTCAGATTCCGCCAGCGATACCTACGAGATCCATCGGGGAAAATTCCCTAGCGACCTCTATAATTGGTTGCGGAGGTTGCAGACCAAGGTGACTAAGGAAAAATTGTGGAAGATCAACCGCAAGTGGGTGCATGGAGATCTGGTGGCCCTCCATCAGCTGGATACTGAGTTGACCCGCGCTATAGATTTCCGGGTAGAGCCTACCTTGGATGGGTATATTTTGGAGTTTGCAGCAGAGTGATACCAGTCCTTCTCTAGAGCCAAGGCTATATTCCAATCCAGACTAAGAGAGAAGCTGCTTAAGGAAATTCCATTGTGGATTAAGGCCCTGATGGTGGACGAAGGGCTGATGGAATTCTAGAAATTGGGCATGGAAGCATAAACCTCTAGTGCTGGGGGAAGGGCCTGAGGGACGAATTCTACGTGAAATGTGAAGCGGGGGAGTGGGGGAATGGATGTTGATACCACAAGGAGGTTGAGGGAGTGACGTGCACATCGGAGGGCGCAGATTGCCGACAAGTGGCAAGAAATGGTTATGCGGGAGTTGAAACGGCGAGGGAGTAGTCGAAAGGATAAAGAGGAGGCGCCTCAAAGGATAGTGGATATTGAAGGCCAGGTGGGTCCCCAGGAGATGGGAGGGACCGTTGTGGGAGTGCGGCGGGTGCATGGGAGCCCAGCCAGGAGGAAGAGGGAGATGATGTATGATGAAGGAGATGCAGATGTGCGGCTCGAAGAAGGTTCTGATGGTGATTGGTATGTCACTATCCAGCGGTTATTCCAAGAAAGGATGGCATTCATATCTCCAAATATTCCTACTTCCCAAAGTTTGAATGGCAAGGATCCCTACCTTCCCCTGGTACTCTATAAACCTTTAAGTGATATTTTCATTAAGTTAAAAGAGTTGAGTCGATTGCATAACAGTCCATTGTCAGGAGCGACGCATGATAATAGCAGCATTACTGGTAGCATAACAATTACTAGTGGTATAATTACGCAACCAGGACCCAGATGGTTCATTCTAGTCACACCTCCACAAGTGAATATGGCGGGGTCATTCACCCAGTACCCAGAATTTTCTGGGTGGGGTAATGACGATGTGGAACAGCACTGATACCTCTGTGAAGCCATATGGAGGGCTCGGCAGATGTCAGATGCAGGAAAGCTGATAGAATTCCAAACCACATTGAGAGAAAGGGCATTGCGCTGGTTCATAAAGTGGTCAGAGGCCCACCCGAATCCAGCAATTGCGGACATCAAGAGAGATTTTGTCCGAGAATTTAAGCTACCCCAAACAGACTAGCAAGGTCTGTCCGAACTATGGGAGATCAATAAAAGAGAAGAAGAGACTGCGTGGGAGTTGATGCATAGGTTCAAATATGTGATCAGGAAACTCAGCTACCCGATCGACCCAAATCATCAGATGGACTAGTTCATCAAGGCTGTGCTTCCATTGACACGAACCCCCCTCACTCAGCAAAAGATTGACAACTTTCAAGATGCTTTGGAACAGGCTATGAAGATAGAGGCGATGGTGGGCTACCCTCAAGAATATAGGGGAGGGCTGGCCCCGCAAGACCCATCCCTACTGGGACTGCAACATCCGATTTCCAATCTGACCAAAAAACTTAAGGAGATGCAGCCTATAAGACTAGCCAGGCCGAATTTTTGGTGCACACATTGCCTGGTAGAAGGGCACGTGGCAACTGAGTGTCCTCGGTTATGAAGCCTGGGAGTGGGGCCCTTAGTAGTGGTAGTATAGGGGACTCCACCTATCGAGGGAGGTGTCCCGATAAACCTGCAAGGGGTCTATCCACCGCAACAACCATATGCAGGGTTCCCACATAAACCAACCCAAGCCGCAACAGATTATTGCGAAATTTTCCTAACGGTGGGTCATCAACCTCATACGTGTCCGATTTTGCAGAAGTACTCTAATGTTCAAAACAATGTATACTGTGAGTTCTATGCTTCCATGACTCACAACACCAAATAGTTTAGAGCTTTAGACGCACTGGCGAACCGATTAGGCCGGCCCTCCTACAAGGTGAATGAGGCTCCCAGAGGCAGAGGAGGTGGTATGCGCGGGGGGCGCACAGGGGGATGGGGTCCGCTGAAATGATACAACTGTGATCAGGAGGGTCATGTGGCTCGTGAATGCCCCCTACCCAGTGTGGAGCGATAAAAAGGTGTTTTTTTAACTCCTAATTACCTTCACATTAATTATCAACCCAGGGACGACTTTTTGTTTCAAGAGTGTACTCAGTCTGAGGCGGCTATTTACTCAAGAGTAATGTTTGTGAAGATGTAGTATAGAAATACAAATGCAGAAATAATAAATGCTTGAAAAGAAATCTTCTTGAAAAGAAATCTAATTACAAATGACAGAAATGTAAAGACTACACTACAGCAACCTTGCTAGACATCGATTAGGGACGCAGTAGTAATAACTATTTCCCCTAGAAATCGATGTGAGATGACCAAATCTGGGGACCTGGAATGATTAGCTCTGCCCTCTACAGTTTAGAGATCTCAAAGCAAGTGAAAACAACTCAAAGGAAATGAAATCTAAAACGCAAATTGGAAAGGAACAACAATCTAAAAGCAATGAACAGGAATTGAATAGCAGCGTAAAATAAACAGTGAATTCAATTCATAACCAAGAAAACTAGATTTCTACTCTTTAATCCTGTCGACAGCCACACAACAATCAACTATCGTAATTCATAAACAAAAGGAACAACAACTGGAATTAGATACAGAAAAACAACATTTTATAACAATTGAATCATGAATCGTGCTTCTTGTAAAGAATGGAATAACAATGACTCTGTATTTGATCCAATTAGCAATAACTCAATTCTTTAATTGTAATAAACGAACTTCACACAACAGAAATAAACCAATAGAAATACAAACAGCAGATCGCTCCACCAGGGCCGGGCCCTCAACCACCGGTGAAGCGTTGCTGTGCTTTACTCCAGCGCTTGAGAAATGGAACAACAGTGAACTATTTTATTAATCAGGCATTAATAATGTTTACAAACAGCTCACACTCTCTTAACAAGAGCCGATGCACAATTCTGCAAATTACAATAAGAAAAGTCTCTCCCTCCCCCATACACAATACATGCTTCTCCTTTTATAATCAGAAGGAGGAGAAATTAAATAGCAAATAGGATTTCTAATAATAATATTGAATTTCTTCCGACCAATTGAGCAACAATAAAATAGATTTACATCCATCTTTCAACAACAGCAAGTCGAATTTGGCTTTGTAGCTGAGATTTGGAGGACGGCCGCAACCACAGATTTTAGAAAATCGTGCTCAAAGAACCCTGCGTTTCTCTCAGTACAAGCTGAATTTGGGCAAACCGTTCTTCAATAAAGTTAATTGGGTCCGTTCTGAACAAAACCCATGTTCCGGATTTTCCAGATTCGTCTTCATTTGCTCAGAATCTCAACCGCAAAACTGTCACTCCTTATTCCAGCGCATTTCTGAGTTGGCACTTTTAATGATCAAATCTTCAATCTGAAAATTATCTTGGAGGCTAAAAATGGTGAATAATGTTATAACCAACTTATTAAAACCATCATTGATAAAATAATTCATAATCATCAATTTATTAGAAATAAAGGAGAATAAATAATATTCATTCATAAGAGCATAAATCATTATAAAATGGATTTAAATAATAAATTATAATAAATGACGCGATGAAGAATGGTAGAAATGGGTGGAATAAGCATTTACAAGTGATAATAATAATGGCATATTAACGGCCCAACATACCCCCACACTCAATATGTTGCATGTCCTCATGCAACGAAAACCTGAATATATTGTATGTCCTCATGCAACCCAAAGACAAAAACCCATGTGTTAACCAAGCAATAAAAAATATGTTCATCTCAGCTCATGAAATGGATAGAACAAATGAATTCTTCCTTAATTAATGAATATTCACTTTTAGTAATCTTGATGAAGGCATAACAATTTTTATATTGACATTCAACTATATGTATATATGAAGTTGCAACACAATATGATATAAGTAACAGCAAACTTCATTAACCATTTTCTCAAAAACTACAAACCAGCTTTTGTTGAAATTTGGCAAGTAAATTTATAATATATGAATTCCTTTATGATCCAAAAATCAGATCGTTTTGATGCATGGATCATGAGATATAAACAAAATGGCTGTAGGTGAGAGTGCATGATTTCCGAAATTTTATGAACCAATTTATCTTGAAATTATCTGGGTTTGTATTAATGATACATCTGCATTTTCCAAAAATCACAAGAATTGGGTTCATAGTTTTAAAAATATTATGGAAATCAATTTCTGCACTGAAATTGTATGCCTTAAATGAGAAGGAAAATTGAAAACATCCATCATGCGTAGCAATTCCTCCCCCTCTCTGAAAAATTAGCATGCCCTCATGCGATGCTAGAAAAAAATTGAGGTGGTTGCTACCAGCTGTTGAATTCGATGCTTGGTGTAAAACAACATGGAATAAGGGAGGTGTTGAGAGTGAATAAGAATAACAATGGATGATAAAGAAGATGAATAACATGGTCATAAGAAAGAAATGAATGAAAGGAACACTCCCCCATACTCGAAAATGATATGCTGCTGAAAAAGGGAAAGTGGTAAAGATATGGAATGAAGGATGATAAATAATGCTCAAAATGGATTTTTATGAAATTCTCCTAAATTCGTAATAAATCAGAAAATTATGCGATTTTACCTCAAGTTTTACCTCCAAAGATGTGGAATGACATATATGGACTGGCATTTGTTGAAGCAGAGTTGGTGCTGAAAGTGATGCAAAAGGTGGAGTCCAGGTGAGCACATCATGGCTGAAGAATTGTTCACGTTCGCGAGTTGCTCGAGCCTCTTCTGTTAGTTGCAATAGTGTGGTCATGCTGTGAATAGAATTATGCCCCATACTTGTTGTTCTCCTGTAAACAAAGCACTATTTTGCATACAATATTCTTGAATCCATAGTGTAAGCAATAGATAAGATGCATGCAAAAATTTCAATCAGAAAAACTTATCAAATCAACAAGTTATGGCAGAGTGCAGTAATCATATCACATGCAATCCCATAATGCAGACATTCCCCCTTCCAATTGGAAAAGGAATTCCATGACCATAAAGCCTATGAAAGGTGTTATGCTGACGATAAGGCACGGGAATGAACAATATATCAGTAAATGAAGCAGAGTACACATATCAATGATAGGACAACGAGAGTTATGATTATAATGAGAGCAAAGTGTGTAAAGATAGTTATGAATAAGAGATAGGATGCTTTGAATTGATGATAGATGATGAAAAAGAGAAAAAGAACAACAATATGCCAAAAAGATGCTTTACTGATAGTATGCTAGCTGAAAATGATGCGATTGATCATAAAACAATTTCTCATGCATAAAGGTTCAAAACAGGGAAAAAGTTAAGGAAATAACTTCTCTGATAAAAAGAAAAAATAAGAAAAGGGTATTATATTAATAATTGACGATAAGATATAACTTCAATACCATAAGCAGAGCCGCTGCTGCCAGCAGGCGTCCATAGCCTCGGCAGGGTTGATTTTTAACCCATATGAGCCAGAATCCTCAATTTATAACTAGAGAGTTTCAGTGCTGTTCTTACAGAAGAGACCAGTGTGCTGGCGTGGTAACCAGATAACCACACTGCCATTCACTAGGATGTAGCAAAAGTGATCAGGCCGGCTCGTGATGAGACCTCCTGTTCCAAGGATAATTGGGCTATCCAATGGATCATAACCCTGGTGTGGTGGCCATAATGGGAATGTCACTTTGTTACAGCCTTATGAACATGGTAGGTTGGCTCGTAATGAGACCCCCTATCCTCCATCTGCGAACAAAATTTTGTTATTATTACACATTTTTATGATAAAAAGAGGGAGGCTCAGTACTCCTTAAGAGCAGGGATGGTGGAAGAAGTTGAACATGTCAATAGAAAAAAAATATACCCATAATCTCATTTATTACAGACAGAGAAGATTATAACCAGGAAGGGTGGAACCAGCATGGTATTAAAATGATCAATCAATATCATGTTCAACAGGAAACAATGCAGTAAAGTAATATATAAATAATTGTGTCCCTTTTGAAAAGAATCTATCATCAAGGAGCTGTCCTGTTAAAGATCATAACGTGAATGATATTAACTTGCTTCAAAAGAATCCATAATTCTTGTCCTCATAAAAATAGTGTACTTCATGCCATGAAGGGGAATCAGTAAAATGTGGTTGAGATGAGCTAAAAATAATTCCACAAGAGGAAGGAAGGGTTGCTCCCAAAGTGTTGCTTCTTTGAAGGAACAGCAAAAACACTCAAAAAAAGTGTTGTTCCTTGTAGGGAACAACAAAGGAAATGCACACCAAAAAGAAAAAATACACACAAAAAAAGTGTGAAAATGCAAATGTCATTCCTTTGGAAAAAGGAACAGCAAAAACACTCAAAAAAAGTGTTGTTCCTTGTAGGGAACAACAAAGGAAATGCACACCAAAAAGAAAAAATACACACAAAAAAATGTGAAAATGCAAACGTCGTTCCTTTGGAAAAAGGAACAGCAAAATGGACAGTCATACAATGCAAACATGCAAAAAAACAAATTAGCTGTTCACGGTATTGATGCTGAGGATGAGTTACACTTTGAATGAAGCAATACCTGAAACACAAAATATAAGAGAAATTAGAAAAAAAAACAACAAAAACAATATGTAAATAAATAAATTAAGTTACAACAGCTATGATGTTATGTCAAAAAAATGATTTATTCGAAAAATGTTTTGGCAGCAAAGACATGACATGAATCTTCAAATGGAAATCAATTCTTTATTTCTTCTATTACGAATCCATTGGGTAATGAGTTAGATGAAATTCCTTTGTTTCATAAAATTTCTTTCAAAAATCACTCGTCCATAAATTGACCTTCTTTATTTTCCCAAGACCTGCAAAAAACGAGTGTCTACCTGCAAGAAAACATTAAATCATGGAGAAAGAGAGGTGCGCGGGCTCCCATAATCCAAGAATTATGCAAAAAAAACTAACAAGTAGTTACTCTGTAGAACAAATCCGTGGAGAAAATAACAAAGTAAAATTTATTTGTTACCTGCGGGAGAGCAGTGGCCAATCATGCTAACCTGCAGTGTTTTAGTCACAACTTCTTTGTTTTTCGTCCAAATTGAGTGATTCCAAAGCCAAATTAGAGCTAATTCAAAGGTTAATCTCCAATAGCAACAGGTTTTAAAAATTTAATGATATGATATGTCAATTTTACTTAGAACAACCTGCATAACAGAGTCATTTTCGCTTACCCCACTTAGAACAACAGTGAATGTTTTAAGCATAGATTCTTCGTTTGATGTCGGATTCGAATGATTAAAATTGGAAATGAAAGTAGATTCATTTATTTATCTCCAATAGAAACATGTTTTGAAGAAAAGAAGAATTGATAGGTGAAATACTGTAAGGAACATCCGGAAAAACAGAGTTTTAAGGGTGCTGATTTACGATAGACAGTCGGTATTTTGATCATAACTTCCCCATACGATATCGAAAATGAGCGATTCCAATTGCATTGGAAACTAGATTCATAGGGAAATCTACCATAGAAACAGGTTTTAAAAATATGGTCATTTAAGCCTCCAAAAACTGACTGTCCCAACTCTGTTCCTGAGCTTCCCGCTAGACATCCGGTCGATGTTTTGGTTCTAACTTTTTCGTTTCAAATCAAAATTGAATGATTCAAATTGGGTTAGAAAGTAGACATCAAGGGCTATCTAGGGTAGAAACAGGTTTTAAAAATATGGTCATTTAGGCCTCCAAAAACTGACTGTCCCAACTCTGTTCCTGAGCTGCCCGCTAGACATCCGGTCAATGTTTTGGTTCTAACTTTTTCGTTTCAAATCCAAATTGACTGATTCAAATTGAGTTAGAAAGTAGACATCAAGGGCTATCTAGGGTAGAAACAGGTTTTAAAAATATTCATTTTTGGTCCCTCAAAACATGACTGTCCCGACTGTTTTTCCAGAAAGTTCATCAAGCCCGCAAGCCAAAAAAATGATATTCAAGCATTTTTTTCAAATTGGTGATAAAAAATGAATATAAGTGTTTATAGAATTTTTATTTGCAATATAATTCATCTACATACACAAATAAATTGAAATATTTATCACCGATGTTGATTTCGATAGCGTGTTGCAACAAAAAACAACTATTTTTACAAAAAAAAAAAAAAAAAATGCATTTATTTATTCCCTTATTTATTTTATGTTCTATACTAACCTACTTTGATTTGAAAAATGAATATGACTACGTATATGAGTACTTCCAGTGGAGCCATTTTCGAAATAAGGCTTCATGTATACACATACCCAAATTTGAAAAATGCATATTAATGAAAATTAGGGTATGAGAATCCAACTTCCCTTGAAAAAATGGTATCAAAAATTGTTGAAGCATAGAGTGATGATGCAAACACGTGATGGAGTGAAACCAATCTTCAATATATCCATTAATTTCTTGATTTCCCATCATACCATGAGGTTCTTGAGCTTTTAAAATGGTTTGTTGATGCAAACTAGAAGTAAGCTCATTTTCTTCCATAACTTCTACAATTTTTGAATTTGAAACATTCTGAATCTCATTGTAAGTTTTCTCTAATGGCGCATGTGAGATAGAATGGGTGGGAAGGGTGGGTAAATTTGGAAGTTCAACACTGTAAGTATGTTGTACTAGTTTATTGTGGTGAGAGTGTGGAATTAGTTGAGCAGGAAATTGTGTATGGAATGGAGCATTGTGATGATGTGGTTGGTTGGGTTGAGTGGATAAATTTGATATGCAAGCAGGATGTTGTGAAAGAGCCGGTGGAGAATATGGAGAATGTGCTTGTGCTACAAGATGAGGGAGAGTAGTCATGCAATCATAAGGTGAACCATGCCAAACTTGTAGATAAGATTGGTGGTTATATTGAAATTGACATGGCTGCCTTAGAACATGAGTATTCCATAATGGATTATGCAAGTAAGAGAATGGAGAAGAAGTGTTTTGAACCATACCTGTAGGCCATGATTTCCATGGTTTTGACCTTGTTGCAGCTTCCTCACCTCTTTGATATGATACTTCCATCCTAGATAAGGAAGAGTAACCATCTATGGGCTGCTCCTTTCGGTCATGAGGGGAAAACACTTCATCAAATTCTTCATTTTTATGAACCTGCAAAACGTCCAATTTTGAGCTTAGAGAGCTAATAAAATCAACTTTAAAATTTTCAAATAAATCATTGATTTCAGCTCTTATGTCTCCTATTCTTGTAGCAGATTTGGAAAACAAAGAACAAACATCTCTAGAATTCTTACCAACCTTGGAGATTCCTCTTGAATACCTTATGCACAACTCACAAACATCATCATATGATAACTGAAAAACATCACCTTTTCCTATCAGATTTAAGAGTTCTAAAAATTCATCTTTGATTCCTTTAAGGAGTGTTTTTAAGATCTCTTTTTCCAAATGCTTATGCTTTGATTTTTGAAGGTTATAATGAAATCGATCTACATAATCCTCCAAACTTTCATCTTCCCCTTGTATTATACCGAAAATATCTTCATTGGATTTGCAGTAGTCTTGGTACTTTTTCAAGAATATGTTCTTCATGTCCTCCCATGATTGGATGCAATTCCCACCTAGGCTCATGAACCATCGGAGAGCTGCTCCTTTTAGAGTAAGAGGAAACACTTTCAATCTTTAATCATTAGTACAATAATCATATCCTCTACAAAGTATTTCGAACTCAAATAAGAATGTATCTGGATCTTCATTTGCTAAACCATGAAAATTTGGTAAAGATGGGGGAATTATGTGCATTTGTGTCACTCCTCCTAGATCTTTGATAGGAAATTCATAAGTAGAAACGTGAGCCTTTTCTTACCATAATATAAGATGTTCTTCATGTGTTTCTTCGAGGCTCCTTCTTCAAATTTTCCTGTCAATCGGTTAGTGAAATGGGTGGTGCTTACATCACCACTTGAATGAAATCATGTGATTTATTTTTCAAAATTTCTATTTTTTCCCTAGTCACTCACACAAAAATTCAAACATCTAAAGCAACAAAAAATCTGTTAGGAAAGCGGACAGTGGAGCAGGGCTTTTACATGCTCCGCACGTAGGTTCTTACCTTCCGTTTTTAAGATCCAACTCTTCCCTAGCAGGCACTCATCAGATTCACACTACTCTTTAGAAATGGCTACACTCTCCCCGGCAACGACGCCAAAATGTGGAGCGATAAAAAGGTGTCTTTTTAACTCCTAATTACCTTCACATTAATTATCAACCCAGGGACGACTTTTTGTTTCAAGAGTGTACTCATTCTGAGGCGGCTATTTACTCAAGAGTAATGTTTGTGAAGATGTAGTATAGAAATACAAATGCAGAAATAATAAATGCTTGAAAAGAAATCTGCTTGAAAAGAAATCTAATTACAAATGACAGAAATGTAAAGACTACACTACAGCAACCTTGCTAGACATCGATTAGGGATGCAGTAGTAATAACTCTTTCCCTAGAAATCGATGTGAGATGACCAAATCTGGGGACCTGGAATGATTAGCTCTGCCCTCTACAGTTTAGAGATCTCAAAGCAAGTGAAAACAACTCAAAGGAAATGAAATCTAAAACGCAACCTGGAAAGGAACATCAATCTAAAAGCAATGAACAGGAATTGAATAGCAGCGTAAAATAAACAGTGAATTCAATTCATAACCAAGCAAACTAGATTTCTACTCTTTAATCCTGTCGACAGCCACGCAACAATCAACTATCGTAATTCATAAACAAAAGGAACAACTGGAATTAGATACAGAAAAACAACATTTTATAACAATTGAATCATGAATCATGCTTCTTGTAAAGAATGGAATAACAATGACTCTGTATTTGATCCAATTAGCAATAACTCAATTCTTTAATTGTAATAAACGAACTTCACACAACAGAAATAAACTAATAGAAATACAAACAGCAGATCGCTCCACCAGGGCCGGGCCCTCAACCACCGGTGAAGCGTTGCTGTGCTTTACTCCAGCGCTTGAGAAATGGAACAATAGTGAACTATTTTATTAATCAGGCATTAATAATGTTTACAAACAGCTCACACTCTCTTAACAAGAGCCGATGCACAATTCTGCAAATTACAATAAGAAAAGTCTCTCCCTCCCCCATACACAATACATGCTTCTCCTTTTATAATCAGAAGGAGGAGAAATTAAATAGCAAATAGGATCTCTAATAATAATATTGAATTTCTTCCAACCAATTGATCAACAATAAAATAGATTTACATCCATCTTTCAACAACAACAAGTCGAATTTGGCTTTGTAGCTGAGATTTGGAGGACGGCCGCAACCACAGATCTGAGAAAATCGTGCTCAAATAACTCTGTGAATCTCTCAACACAGGCCGAATTTTGGCAAACCGTTCTTAACTAAAGTTAATTGGGTCCGTTCTGAACAAAACCCATGTTCCGGATTTTCCAGATTCGTCTTCATTTGCTCAGAATCTCAACCGCAAAACTGTCACTCCTTATTCCAGCGCATTTCTGAGTGGGCACTTTTAATGATCAAATCTTCAATCTGGAAATTATCTTGGAGGCTAAAAATGGTGAATAATGTTATAACCAACTTATTAAAACTATCATTGATAAAATAATTCATAATCATCAATTTATTAGAAATAAAGGAAGATAAATAATATTCATTCATAAGAGCATAAATCATTATAAAATGGATTTAAATAATAAATTATAATAAATGACGTGATGAAGAATGGTAGAAATGGGTGGAATAAGCATTCACAAGTGATAATAATAATGGCATATTAACGGCCCAACACCCAGAAGACCTTGGTGTTCCTAGCACTGCGTGAACACCCACGCGACAGAGGACTGCCGTGAACTTATCAAGAAGTGGGAGGAATGAGCAAGGCAGAGGGACACGAATCTGGTAAACGCAGAACCTCGAGGGATAGCGACTCTGGCCATGTAGAACGTAGCAATAGTGACGTGAGGAGGAAAGAAAATGAGAGAGGACTCTCGTGAAAGGACCTGATACGGGTGATCAGGCCCACATCCCTGAAACAACTAATCAGGGCAGAAACGTAGGAGAAATATTTCCAAGAGGCGGTAGAAAATTTTTCCCAACTGGGGGGAGACAAAGGTATTGAGGTACCCGTGAGGAATGATACCGGAGAACAGAGCGCTACAGGGGCTCTAATTGAGGAATGGCTCCACCTATTCCTCAAAATTGTTGACAATGCTTCAATGCGGGAACAACTCAAGCATACCCTAGAGGACTTATTGCAGGGGAACATAGGAGTGAGGGAATCCTAGGACACAGCACCCCAGTATGTACAGCGAGTCAAGCAAAACAAAAGAAGAATGGGAAAAGAGTTCTGGTTAAACACGTAGGTTGCGGGATTTCAGATCAGAGACACCATGCTCGACTTGGGATTTGACGTCAATATCCTGCCTCAGAAGATGTGGGAAGCTCTAGGGTGGCCAAGGCTGACTTACTCGCCAATCCAGCTCAGGATGGTGTACTAGTACTGCATTGTGCTGATCGGCAGACTCGAAGATGTCGAGGTCGACATCACAGGGGTAAAGACTTACATGGATTTTTAGGTAATATATATTATGGGAGACAAAGATCCATACCCTGCATTGCTAGGAATCGACTAGGCTTTTGAAAACTATGCCATCATCGATCTCAAGAAGGAGCTGATGATTTTTTAAGAAGGAGAGGTCCGAGTCACTCAGCCTCTCGACCTGTATCAAGGTCTGAGATATATAGAAACTGTGGATAAGAGGGAGGATGCTCAGATATTGGACAACCTCTATCAGATGACAGCAGGGAAGCGGGAGGATTATATTAACCTAATAGCAACTGGCTCCGTAAGCTAGCGAAGTGTCCAGAGCTCGGAGCTAGGGTTGGAACTAGCTTGGGAGGACTGGCAGCAAGGTGGGTATGAGACCAGCATGAGGAGATGTGCCAATATTGCCAGAGTCCATTGGATTGGAGCTGAGATAAGGGAGTACCCCACCTTGTCCAACATGAAAGTAGTAAATACCTTCATTGCAAAGGTAGAAGACAAGGTACCAAAGGAAAACATGATACCACTCTTGGACATAGCACTACAGTCCACATCATCCAGGTGGTGGAAAAATCACCGCAACTCCCTGTCGCGGTGGAGTTGTGTGGCAGAGGCTTTGAGGGTGTGGTTCAAGGAAGATGAAGGACCTCGAAGCAAGCAAAGGCACCAAGGAACTTCTGATTCGAGAGACCACTTGAAAGCCAGTCAAGAGCAGTGGCGAAGTGTAGGGTACCCAGGGGAGCTATGGGTACATCAGTTTTTCCACTCCTTGGATACCATCCCACATGCCTGGAACTTAGAAGAAGAGAGAAAGAGAGGGACCAGTTCTTGAAAATAGGTTGCGAACAAATTTGTTCAGTGCTTTTCATTTGAGGGGAAGACAGAGCTGGTGTCCCAAGCATTACGGGCCATAAAAGGGGTACTCTTTTTCCCCGATCCAGGCACCGACGAGAGGCCATTAGCACTGAATCCTGATGGCAGACGTAAGTTGGCTTGCCAATGGATCGATAGTGAGCCAAACGATGACAGTTTGGAGGACCTGAGGCACCTATACTTTGAAGAGACATAAGGAGAGCAGAACATTAAAGAAGAGCCTACCACTGAAGGAGTCCATCTACTTCTGCTGAAGACAAAGAAACTAAACATTGGCATGGAGAAAAAACCAAAACTGGCTATAGTTGGGGACTACTGGGATGAGGAGACAACAAAGGAAATTTTCCGTCTCCTCCAAGAATACGAAGACCTATTCCCTTCATCAGTTGCAGATTTAAAAGGCATCAAAGGGGACCTCGGAGAAATGAGAGTTGTGCTGAAACTGGACGCCAGGCCAGTGAAGCATCGACCTTACCGGCTGAACCCGTGGATCAAGGAGAAAGTCAAGCTAGAGATCAACAAAATGCTAAAGGAAGGTCTAATCTTCCATGTGGAAGAAGCAGAGTGGGTGAGTCCCATTGTCATTCAAAATAATAAGGAAAAGTCAGAAATCTGTGTCTGTGTGGATTATCGAAGTTTGAACAATGCCTGCATCCATGACCCATTTCCTACCCCATTCAGCAGCGAAGTATTGGAAAATGTTGCAAGAAATGAGGCCTAATCCTTCACTAATGGGTTCTCAGGATACCATCAGGTGCGCATCACGGAAGAGGACAAGACGAAAATGACGCTCACCACCGAGTGGGGGTCTTTTGCATATCACGTGATGCCGTTCGGGTTGAAGAAAGCCCCTGCTATGTTTTCCAGGATTGTCATAGTTGCTTTTGGGGAATACATTCATAAGTTCCTAGAACTCTACATCGACGATTGGACCGTCTACAGTTTTTTGAAATACCACGCCACCCTGCTACGCATAATGTTTGATCAGTGTCGACAATTGTAAATTTCCTTGAACCTGAAGAAATGCATATTTGCGGTTCCATTCAGAATGCTCCTAGGACATGTGGTGTGCAGGGAAGGGGTCTGCATCGACCCCACCAAGGTAGCAGTGATCGTTCACATGGAAGCCCCGGAAACAGTGAAGCAGTTGAGGTCGATGCTGGGGCATACGTGTTATTACAGACGGTTCATCAGGAACTATGCGAAGATAACTGCTCCTTTGGAAAAGTTACTATGGAAGTCAGAGGTGTTCCAGTGGACGGATGACTGCAAGTTCACCCTTGACACTCTAAAGGAGAAGCTGGCAACGATGCCCATTCTGTTCCATCCAGATTGGGATAAGCAGTTCCATGTGCATATCGATGCTTTCGGTATTGCACTTGGGGCTGTCTTGGCGCAACCAGGGGAGATGACAGTTGACCACCCAGTCTACTTTGCCAGCCGAAAACTGTCTAATGCGGAGTGTAATTACACCACCACGGAGAGGGAGGCCCTCACACTGGTGTACTCGCTCCAGAAGTTCCGCCACTATCTCCTAGGAGGTAAGTTTAAGTTCTTCACTGATCACTCCGCATTGAAATACCTAGTCAATAAGCCCATTTTGGAAGGATGGATATGCCGATGGCTCCTACTCTTTCAAGAATTCACCTTTGAAGTGATTGTCAAGCCCGGGAGGTTGAATGTCAGGCTCGATCACTTATCCAGGTTGGAGACGGGCGAGAACGAGGGCTCTCTAGATGATCAGCTTCCTGATGCTGATCTGTTCCGGGTAGAAGCCATACCAGATTATTTGGCTGACATCGCAACTTACCTAACCACAGGGTAGTGTCCTCAGCACTATACCTTGATCCAGAAACGACACCTGGTCATCCGCGCCGCTGACTACCAACTGATTGCGAGGCAGTTGTATAAATTGGGCGTTGATGAGATTTTGCGAAGGTCTGTCCTCGACCATGAACGCGAAGCTGTGCTGTGGGAGTGCCATAGCGGCATCGCGGGAGGACACGTGGGGGTGAAACCCACCGCCAGGAAAGTGATACAAGCTAGACTATGGTGGCTGATGGTCGATGCCAATAGTAAATCATTTGTCAAGAAATGTGATGTTTGTCAGAGAATAGGTAGGCCCTCTCACAGAGACGAGCTACCACTATACCCAGTGAATGTGTTGCAACCATTCAAGAAGTGGGTTGTCAACGTCATAGGCCCCATAGCCCCTATAGCCAGGCATTCAAAGGCTCGGTACATCATCACCGCCATGGACTACCTCACCAGATGGGCCGAGGCAGCAGAGGTACAAGACTATATGGCAGATACGACAGCCAGGTTCATCTTTGAATACATCATCAACAGGTATGGCTGCCCAAGGAGCTTAACCAGTGATCAAGGTAGACACTTCATTAATGAAACGATCAAATCATTATTGGACACCTTCATGACCCAACATCACAAAAGCAGCCCATACCATCCACAGGCCAATGGCACTATTGAAGCGTTCAACGAACTCCTCGAAAAGGGTTTGACGAAGATCTGCAATGCCAAGCAGGATGATTGGGACGAACGGTTTCCAGCCGCACTATGGGCCTACAGAACAATGGTGAAGCGTTTGACTAATCAAACACCTTTCCAGCTGGTGTATGGCCGTGAAGCTGTGATTCCCGCCGATTTCACCATACCGAGTCTTCTAATCGCCACCTCCCTAAAGTTCTCGGAGGAGGAATCACTACAGGAACGCCTACACGAATTACAAGAACTTGACAAGGCTAGGTTCCTTGCAGAGTTTCATAAAAAGGTTCAGAAAGATAGGCAGAAGACGTGGCATGATTGCCACATCAAGAGAAGAATGATCCAGGTTGGAGGTAAGGTTCTCCTATACGATAGCAGGTTTCAAAATTTTCTAGGAAAACTGCAGATGCACTGGTTGGGACCCTACTTTGTCGTCGAAATTAAGGATTCCGGAGCCATTTGGTTGGCTCAACTGGATGGTACTATTTTACTTGGGTGGGTGAATGGTGCACGCCTAAAGCCCTACCATGAATAATTTTCTTTAGCTTTCTGTTAATAACTCTCGCACTCGATAGAAGTCCGTAGAGTAGAGTAGTTGAATAACTCTCCCACAACTGGGATGAGCGTAGGTAGTGTTCTTTTCCATGCATAATTCGTCGATAACCACTAGGTTGTGGGGACTGCAACGCAACTAATTGTGGTTGGGGAGGGGTGTGTCCAACATGTCATCCCCGAAGGATAAGCAAACGTGTCAAGTGTCAGTCCCCATCATTTCATTTAGTACTTGTGTCAGTCCATAGGATTGCCAAGATTTGCAACATAAATTTCCATAATTAGAAGTAACCTTGCAATAATAATTTTCCATAATTAGAAGTAACCTCAGCCGTCGCGTCTTCCCATTTCCCCATACCACCATTAGTAGATGTCAAAACACACCTCAGTAGGCGACTGATCACACGATTATCACTGTGGAGGATGCCAGCAGGAATTAATTCGTTATGGGGTCTCATCAACCTCACTCATGCTGGTTAATTACATAGCCTGCATGAAGAAAAGCGCGAGAATACCGGAGAGATCCGAGTTAGAGCTAGAAATTTCTGAAGACACAAGGGAAATTGGAGCAGAACCAGAGCAGCAGAGGTGTCCCAAAGAAAAGAGCCAAGAGAAGGGGCTAAGAAATATTTTGAAGGTGTATCAACGTCGCGCAAAGATGACAAGAGCCAATCCATCAGTAGTAGAACAAGAGCTCGACAGTCGAATTCATAAAATGGAGTCCCTCGTCGAGAAGTATGACAGTGCCGCCCTCATCGATGCAGACCTCACGAACTCTTTCAAGTTCCTAGCGCTTAAATTCCAGGCGTACATGGAGAGCTATACCACAGAAGCAAAGTGAGCAGCAACAAGGATTTTTCCTGAGTTTTGAGGCATCCAACAGTCCTCCATATTGAATATGAGGAACCTGCTAGTATTCAGGATGACATGAGAAGCCATGCAATGTACCAAGTTCTTTCTCAGTAAAATTCAGAACGAGTCCTTGTGGTTGGGAAAATAAATTCCAATCCATGCCGAGGACATTCACTGGCTCACAGGGCTCTCACAGGAAGGTTGGGACGTTTCCTCCGTATGCCAGACCATCTCCAAAAGAGCAAATAAGTTGGGGGACACGGATTATTAAGAAAAATATGGCACCCGACAAGGAGGAAAGGGAGCAAAAATGGAACTCATCAACAAACCCGAATTCAGGTTCGCATGTTACCTCATTGCTAGTAAGAAAATGAGGCATTACACCAAGGGGGAATGTACCCTGGACACCATTTCCATCGCGGAGCATTATGTCCAGGGGACCAAGCTGAACTGGTGCTCCTTCCTGCTGAAGGAGCTTTTTTACGCATGCAAGGATAATTACAAGCGGGTAACGAGCTTCATCTATGGATACTTGATAGTCGCGCTGGGCATGTGGAAGTGGCATGCCCCACTTGTTAGGCTGCCGACAAAAATAATGGAGGGTTAGCCTCTGGCAATGAAGTTTGTCCCATGGAAGGTGTCGGGAGACCCAACACCAAAGAGGTCAATGCAGAGGCCTTCCAGAGTTGGTATGGTTTAATGACTGATGTGGTGACATTCCAGTAGAGGATTCCCAGAAATATGTTGGATGGATATAGCGAGCAAGTGTGGTTCGGGGTCAGCCACAAGCACACGTTCCTCCGACCTACTTGCATGTCGGAAGAGACATTTCAGATGAGGCTGCTGAAATTCCAACTTGACGACGCAGCCTTCCACAACGAAGTTTGTTCATGGCCGGGGGTCGCAATGGAAGTCCGAAGCGGAGTATACACATACAATTTCGACAAGATGCTACCACAGTAACTGCCTGGAGAATCGGCAGCGGAGGCGGAAAAAAGGGTCTCCAACTTGCAGCTCTTCCCACTCATTCGCCAACTAAATACACAGGTATGAAGCTTCAACGAAGTGGTCCAAGTAATCTCAAACAGTGCCACTCCTTTTTTTTCTGAATTTCAGATTTCTCAATCCACCCCACTTCTCCGCATGACCTCCATCACCTCCCCCATTCCCAATGTTTTGTTTACTTCACCAAGTCCAATGACCACCCCGTTGGGGGAAAAGAGTAAGTCTGAAAACCCCCTAGTGGCTCCTAAGGCCAAGAGGGCCAAAACCATCGAGTCAAGTCCAATGGTTGACCTCATTGAGGAGGATCCACCCCAGCAACTGAGCACAGGGGTACCCATCTAGGAAGAACCACTCATCGAGAAAGGGGCAATAGGTAGGATTCCACCTCAACCTCCCATTGACCCGTCTGACTTCATAAAAATCCGTATTTCACCACCCCGTACCAAACCACTCCCACCTACCACTTCATCCACACCATCCAACTCATGCACCACTGTATCAGACCCAGTAATCCGGGACCTAATCAATGGGGACCATGGGACCGAGGCCAACTCAAGTACAACAGTGGTACCACTGGGCAACCCCGCTGGGGACCCACAGACCAATTTTTATGATTTAATCACACATATGGCACAAATAGTTGCAAACACGGCTGGGACATAGCCTGAGTCTACTCCACTCCAGCAGACCGTCCAAGAAGATCAGGGGGAGCGGTCAGACCTGAATATGGCGGACTCTACACCCCATCCAACTCTGTCGCCATCCCCTCAAGGACACTCCACCAGATCAGTTGCTAGTGGGCAACCACTGCAAGAGCGGCGACCGGATCAAGGTACTTCAGGGGCCAAAAGCATGGAGACATGGGGCACGGCTCAGCTGTACCACTTCATCCAGAGGGCAGCCCAGTAGGCAAAAAGGCTCCACTCCGAGCTACAACAAAGGTGTGAGCAATAGCAGTAGCAGATAATCGCACTTACTGAACAACGTGAGCAGCTCACAATGGCACATGGGCAACTCCAGAACCAGATGAACGAGGTGGCCAGGGTTTTTACGGGACTATGGTCTGCAGTAACAACTCACTACAATCAGATGCCCGCGGATGTGCAAGAAATGGATGTATTATAGTGAGAAATCCACCTTAGGGTGGCGTACACCAACCTCCACCAGGAAAATGCAGAGCTCCAGGCAGCATTAGCAGCACAGCTAGTGCTGCCCGACCCAGCGATAGTCTACATAACATAGATTTCAGAGAAACAGGGCCAGGTAACCAAGATGCAGGAAGCTCTCAGTACTGCAGCTCGAGATGCCAATGACCTCCTAAAAGGTATACAAGAATGCTCGATGGCCCTTACAGTAAAGACTCAACACATTTTGGCTCAGCTGCAACAACTCTCAAAAGAAATTCAGGATGCCATAGACCCCTCTCAGCTGGACCACCTGTACGCCCAGGCGGATGCTCTGGAGGTTAAGATCTAGTATACAGAGGCCAGTTTGGAAATGGCCAAGAAGTAAATTCGAGAGCTTCGCCAACCCCTACAAATCAGCGCCTGGACAATGCAGTAGATAGCCGCCGAGGCCGAAACCCAAATCAGCATGGTATTTGGCACTGTACTAGCGAACGTCGGGGAGGAAGTTGTCACCAAGATCACCACGGAGATGGACGCATTATTACAGGGGTGGAAGAAGGCCGTGGTAACCTTCAATGAGCTTAAGGCTTCAGCGTTGAGCAAGGTCCTGGAGTTGGGGCCCTTGTTTGGACAACAAAATGAAGGTGCGCAACAGGAACAGGGCATAGGGTCAGGCAGAGCTATGGAGGTGGAGACAGTGATTTGTGATTGACTTAGGACGAGTCAAGAAACTATGGTCAGGGCCTATTGGGGCACTTGTTTTGAATTTTGAATAAAGAACAGATTTTGGGTTGCAGATCGACACATGGTAGGCACAACAATGGTAGGTAGCAAAGCTGCCGAGGTTGTGGAGGAACATGAGATAGTTGATGAGGATGATGCAGATAAGTGCAGATGAAGAGAAGATACGGTAGATAATAGATAGAGAAACTCATGGGCAACAATAAGAAGCTGAAAGCAGCGAAAGAAGAACACAAGAGAAACTAGCAGTTGCCCTGGCAGGTGAATAAATAGGCCGTCACCTAGCCGAAAAGAAAGTCATGCACGGATGCAGAGGGATTGAAGAGGGTAGAGTAGACGCCGCAGAAGAGCTCTGTCCTGAGCATGACATCCTTGTATTTCCTAGGTTTCTATTGATCTATCATGGATGTATTATCTCTCTCTTTGTCCTATGGGACATCTGTAATAGAAATGGAAAGCTCTTCCTGTCGAGCGATGTAACTGTGGATCCAGATGAAGGTTATTAATATACTTGAAGGTTGATGTCTTATTGTATGAGTTACATGTATGCATGATGTCTGTGGTACCTTAAAATTTTATTTTCTTTGTATCTACATAATGTTCTGAGAATATCTTCTATGTATGATGTTATGTATGTAAATGATTCTATGTTAGCTTCGAGTTACGGATCCATCCGCTACTACCAATATGTTCCCCTTCTGCATGTGGTCTTGGCATGCCTCGGGTGAGACTCTTTGCTCTTCAGAGTAGGGTTAAAATTTCAACGTGGTTCTATACTACAGCGGACTCCTTTGTTGGCCCCAATCCCCGAACGTGGGTCTTGCCTACGAGATCTGTTTCCTCGCCAACACCCTGCAACACAACACAATACTCTACAGAAATTGTGTTGTACAAAAAATATGTAGCTTGGCATGATGACAGATAGTGGACAAGATAGTGCAATACTCTCCCAAGATGCCTCTCAAGGAAGGAAGTGGGATTCTCGACTGGGAACACCCTATGCTGAACATCATTGCAATCTTAGCTAAACAGCTGAAGAGAACAACAAGTATAAATAGACATATCAAAATAATAATAAAAACATAACCCCATATGGCTGCCATCATCTTCCTTATATAAGTTATGAGCCTCCTCACCCTTGGCCCCACTCAATTAGGTCACCACCTCCATGCATTCAATATCCCTCCAAAACTGTGTTGTCCCACCATAAATGCCACTCCTCCATAACAACGTTGTTTGATTTGGTCAAAGTTAACCCAATCTTCATGCTCCAACCCCTTTTCACACCTAAGGGTCTTCAATCCAGCTTTTAGATGACCTCCATTCACACTAGGAGTTATTCCTAATAAGGAGATTTATGGGTCTCCATACCCTCTTATTCCTCCATCTAAGATCAGAATAGAAAATTAATATTCCAATTAGTTGTGTGCTAATTTAGGAATATTACAGTCCTCCCCTCCCAAATGTTGCTTTTCCTCAAGCAACTACAAGGATAGAACTGAAGAGCCTCTCCTCTTCCTCCTGTAGCATCCTCATATGGTAAGTTCCTCCAATGAACAAGATGTTGTCTCATCAATAAGTCTCCAAGTTGCTCGTCCCAAGTGTATAAGTATGCCTTTGGTGAAAAATCCAAATGGCTCTCATCATGAACAAGTGGGATATCCATGGAAGCAATTATATGTGGTATTGAGGCCTTCTTGAGGCATGGAATCTGAAATATATTTGGAACCATCATTCCCATGTGAAGCCTCCATCCCCAAGCTATCATCCACAAAATTGAGTCACCCTCCAACATGGAAACTCATGAAATATCTCCTCCACCTTAAGCTCCTGCAAAGTAGGTGGGCTACATAGCTGAACATAATGGATCAAATTGTCCATCCCACACTGTCTCTCTCTCCACTTATGATAAGTGTAGAGCTGCTACTGAATTTTGGCTGCAATAATGTTGCCTTCATGAAGAAAAAAGGCAATTGGATCCTCAAAGACCCACTCTTTGGTTCTTGCCCAGATCATCCCATATAAAATTAATATGACATTATCATCGTATGGAATCCAAATAAGAAAGGTACTTAAGGTTTTACATAGTGCTGGAAGGTACCAATAGTCTCTCAAGTAGTCACAACGCAATTTTACCAACTGCAGTTTTAGAACATGATGTGGCAAGTTGTCTACCAACAAATTTCTAGTTGTGCATTTCATCTCATCCACTAGTAAATAGTAGATGGCATTGTTTATCAGCTGAGCATACAAAGAATAGTGAAACACTTGCCCAAAGCCATACAAGAAATGGCCATCTTCACTATAGATGTTGGTCCTAAAATGACCATGAATCCCAAATAGAGGTTTTCCCTCTTATGGAGAAATGCACTGTATAGATATGCTAAGAGAATGCAAATACTATGTTAGATAATCAATAAGTGCAAAAACAAAATTCTTACCATGTACTGAGAGTAGGCTGATAATAATATCCATGAATAATCCCTCCATAGTGGTATGAAATATCTCTATGAAAAGGAATGAACCATGTTCTGCATGCAAAACATTCTCCTTATGCTTGGAGATCCAAGTCAAGAATATCATATCATGGTAATAGATGTCTCCATCCACTAATCCATCACTCTCATCTCCTACTTTTCCATCTAGTGCATCTTATTTTTAGTGATGCTGGGAACACTCCATCAACAAAACCAAGCTTGAAAACGTTGTTTCCATTTGTAATAAGGCTCCTGACATCTCATAGTTCCATTCTTTGACATGCCAAATGTCAAAGTCATCTACCATAATACTACTATATATGGGAGATTCGTTACAAAGTGGAAGTACTTCCTGATCTTCCTAGGCTAAGGAGTAGCCCCTTTGCACCATGATAGTGCCATCACCTACTCCAGCAACATCATGCAAAGCATGGGAGAAAATCATCCCATACTATCCCAAGAGTTTCCAAAGCAACAAAAACTCTTGTTGCCTCCCCACACCACCATCATATATACTATGGAGAAAAAACATGATGGTTGACATGAAAGATATCACATCACCCCAAAACACCCAAAATCCTTGCTGCCATATGATGCAAGTGCCATGCTAAGTCCCATCCACCAACCTACTCTTTGAAATAGAATGTGGTACATGATGACCAAACTCTTTCAAGAGTAACCAACGCAGTCTTTCCTCCTGCTACCCTGTGTCATAGATATACAAGTGGATTTCTAGCCTCTTGCTCATCAACATCACCCATCCAACCAATGGTGAGTGTCTATAATCATGCTCAAAATTGGTATCCCTCCAATGGAGAATACCATCCTCCCAAATCATATTTCTATCTTTTAATTTCATGGGATATTGAAATGAAATCTCCTGGAGATCTCCAAATGAAGACCACTCATCAATGACCATGTTGATCCCATAGGGATCCAAATAAGGTGTATGAAAAAAATTATCATCAAAAGGTGAAGTGCTCATCAAGAAGTATCCATTATAATAATGGAATATGTCATCCATCATAAGATGTCCTCCATCAACCATCTGCATATCCTCTACTATACATGTAGAAAGGTCATTGGATTTCTCCAACAATGGTAGGGCCACCAACTCATCACTACTGCTCAATGATAGTGTTGCTTATCTCCATGATGGTGCATCTATTGTCTCAATATTATGCTAAATTTTGAGCACATAGTTCAACATTTCTTTGATCGGGATAGTGTTCATCCCATCCTCCAAAATTCTACACTCCAACCCTAAGAGTTGTGTGCAGCTCAAGAATGATATACTAGGATGATTGTCTATCTCCTCCTTGAACAAATCAAGGGTCCTCAGTGCAGTGATAGTTTGCTGCTCCAAATTAGCAATGTAATTTGACCCTAGGTCATGCAAAGGTATATTCCCACAATCCTCCAGATGATGTGCTGAAATAATAGAAAGTGGAAACATGTGCATACCTCAGTAAATCTTGGGAAAAAATTGTACTAATACAAGGTTTCCTTCCTCCGTTGTGCTGGCTTCCCCAACTACTGATGATGATGGCTACTCTTATATGGCTGCATCAGCACTAGTACAAGTCTCCTCCTCCTCATGCATCTCCAGAATAGTGAATGGGACTCTAAATTTCAAGAGATCAAGACCACTTTGCAAAGGTGCAAGTGTTCTTTCTCCTGATGCAAGTGCTCCTGCAGCAAGTGGTGGTGAAGGTCTCTTCTCCTATGATTTCTTCTTGTCAAACTTCTTGATCAACCTTTGAGTAAAATCTGCATATGCAGTCACTCTTGCATGACTCAAATGGCTAAACCACCAAATGTTTGCTTCACCCTTGAGGTGTAGCGCTACAATCTCAACAGCCTCCCTTTATACCACTGGATGTAGTGGGAAGAATGCATCAAACTTCACTCCCCAAGCTCTTGCTATGTATGTAGATGGCCCATCAAATTTAGATAATAAAAATCTATTACTGCAAGGTCTTCTTTCTTCTTTGAGCTGAATAAATCGTGGGAGAGTTAGATTCTCCTTGAAAGCATTTGTTTGTGATTTGTATTTTGCAACATACTCACTTAGAATCTCATGATCTAAGTTTCCTCCATCTCCATGACTCTTGTATTCTTCTTCAAAAGGAAAAGGCATAGTATGTTTCTTTGGAGCTCTATGCAATACTAGATCTCCTTTTTGTTGAGAGGAAGTACCCGGACCTTCCTCATCTTGAAACCCTAGTGTGGTTTCATTGCTTTTCTCCACTTTTCTTTGCTTGAACTCCTTGGTGAGGTCCCTCTTAGATCTGAAAAGAGATGAGATAAAACTCATTATTTCCATCATTCTAATCTCTTTCTCCTTCTCCTTATTCTTCTGATAGCATAATGGTTGAGATCCATAGGCTAAGCCAAGATTAAGCTTCGATACCACTGTAATATTCCCAAATGGGGAAGTAGAAATATGTGAAAAAAATAATGGAAAGAGCAGTGAATAAATAAACACACCATGATATGATACAAATTTACAACCATATTATTAAACATATCAGCAAATAATAAGCACAATATCTTGAGTATCTAGTTACTCAAGCAATACAAAACAAGCCTCCTCTAAGAAAATATGTCACTACATGTAAAAATACTTCCATACAAGTTCCATGAGCCATGAAAATGTAGTTTTAGGGCATAAAATTCTACAGAAATGATATAAAAATGTAGATACAATGTTATATATCTCAAAAGGTGTTCAGGCTAGAGATCCATGCTCCCAAACACATTTGCAAGACAACCCGGAAAGGGTTTCCTGAAATACACAAAAATGAAGAAATACAAATATGGCCCTAGGGATGAATAATCTGTGCAGCTGGATAGATGATTGGAGGTTTCTGATATGATATGGAAATGTATGAAAACTCCTCCTATTGATTCTCCTGATGAGAGGCTAATCCCCTCACTAAAGATCTATCTTCCCCAACTAGGGCTCCAAACCCTTTACTACAACTGCACCCAGAAATAACACACTTCCTTCAGAAAACTATGTTGTAACTGATAGCAGTACCTTAGCCTGATGCTGGATGATGAAATAAATCTCACGGGTTCTCCTTGCTAGTCTTCCAATGGAAGAAAAACCTTCTTCCAACTGAAAATAAGCAAGGAAGTGACCCAAATCAACTCTCCACTGCTGCACCCTACAACACAACATAATACTCTTTGCAGAAAATGTGTTGTAAAACAAATATGTAGCTTGGCTTGATGCCAAATAGTGGAAAAGGTAGTGAAATACTCTCCCAATAGGCCTCTCAAGGAAAGAGGTGGGATTCCCAACTAGGAACACCCTGTGCTGAACAACACTACAATCTTAGCTAAATAGATGAAGAGAGCAACAAGTACAAACAGACATATCAAAATAATAATCAAAACATAACCCCATATGGCTGCCATCCTCTTCCTTATATAAGTTATGAGCTTCCTCACTCTTGGCCCCACTCAATTAGGTCACCACCTCCATGCATTCAATCTCCCTCCAAAATTGCATTGTCCCACCATGAATGCCACTCCTCCATAACAACACTGTTTGATTTGGTCAAAGTTGACCCAGCCTTCATGCTCCAGCCCCTTTTCACACCTAAGGGTTTTCAATCTAGCTTTTATATGATATCCATTCATAATAGGAGTGTCTTTTATTCCTAATAAGGATATTTATGGGTCTCCATACCCTCTTATTCCTCTATCTAAGAGAAAAATCAAAAATTAATATTCCAATTAACTGTGTGCTAATTTAGGAATATTACACCCGCGCAATGATAACGGAAAGTAAAAATGCGTAGATATATGGTGTATAAAATGCAAAGCTTTCAGGGACCATAAGGATCATTTTCCTATTTTCAACGATTATTTGAATGTTGGAGGTCCTATCCCCTTGAAGAGCCATGTCTGGCATACAATTTGTCAGGTTGCTGGATTGAATGACACAGATTCCTGTCCAAGGATTGGGAAGTATCAAGCTGACCTAAAGCAGTTCTTTTGCAGATACTGTTCGTCATTAGGGCATGAAGAGAAGTATTGTTGCACCTATGGGATGATGATGGAAAAATATGAAATATACAAGGTGCGGGTTGAGCCCTTCTCACCATCATCCCCTTCTAGGCATGGAGGATCTCCGAGTAGAGGAAGAGGTTGAGGAGGTGGATTAGTTGGTCGAAAAAGAGGGCAAGTCATTTTTTATAACTGCAGAGATGCTGGCCATTTTGCATGCAATTGTATGAATCCTATGCACCAGTCTTGTAGGTATTGTACGAAACTTTATCATGTGCTTGAATATTTCCCTATCCCAATTGCTAATATGTAGGAAAGAAAATCTAGACCCTGACACAAAATTTGCAGATGGTTCACATTGAACCTCTTGAGGAGGATCTAAGTGTGAATGTAGTAATAAGGAGCAACATAGATACTAATGAATATAAGGGAAATACATCAGCTACAGTTGTCTCGATCTGTAAGGTGCTAGAAAATAAAACAAGAATTGATCTTCAGCGCGCAAAAGAAAACTTTATTGAGGCACAAAAATAATTCACCAAGGTTGGTGCATCAAAATCAAGTAGACCGTTGCAAGGTGCCGGAGGGTATGAATCTAGAATAAAACCTTCCTATAGGCATGTATGAAATTAATACACAATAAGAAGGTAGTAGAAAACCTTTAGGCCATGATAGATAATTGCACATTAAGGGGGCCACCAATAGCAGAACAACGCGCCATCAAAAAAATCTAGAAAAATAAGAAAATAATGGGTAGAGAGATGCGCCTGACTACACATATAAGAGCTTATGAGATGGACCAGGTAATTCTTGACCTAGGGTCAGATGCTTATGTTCTACCCAAAAGAGAAATGAAAGCACATGGGATAACCCAAGCTGGAATTTCCCACGATCCAACTGCGCATGGCTAATCAACAGAGGATCATTCCTCTTGGGGGGTTGCCTCAGGTTATAGTTAGTATTGAAGGCATCAATGTGAAAGCTGATTTTGAAGTGATAGATATCGTGGATGATACAGATCCCCATCCCGTGCTATTGGGATTGGATTGGGATATTGACATGGATGGTGTCATGGATGAAATTTGAGAATAATGGAGTCTGAGTTATCATCCATCTAGACCCCTCCGAAGGACACCGATATATGGAGCCTATGTGGGTTGGGGACAACATTGATCAAATATATAAGCTAAGCTTGCACGAAGAGGATTGGATCAACCCAATATTGGATGGAACTCTTAAGTGGGAGAAGGACAGTTCTTTTTTTTCAAACACTGATGAGGAAGTCGAGAATTGGCAGAACCGATTGCATGAGGTGTCTGCGTTGTCTTGTAATTGTGTGACTAGATGTCTATGATGTATCACTTCTAAGGTATGTGATTTCCCACAGTATGATGGCTCAACTGATGTAGACATGTTCCTGAGAGAACTGGAAAGGATTGTGCCGGTAGCACATAGGTTCCATGCTTTAGATATTGGCTTGCGCATTACTCGAGCGAGGTGGTGGGAAACACATAAGGAGAATATGGGATGTTGGGAGTAATGCATGAAAATTATGTGGCTAAGATTCAAAATGACCAGTCATTAAAGAAGAAGACTTATACTCTGACGAGGAGGATCCACGCAAACATCGGGCTAAATGAAATCAGTTTTGGGGTGTCGAACTAAGGCCTAAATGGGTTCACATGTTTATTCATACCCTGGGAAAGGTGCCACCTGAATGGTACTTGGAAAGAAGTTGCATAGAGGCACTAGGAATTGGTCTACGTTGATAGATAGCTTTGAAAGTGGGATTGATATCATGGGTGAGGCTTTGATCATTAAGGCATCAATCAGGGAGATTGTGTCTTATCGACACTTGGCAATAGTAGAAGTTTAGGACTTGCGCGTGCTCGTAGGACCCTCCATACCCTAAAACCTCAGAAAAATGCGCTCCATGATGAGTCTTGTGGGATACTACATAAAGCACATTCCCAGTACCAGGTTATTTCGCAAAAGTGAGACATTCATGAAGAGTATAGGGCTTTCATGTTTGAAAATATTGAAGAATATTTTATGTTCAAGGATGATTTAGACTATCTATTTTAGGAGTATGAGCCTAAGATAGACATCGTGTAAGAGATAGAGTTATAGTTTCCCATTCTTGAGGAATTTATAGCCAACACTCAGATAGCATAAATTCATACTTCCCTATGCCTTCCTATGGATCAACAACCAAGTGTTCTTTCAGATCATAATGAAGGGTGTGCTTGTGTTTTTGCTAAATCTCAACACAAGGTAACATTTCAAGTTATTGAAGATCCTTATATTGATTTTCTACAGTCTATAGGGGAGATGAATTTTCTTGTATTTATGGATCATGAGCACTTTTTCAGTGGACACTCAAAGTTGCCTATTTTTTTTTCTTTTTTTTCTGCCTGCTCGAGGAAAGTGAGAGCAGAATTCATGTAAGTAGCCATCTGTTGGATTGGTTACACTGGAAGGATCACTTCACATGATTGTACATATTTCTTCAGCAGGCATATGGTTGTTATCAGGATATGAAGCCCTCAAGTCTTGACGATATTCTTCCATCAATAAGTTTTGTAAGTTTTTATTCCAGTCAGTCCAATTTTGAGTCAGTGTATCGAGTCAAGTTTTTAGTATTCAATTTGGTTTTTAACTTTTGACTCCATGCCCAATGGTAAGGCTACTTGGTCTATGGTGTTCTTGACACATCCAAGGAGCTTCCATCCCCAGCTGGGGCCAATGTTAGTGTTAGTTTTTGCATCCTGCCACCAGTGATAAAATAGAATCCTGTCATGCCTTTTCAGGGTCCCATTCTCAAATTTTAATCATTCCATTGGGTCATCATGCAAAAATTTGGTCACTGGATGCAGATCTAGGTCTGATTTTACTCCTTCCAAAACTTTACTATATGCTGGCTCATTTCACCTCTTAGCTAAGTGTACCATCATTCATGAGTTTTAAATCTTCATTACATTAATTTTCATCATGGTTTCATTCAGTACAAAGTCTCCATTAGGTCTTAGGGTTCTATTGAAGCCCCAAAATTCCATTGCAACAACATGGGGGATAACCACCTGGTCCAAACATTAAAAGCATCTCCTTTTCCATTTGGTATAGTGGCTCCAACTGGGGATAATGGGACCAGTTTCCCAGCAAAGAATTAATATGATGATGATAGGCTCGATACAAGGTGAAATGGAAAATGATTTTAAACTAATGAAAATAATCAATTTAATTAACAACCACATGCATATATTTAATCTAATATTTAACTTAATCTATACCTGGGAATAAGTTAACTTATGTGATCTACAAAGATATCTTAAAGAAAAAGAAAATAAAAATCATTCAATCATTAAAAGAGATGAAACTGTTTAAAGATAATTATTTTGACTAAATAGTTAGGCAAAATAATTGTGAAACTACATCACATATATCAATTGATTATATACTCAACAAGGAATTACAACTGAAACATCATGCAATAGTTCTTTCATGAAAAAATATAGTCCAGATCCCATATACATTACAATATAAAGAAAATTTATTGCTAAATCATAAATAGAACTCAATCATAAAGATAATAGTACCATATATGAGAGGTTATATTCATGAAATAATCAAATACACTCTAAGAGTACATAAATTCAAATTCAGTAGAGTATGTTTCGATATTCAAGAATATCAATATCTTGTTCCATGTATTTCATCAAACCAATAAAAAAAGTACAGAAATGCAAGCTTTTGCAAAGTGTTTTTGATAAAATCATGGACCCCTCTCTAAATGCATGAGAGAGGTTTAAATAATATTTCATATGTATCAAAAATAGAATATTACATAAAAGGTTGAGGAGGTTTCGAACAACCTTCCTCAAAATACTGAAAATAAAAGATAAAAACTAAACGAGAGATAATGACGTGCTTGATCAGGTTAAACGATCCTTCTTTTCCATTGAGATTTTGAGTTCACAGATATCCAACATTGGTTTCACTTGGGATGGCTGGTCGAATTTGGATCTTAGTTGTCCTGTGAATACAACATCAGAGAGAGGTGGAACCATATTTTGAGTGGAATTGGTTAGACAGCGTAAAGCCATCTACTGACTGTATGGTTTTACTAGAAACTGCCAATAAGATTCATGATCAAGCTTTAATAGCTTCTTAACTACTTCAATTTTATTTTTGGCAGTTTCCTTCCATTGTCCCTATGAATGTTTGATATCTGGGAAAACTCTAGGCTTTCATTCTTTAATGAGATTAATATTATAAATATTTTAATTCACAACTTCAATTATTTTAGTTTTTATATCATTTTCTCTAGTTGTTTCCCTTTCTGCTTGTTTTAATTGCATATCCCAATCTATAAATAGAATATCTCTGTGGGATTCTTCAATCTTCGAAAAATCAACTTTTATTCCTTCCTTAGATTATTTCCAAGAGATAAACTCTGAGATCTTCTTATCAAGTTCTTCATATTCCAATCTCTGATCAACCATTTGATGGACTAATGTGTCAATTGTTTCACAATATGGTTTGATGATTGAGATTATTTGAAAGAATATTTCTTGTTTTTTTGATAATTGAGTATTTAGCTTAATTGTTTCTTTGATTAATTATTTCATCTGATGTTGATTTATTATATTATCTACTTAATTTTGTATTAGTTGAATCTTTGTATCCTTTTCTATAATGCTTTCCTGGTGATGTAACTTCATTTGCTCAAAATATTTCTGAAATTGTATCATCTGCAACTCTTTTTTCTTATTGACATTTTTCCTTTCCTGTTCAATTTGTTTCTCTAACAGAGAAATTCTTGCATTTTTATCTTTAAGCAGAAGACTAAATTTTGCTTCCTTATCAGTTGTAGTTGTTGCATAAGCACCTGCGAATTGTGAGAATCTTGTCAGATTTTTTGATGGATCAATGGGGTTGTCTTTCCAAATAACCTCCATTGATTCATTCTCTAGAGTTGTTGCTGATAAATAAAGATTTCTTTTCTTTCTCTGTCTTCTTACCACTGCTTTGTGTGTTGGACTATAAAATATATCTAAAGGGTGTATCTCTTCAATTCTCAAAACAATTTGTGATGTTTGATAGGTCTATTCAACATCTACTTCTGAATTTTCAACTTCTAAGGTCTATTTAGAAGTTTGAAAATCAGAAGTTCCTTCCATTCTCGTGTCTGTTGGTGGTAGCTGGATATTTTCTATGAACTCTTCCCATTATTTATCCATGTCATCTATTATGATTATATTTGTCAGATCATGTGTAGAATTCATGTCCAAATTTTCTTCAGCCAAGGTTTCTTTGGTTATTTCTCCATTATTTATTTATGTATTCTTCTCAAAACTTTCCTTAGTGTCTTCTTCTTGATTTTGAGATTGATGCTCAGAAAGTTCTGAACCTTGACTTGATTTATCTAGTGATTCTTGATCATAATTACGATCATAATTTTCTTCTAAACTTATACTTGGAATAGGTTCTCTTGTTTCCTCAATCTGCAATAGGTCTAGAGGAACCCCTGCCAATCTTTTGTTTCTGTAAATATGAAAATAATTGAGGTCCGTTGGAGTTAATTTTATTGAAACAAAATGAACAACTTGTGAGAAAGTCTCGACCTTTCAAATAGGTCATCAAAGTCATATTTCTCATGCATGAGGTGTCTAATTTGAACCAAAGCAATAAAGTCTTGAGCGACTTGGTTGGGATCATATTGTCTCCTTGGAATCGTAGCCAGATTCAAGCATGTAATATTCTGCACCTCTTTAACTGCATGTCCAAAATAAAACAAGACAAAAGAACCACATTGTACCAGAAAAGTTGGCAAGATAGATTCCTTCGTGTCTTTTATGGTTTTGGTAAGACCTTCCCCTATTGTTTGGTATGAAATTTTTCTTGGCAATAACTTATCTGGAACATAATAAGGAAGAACATGGGGAGTATAAATACTCCCAAAAACTCTGATATAAGTAAAATTTTCTTCACCAAACCATCCTGACACTAAAAAAATATCTATCTTGTCTTCTTCTGAAAGGCTCGAGGATTTTGTATCAAAAATAGTTTGATAAATGGGCAGCATAATACTTTGACAAATCTTATAAAAATGGGGATGAAATTAAGATTCCCATAAAATATTATGATACACATGGATAGCAGTAGGGTCTTTTAAAGTCCAATTCCAACCCATATTAGGAAATTTCATACAAAAATAGATGGCATCCATCACCTAAGCACTCATAAAATATGGAGGGATGACCCAAGTAGAGACAACTCTATACTATCTATACTTTCTAATAGCCATAACCAATTTTTTGGATAAAATGTTACCCCAATTACTAATCATGGAGTTAACAGCCACATCAATTAATGAAATCCATTCCATAGAAAACTTGGTACTATCAGCTTTCCCAAGAATCCTACACATCATAGCAACTACATAACTAAGTGGAGCCGAAAAAGGTGAAATTTGGTACATACTAGTTTTCTCCCATTTGAATTTGTTGAATCCGGACCTCCAAGTCTGCATGGTATCTATTGGGCCTTCATTCACTTTTGTGAACTGCTCGATGAATGCTCTATCATAGGCCTTTTGAGGCTCTGGCAAATGATACATTATGCGCAAGTTGTCTACAGAAAATGACCCCATGACCTCTTGTCTTGAATTCTTGAATTTCATGTCTGAGATATCTACATTGTTGACAATCCACTTCACCATATCTGTATATGGAAGGATTTTAGGTATTACAACTATTCTTTGTAAGAAATAAAAGTTTGCTTCAAAATAGGAAGCTTCATATGAGACTTTAGAATCAACCGTTGCTCTGACTACCAGCACCTTTGGATTTTCATTCTCTAGCATATTATACATGGCTTCCCATGACGTAGCTCCACCATATTTGTTGCATGTAGTATCACTAAAGCGGGGCAGCATGTCTGAATCCTCTGATGCAGAAGGCTATGCTGTTTTTTTTCTTTTCTTCGTCATCTCTGAGTGTTATTCCATGAGATTGAACAATAGAGAAATCAAAATTAACGTAAAGTAGAGATAATAGAAGAGGTTTAATTAAAATAGTAAATTCGATAAGGATGGAATTTTTATTATAAGCACGAGTAAATATATACAAATATCCTCGAGCCTTTAAAAGAGTAAATGCAGTTTATTTCCATTAATTATGCATTATTGCATTTGTGTGATTTCTTTTCGGGTCTTGTCAAAACATTGCATCGCAAACCCGAATGATATTTCAAAATGATAATATTTAAGTATAATGCATATTTTTCACTTGCGATAAATCGCAATATCACAAGATCACAAGATTTTCCATGTCACATTATCGCAAGATCAGAAGATTAGAGTTATGGCATTTTGACGATTTGTGACGCGTGATATTTTCTTTGAGAGGATTTTTTCCTTATACGAAGTATACTTTAAGCGCTTGATGAATTTTAGAAATATTTCTAGGCCTTAGCGTTATTCCATGAGATTGAACAATAGAGAAATAAAAATGAACGTAAAGCAGAGATAATAGAAGAGGTTTAATTAAAACAGTAAATTCGATAAGGATGGAATTTTTATTATAAGAACGAGTAAATATATACAAATATCATCGAGTCTTTAAAAGAGTAAATGCAGTTTATTTCCATTAATTACACATTATTACATTTGTGTGATTTCTTTTCGGGTCTTGTGAAAACATCGCATCGCAAACCTGAATGATATTTCAAAATGATAATATTTAAGTATAATGCATATTTTGCACTTGCGATAAATCGCAATATCACAAGATCACAAGATTTTCCATGTCACATTATCGCAAGATCAGAAGATTAGAGTTATGGCATTTTGACGATTTGTGACGCGCAATATTTTCTTTGAGCGGATTTTTTCCTTATACGAAGTATACTTTAAGCACTTCATGAATTTTAGAAATATTTCTAGGCCTTTATAAAGAGCGCAACATCATACTTAATCTAAAAACAGGTTTTATTGGTCGCTTTATCACAGATTCCGACTAATGATTATTTGTGTTACCTTTGGCTTATGCGATTTTTGATAAAGTGAAAAACACTTACTCTTAAGTGGCTTAGCTTAACGTTTTAGCACTTTTTAAAGGAAAAACTATTTCTTGCTAGATTTTTCTTGAAAATTTTAAAAGGGTCCCCATTCATTATTACAATATTGATTATTATAAAAATTAAATGGGGGGAATGTTGAATAGTACAACAATTGGAGATTCACTGGAAGAATTAGTTATCTCTGATAATTTTAAAATTCCTAAAACTTTCAAAATAAAAATAGTTCAGAAAACAAAAATTGTATGAAAAATTAAATAACATTTCTCTGACTAATAAAACAAACTCTCCTAATTATAATTATGTATCCCATCTATGTAAGAATGTAGTTTTTAAAGATAATTCCACAATAATGTAATTTTTATTATTTTTTAAATAGCCCTTCTTTTTTATTACTTAAAAGCCATTGCCTTGGTGTGGTGGCCAAATAGTGACAATGCCATTCATTGGTTGTAATTCAACTAAACAAGTTGGCTTGTGATGAGACCCCTTGTCTTTTGTTTAAGGTAATCTAAATCCATTACCCTATTTTGGTCTACAGTAGGGGTAATTCCAGTCTTATTATATCCCTACGAATATGGTAAGCAGGCTCTTAATGAGACCTCTTATATTTTAAGCTTTAGTACATTATTTAGGATTACACTCTAAAAAGAGAAAAGTGTACCGGATAGGGAGAATCATTGCATCCTTAAGAGTTCTAGATGACAATTTATAGAGTTAAGGATGCTTGTATACTTAGAGTCTTTCACTTTGTTAAAAATATTTTTCTTGACTGATAATAGAACACAAGTCTTTTATAAAGTTGGAGTTTCTCAAATAATGAATAATTTTGGTAGAAAAAAGAAAAATTTCAGAGAGACAAAACTTAATTAATTTTCAAACCTTTTAACTATTTCCTTAACAATTTCCATTTATAAAAGCGAAAATTCAAAATATTTCAAGAGATTTTATTGCAAGGCCAACATTATATTATTTAAATTTTTATTTTCCTAGGAAAAGTAAAGACAATAATGTACCGGGGATAGAAGAGGTTATGTCCTATGAGAAGATTTTTTTTCAAAATTTTCCCATTCACAGGCAGAGAATCTTTCTTGCCTGATAAATCTTGCAATAGAATTGTTGATGGGCCAATTTGTTCTGCAATTTGAAATTGTCCAGGCCACATTCTTTGGAATTTGGTATTCTTACCTTTTTCCTCGTGTGATTTATCCCATTTCAGTACAAGGTCTCCAAGTTGAAATGATTTTGAACTAACATAATTTGCATCAAAGAAATATTTAATTAATTGTTGATGATGAGCATGGGTGATTTTGGCTTTCTATCTCACTTCTTCAAGTCTAAGAATTTGTGATTGTCTTAACTGCAAAGAAGAATAAGGAGTTTCTTCAATAAATTGAATGAAGGATAGAGAGGGAATAACTAAATTTGTAGGAAGAACAACCTCTTTCCCATAGACTAGATTAAATGGAGAATTACCTGTTATCATTTTATAATTTTGAGATTGGAAAGAATAATCATAAAATGACAACATCAAAACCACTTTGGAGCCTAGGATATAGCCCTCCTAGACTCAGAGAGGGATCTCTTTTTAAGATTTCTCTTTGTTTTTAATGATTTCTGATATTAGGCTAGTTAAACTGACATTGAAGGTTGTCTCTTATTGATAGTTTTGGTTGGATGAAGGGATCTGTTTAAACTATTTCCATTGGGATATGGAGTCATAACATGCTAGGTTGTTGCATCGATTTTTCCAGAGCATTTGCAAGGAAAGCTAGATATATTTATTGGATCTTTGAAACATAGTGAATTATGGAATGAATGAAGAGTGATTTCAGTAGTGGTTAAAAATAAATTAAGTATTTTCTAACCAGACTTCAGAAGAGAAACACTTATATTGTAAACACAACCATAATTAAGGTGCTCTATGTAGAAAATATCAATCTTTAGACTTATGTTTTACAATTAGAATTAGATGATACACTAAAAGAAATAACAATGGAAAACATTAAACACAGTAAATAAAATACATCACTAGATAAAAATAGCTCAAGAATCTTGCAAAATGGTCTTTTATTATTAATGTTCCAGCTCCAAAATTACAATGCTCCAATAGAAAATTTTACAATATAGGGTCCAACCCTTGATACTGAATAGAAATATAGTATTTAACTAATTCCTAGTGATTGACGTATCTACATGGGTAATCTCCTATTTAGTACAACAATAACTGAAAATTGACAAATGTGACCACAATGTGGACACGATAGAATGATTTGTGACATGTGGCTGTAATCTCCAGAAGGCTGTTATTGTGTGTTGTAATTCATTGTTTTGCTGGCAGATTAAGGTCACTTGATGTTGATTTGCTGAACTGATACATTGGTCTATGAAATTAATCGATGAGTTGAGTTGGTTTTTCCGGTGATGTGCTAATTAGTTGTCACCCTTCCTAGTAATCACATAATTTGTCCCATTTTTGTGCATTCGGAATCTTGATCCTAATTATCTTCCTGTAAATCTCATCTATCTCTGTATACTTCATAAAATTTGGCCTTAACTGGAAAATATGCTTGATTTCATGTTGTATATATAAATCATTGTCCATAGCCTCTAAGAAGGCTCTTACAGTCATTGAACCTTTAATTCTTGCAAATTTTGTGGTATCTTTGGCAATCTCCTTTAGTTTCTTGACATAATCTGACCTGTGCATGAGCTTGTCATTTATCACAAAAAGAGATGGCAATCCTCTTTTGGTCAATGGTTCGATTCTATTAAAGAATATACTGACAAAAATTTGTATCTAATGAGATTTTTCCTCTAATTGTGAGACCAAAATCTTTTTGTTGAGTACCTTCTTGACCTCTAGGATGGTTTTTGTTCTTTCCTCCACTCCTAGTGGTTCCAATTCAAAACTTCTCTTGGAATTCAAGAATTTGATGATATTTTTTGTTGTCTCAGGCATGCCTATCAGCTCCATGTTTGTTTTATTTATGGCATCACTCACTAATCCAATCAAATCTCTATGTTCAAATATTATCTGAATGGAAGGCCATATCTCATTCATGGAGTCAAAAATAATAGTCCAACTAATTTCTTTTTCCTGGCCAATAGTCTGTCCAATAGAAGCTTTCGTCTCTACCTTGATTAATTTCTCAATCTCTTTCTGGGCTCTCTGTATCTCAATTTCATGAGCATTGTCTGATATTTTCTTCAAATCTTTCAGGGTGTTGATTTATGCTTCAAGCTTCTTGATCTCTGCTATTTGAATGGTCATGTTCTCAATGGCCTTGGCTAGATGCTCTGCACCACCTGATGAGCCCGTTTTTGGTGTTGTTGTAGGGATGGATGCAATAGGGACAACCTATAATGGAACAATGGCCATTTCTATTTCTTTCTCCTTTTATTTCACCAGTTTTTCCATCTCTGTCTCCATCTGCTTTAGCTATGAAAAATTCTCCATAATTAACTTCGACATCTGATCTTTCTGTGCTTCATTTTCCTCAATGTATTTTTTCAAGGGATCTTTAGTTGTTGACATATTAAGTTGTTTCCTTAGGGCTTCTATATCAACATTCTTCTTCTTCAATCTCTCCTCCACAACTTCTATATTGGTTGGGTCATACCCAATATTTATCACTAAGTCCTCCAGAGATTTAATTTTTTTATGTTTGGCTAGAGAAGATATCTTCTCCATTTTTAGCTTAGATCAAAAGTTAGCCAAATATATTTTCAGTTTAGACAAGCTCATGGCAGTGTTGGTCAGTTTGGAGGAAACAATTTCTACAGTTTTCTTATGCATCTCCATCTGGTCTATTGGATGGATGTCTTTCACATCAAATTCAAAAGATACGTGCTTGAAGTCTGTTAGTGTTTTAGGCTGATATATTTGTGCTTCTAGGAAATCCACTCTCATATTTCCTTTCTCTAAGTCAAAGGATGATAAAATCCTGCTCTGTGAACTACTTTTCTGCTTCCAGAACTGGTTGTAGGTGCTGGTTTTTTGGATCTCATTATTCCTCTTGATTTCTCTAAATGTATCATATATGTTCTCCTCATTTCCCCTATAGTAGCAGTAGATGTGGGAGTTTCTAAGTTCTGCTGCTGAAATGGAATGGTGGCTCAAGATGTAGAGAATATGGTCTGGCCACCTGCTGGTGATGAACTTGGAGAATCCTTGATTGTGATGATTTTATGCTATTCTTTTGCACTGCTCTGGTCAATGCTCATGTGGACTCTAGATCTCTTTCTGTACTTCATCTTAAATTCTCTGCTGGATGTATTAGTATCCATATTAGTCTGATCATATCTTTGTCTCTTCCCTGTGGTCTCCTTCTCTAGTTCTTTTCCCTTATATTCTTTATCCCCTTTATTTTTCTTCTCCTATGGAGTAGGAGTTTGAATACTTGATGTTGAGATCAATTTTTCTTCAGCTTCATGCATTGTATTTTCTACCCACTCTGCTTGATTCATATACTTCTCTATCTCAGTCTTGTGTGTGTGGATGTATGGGGTTGATTTTTTCTCCACGCTTTTCATGGATATGATCCCCAATGGGTCATAAGACCAAGTGAAGCTGTGACTGAATTTCATCTCCTTCAATATCTTAATGGCCTCCTCTCCTACTGCTCTGCTATTACAAATAAAAGGACCAATTTGGGACTTGATCCTAGTTTGCGATTTATTCTTGGCAGAGACAAAGTTGAATTCATCTACATTGATCATTTGTCTTATTTATTATAGGGAAAATATCCTCATGGGCAAGAACTTTGGCAGCTTTTAGGGGGCCAACTCACACCCATAGATTCTGATCTCAGTATAATTTTGGTACAAGTACCAATCTCCAGTTCTCACTTGATCTGACATAATTTTCTTAATTTCCTCATTAACCCTTGGCTCTATTGTACTACTGAGTATATTCATTATTGGATGTACAAATGAATCAACAAAACTCTTGTATGTATATTCCTTTTGATCATTCATTAACAAAGTTGTCCAAAAAATAATTGATTGAGGCTCAGAGTCATCATTAACTTTTGTCATTGCAAACTGGAAGTTGTTGTCCTAAAAATAAACAAAAATATAGGCAAAAAATAAAGTGTATTTGAACACTTCCTCTGTGTGGAAATTTAGGAATTGATCATGGATGGCATCGACTAAGAATTGGATAAATTTTAACATGATTGGTGTCTTGGAATCTGATGAAATAATAGACAGAAAACCTGTCATTGCCTCATCTACCCACTAGTCTAAATGATACCCTAGTAAATATGACAAGACAGTGATAATATGTTGGGTTCTATCAGGGAAAGTGGATGAGGGATATGGAGGATTCTTTGTGGGCAGTGGGGAATCAGTAGCCATGAAAAGCTCTAATGTTTTAGCTCTACTAAAAAATTCTAGCTTTTGATACAGTTCTCTGAGGGTCTCATAGGAAAATGGGATGGTTTCTTCAACAGTGAGAGCCTTCATCATATGCGGGATTTACTGGGCACTAATAGTGAAAAGGACTTCTCCTATGGGGGCTACTATATCTCTTTGGTTAATGTCATAACATGCATGGCATTTTCTCATAAATTCGGGGCAGTTGTGGGTCCTTAGGAATATAAAATAAGGCAATTTATTCTCCCATAACCCTATGTAATCTACTTCATCTATCAACTTATCCTCAAGCCAGTAGTAGACGTCAAATAAATCGAATCCTAACTCTGTCTTATGGATCGTATAATCTCTATCAGCTATAGCCATATTGTAATATTCCTAACTTAGCGTACAGCTAAGGGAATATTGAAATTTTGTTTTGATCCTGGGTAGAGGAATAAAATGGGTAGGGAGACCCATAAATATCTTTAGTAGCAATAAAATCCCTCTTAAATGGTAAAGGGATCATATTAAAGCTAGATAAAACACCTTCATGTGTGAACAAGAACCTAATGCATGTGGACTAAGTCAAAGTTTGACCAAGTCAACTAAGCTAATGTGGAGGATGTGAAACACTAATGAAGATAACCTAGTGGGAATATAGATCTAATTAGACAGTTGGAATAAAGCCACCTTATGTGTGGAAGGAGACATTGCATGGAGATCCAGTCAAGATTGACCAAGTCCATCAGTGTTGTTAGGGAGGAGTGGTATTGATGAAGGGACAGCGCAGTTTTGGAGGGAGATTCATTGCATGAAGATGGAAACCTTAATGAGGAGGATCAAAGGTGAGAAGGCTCACATTGTTATAAGGAGGAGGATGGAAGCCATATGGGGTTAGATGATGATTATTATTTTATGATTTTATTGTCTGTTTATACATACTTATTTCTCTAGTTGTTTAGTTGAGATAGAGTGTTGTTTAGCACAAGTTCTTCCTGTTTAGGAATTCCTTCTCTTCCATGGAGTAACATCTTGGAGGAGCCTTGCATCATATTGTCTACTATCTGGCTTGAGGAAAAGATTCACCTTCGTTTGATAGTGCATATCCTGTTGAGGGTTTGACTATTTTAGAAAGCTGCAGCAAGTGGAGGCTAGATCTTCAAATCTAGGCCATCACAATACTTATTTTCAGTGGAGGAGTATTCTAATCCATTGGGAGGACAATATTTAAGGTTGTGAACTATATTTCCATATCTTGTCTACAGGCCAACATAATTTTATTTCCTACAATGCAAAGAGAGTCCAAATCTGCGTTATATCTGAAGGAGATGTTGCAGGGTGATTCAGTGCACCAATTGGAGAGATGATTTGCTGAGTGTTGGGGAACTGCCTTTCACTTTGGATATCTCCTATATGGGATCCTTTATATTGTTATATCAGATCATATTCACTTTCCAGATCTGAATATTTCCATAGATCTGCAGTCTTAAAACTCATATCTACATTTTGTACATGGTGTATTGCTGAAAACCCCAAGGGGAATTGATAAAAGAGCTTGTATAGTGCATGGATCTGTTGTAGATCTAACTTTGTCCACATACTTTCTCTAGATCTGATGTACAACATACTGTTATTGCAGAGGTAATAAAATAACATTTTCATGGTGTTCCAGCTTTCATACATGGTTGCAGTCTCTATTTTTACATGATTTTCAGCTATTTATGGCATGGGAGGTCTGTTTAACTATGCAATAGTGATTTGTTTCTGAATTCCTTTCAGATCTAGTTACTATAATATCAGATCTAAGGGATCCATGAGCTGTATTTACATTTCATTGCACATATTTATGAAAAATGCATTATTTTAGCATGCATTGCTGAGCAGTCCCATTTTGGGATACTATAGTGGTATCAAAGAAAGATCTTTGGCTCAGCCTGTGGACTACAAGGCAAAGATAAGAATGATGGAAAGGAAGATGTTACTCTCATCTCTTTTTAGATCTAAGGAGGACCTCACCAAGGAGGTCAGGCAAAGAATAATTGAAGCCAAGTTAAGGTTTCAAGATGAGGAAGGTCCAAGTACTTCCTATCAGCAAAAAGAAGATCTGGTGTTGCATATAGCACCAAAGAAACATTCTATTGCCTTCCCTTTTGAATATAAGAGGCATAGAAGTGAAGAATACTTAGATCATGAGATTCTAAGTAAATATCTTGCAGAATATAAGTCTCAACCTAGAGCTATCAAGAAGAATCTAACTCTCCCAGAGTTTATTTAGCTCAAAGAAGAAAGGAGACCTTGCAGCAAGAAAAGAATGAAGGGAAATAGATTTCTATTATCTACCTTTGATGGGTCATCCTCATGCACAGCAAAGGCTTGGGGAAAGAAGTTGGATGCATTTTTTCTGCTACATCTAGTAGTAGAAAAGGAAGTTGTTGAGATTTCAGCACTGCACCTTCAAGGTGAAACACAAAATTGGTGGTCCAACCATTTGAGTCATGTGAAAGTGACTGCATATGCAGACTTTACTCAAAAGTTTATTAAGAGGTTTAATAAGAAGAGATCAAAAGGGAAGAAGCCTTCACCACCATTTACTACAAGATAACTTGCTTCAGGAGGAAGACCACTTGCAGCTTTGCAAGATGATCTTGATCTCTTGGTATATAGAGTCCCATGCACCATTCTGGAGATGCGTGAAGAAGAAGAGACTCGTGCTAGCGCTGATGAAGCTATAGAAGATCAGCCATCATCATCAGTAGTTTGGGAAGCCATCACATTGGAAGGAGGAACCCTTGTAGCTGTACAAGATGTTCCTAAGTTGTACCAAGGTATGAACATGTTTTCATTTCTTGTTATTTCAATGCAACATATGGAGGATGATGGGAATGTACCATTTCATAACCAAGGGTCAAAATATATTTCTGATTTGGAGCAGAAAAATTTCATTATGCTAAGAATCCTTGATTCATTCAAGGAAGAGGCAAACAATAATCCTAATGTATCATTGATGAGCTGCACACAACCCTTGAGGTTGGAATGTAGTCTCTTGGAGAATGGGATGAGTATTGTCTTGAACAATAAATTTCAAAACTATGTGTTCAGCATTGGATCTGATCTGGAGGTAGTAGCTGCACCATCATGGAGATCAAAAATGTTTTCATTTAGTAGCAGTGATGAGTTGGGGGCCCAACCATTGTTGGAATATTCCAATGACCTTTCCATATGTATGACAAAGAGGGAACATATAGATGATGGAGGATATCTTAGGATGGATGACATCTCTCATGTTTGTGTTGGATACTTCTTGATGAGCCCTGCACATCATGATGGGAGGTTTTTTCCTACCACCTATTTGGATCCTTATGGGGTCAACTTGGTCATTGAGGAGTGGTCTCCATTTGGAGATCTTCAGAAGATTTCATTTAAAAACCCCATGAAGTGCAAAGACAAAAATATGATTTGGGAGGTTGGTATTCTCCATTAGAGGAGTGCCAGTTTTGGACATAATGATAAACACTCACCATGGGTTGGATGGGTGATGCTAATAAGCAAGAGGTTGGGAAACCACTTGTAGATCTATGATACTGGATGGTAGGATGACTGCGTTGGTTACTCTTGAAAGAGTTTGGTCATCATATGACACATTCTATTTCAAAGAGTGATGGAGTAGTGGATGGAGACATCTATTACCATGATATGATCTTATTAACTTGGATTTTTGAGTATAAGAAAAGAGATCTACATGCATCACTTGTGGGCTTTCTTTCCATGCACCTTGATGCATACCATTCCTTGCTAGAGGATTCCACTTGGGAGGGCATCCAACATGATGTATATCATCATATGGAGAGATTCATAGCCTGGAAGAAGATGGAAAGGTTGGCACAACCACTTCCATACTCATTTAGAGTGAGAGAGAACTTTCAATTGAGCCACTTCAGCTCAATGACCAAAGTACCTGATAGAAGATGTATATTTATGTTTTATAACTTGTACTCCTTTATTTTTGATGATCATCATATTGTACCAAGGAGGGTCTTTCCTTCTTGCATATTGTTTTGTGATGTACTTAAGGCCAATTGAAAAATTGATGTTGGCCATTCTATTTTTGGATTGTGGGGGGTGCCACATGATTTTTGGTGTGCACCATTGGCACCAAATGTTACTTTCATGATTTCATCTTGTAGGATGATTGTGACAGCAAAAAAGTGGCTGGAAGGACACTTGTTATACATTTTATTTAAGGCAGGCAAGGGATGCACAGCACTGGTTCCACATATGGAACTATGATCCACCTCTTGGTTGTCCTTTGGCAACTTGCTTTCATTTGTTTATGCTTCCATATATTGATGATGTTCTCATGTTTATGGGAAGCCTTGTTGGGAGAGTGGCACAAGAGTTGGAGATGTCCATTTGAAGAGCTTGAGTTTTTAGGAGGAGAATTTCATGGACGATTTGATTGATGGGGTGACTTGGGTCATTCTTGGGGACCATGATATTTCAGCCCAAGAACAACAGCAGCCCCATACATATAATAAGTGGAAAGAGAAGCAGCGTGGGATGGAAATTTTAGTCCCACATGTTCAGCCATGCAGCCCACCTTCTTTTCAGGAGCTTAAGGTGGAGGAGATGTTTCATGAGTTACCATGTTGGGAGGTGACTCACTTCTTGTGTATGATAGCTTGGGGATGGAGGCTTCAAATGGGGGTGATGATTCCTGATATATTTCTGATTCCATGTCTCAAGAAGGCCTCTAGATCACATATTGTTGTTTCCATGTATGTCCTACTTTTTCATAATGAGAGCCATTTGGAATTTTTACCAAAGGCAAGCTTTTACACATGGGAGGAACAAATTGAGGGCATATCGTTGAAAATGAATCTTGTGCTTTGGAAGAGCATATCACTTGAGGATGCTATAGGAAGAAGAGGGGAGGCTCTTCAGTTCTATCCTTGCAGTTTCTTGAGGACAAGCAACATTTGGGAGGGGAGGACTGTAATATTCCTAACTTAGCATACAACTAAGGGAATATTAAAATTTTGTTTTGATCTTGGGTAGAGGAATAAAATGGGTAGGGAGACCCTTAAATCTCTTTAGTAGCAATAAAATCCCTCTTAAATTGGAAAGGGATCATATTAAAGCTGGATAAAACACCTTCATGTGTGAACAAGAACCTAATGCATGTGGACTAAGTCAAAGTTTGACCAAGTCAACTAAGCTAATGTGGAGGATGTGAAACACTAATGAAGATAACCCAGTGGGAATATATATCTAATTAGATAGTTGGAATAAAGACAACTTATGTGTGGAAGGAGACATTTCATGGAGATCCAGTCAAGATTGACCAATTCCATTAGTGCTGTTAGGGAGGAGTGGTATTGATGAAGGGACAACGCAGTTTTGGAGGGAGATTCATTGCATGAAGATGGAAACCCTAATGAGGGGGATCAAAGGTGAGAAGGATCACATTGTTATAAGGAGGAGGAGGGAAGCCATATGGGGTTAGCTGATGATTATTATTTTTTGATTGTATGGTCTGTTTATACATACTTATTTCTCTAGTTGTTTAGGTGAGATAGAGTGTTGTTTAGCACAAGGTCTTCCTGTTTAGGAATTCCTTCTCTTCCATGGAGTAACATCTTGGAGGAGCCTTGCATCATATTGTACACTATCTGGCTTGAGGCCAAGCTTCACCTTCCTTTGACAACTTAGATCTTGTTGAGGGTTTGACTATTTCAAAAAACTGCAACAAGTGGAGGCTAGATCTTCAGATCTAGGCCATCTCAATACTTATTTTCAGTGGAGGAGTCTTCTAATCCATTGGGAGGACAGTATTGAAGGTTGTGAACTATATTTCCATATCTTGGTTGCAAGCCAACATCATTTTATCCCATACAGCGTAGAGAGAGTCCAGATCTGTGTTATTTATGAAGGAGTTGCTATAGGTTGATTCAGTGCACCAATTGGAGAGATGATTTGCTGAGTGTCGGGGATCTGCCCTTCACTTTGGAGATCTGCTGGAGGGGATCCTTTATCTTTTTATATCAGATCAGATCCACTTTCCAGGTCTAAATATTTCCATAGATCTACAGTCTTAAAACTCAGATCTACATTTTGTACATGGTGTATTGCTGAAAACCCCAAGGGGAATTGATAAAAGAGCTTCTATAGTGCATGGATCGGCTGTAGATCTAAATTTTGTCCACATGCTTGCTCTAGATCTAATTTACAACCTACTGCTATTGTAGAGGTAATAAAATAACGTTGTCATGGTATTCCAGCTTTCATACATGGTTGCAGTCTCTATTTTTGCATGATTTTCAGCTATTTATGGCATGGGAGGCATGTTTAACTATGCAATAGTGATTTGTTTCTGAATTCCTTTCAGTTATAGTTACTATAATATTAGATCTAAGGGGTCCATGATCTGTATTTACATTCATTGCACATATTTCTGAGAACAGCGTTATTTTAGCATGCATTACTGAGTAGTCCCATTTTGGGATACTACACATATGATCGAGGTCTACCTGAGGGTAAAACATAGGATTAAAGGGCTGTTGATCCTTCTTTGGAGGCATTGTTGTCTTCTGTAAGTAACCTCAGTGTGTTTTTAAATGTTTTAGAGAAGAATGGGATTAAAAGAAGATGGGAATATAGAAATGGAGCTTCTACAAACTAGAATGGGGATTGGGAAGAAGAAAAGGATTATGGAAGAGCTCTGTGTGACTTGTGAGAGAATTGAAAACTTTCTGCTTATGTCTTTTGTTGTAAAACCTTCACAAAACAGTCACCTGCAACAATTGAGTGCAACAACACTATTAAAACTTGCCACGGGTGCGGGATTTTGGTTTTATGGAGTGATTGGGCAACCGTTGACATGGCGCGGGCCCATTGGGTAATGACCTGAGCCATTAATTATCCAACGGGCCTATGGCGGGAGCATGGTTGATTGGATTGACGGGACATGAGGGAGCTTATGTGGCACAATGGTTATGAAATAGTTAGAGGTGCGTTGGTAGGTGGCATGGTTTTGGCACAATGAAATCCGCTTTTCACATGGGGGTATGAGCGGTAAGTGGTAATGAGTGGGGGGGGGGTGTGAAATAATTCGGGCATGACATGTAGTGGCAGAAGCAGTTTATAATACCATCTATTTCGGACCCCCCCCCGCCCCCTCACCCTAATGTTAACGTTCAGAGGATGAGGGGGGGCTGAAAACCATCGTGGGCCGTCAAATAAGAATATGATGAGTGGAGATGACGGGAAGTTGTGTGGTGTTTAGTAGTGATGGGAAAAATGATTAGATGGTGGGGTCGAGTGGAGTTTAATGAAAAGTGGTGGTGTAAATACAATGTCAAGACTTTAGGATATGGGAGAATATATGGTTTCAGGACTTAGGATATAAATTATGACATAAATATGTCAAAAGGTGATTTTAATAAAAGTTCAATTCCCAAAATTTAGAATAAATAACCCTTTATCCTTTGATTTTTTCCCTTTTTATTCCAAGAAATAGATGAACTCTTCGGATAACTTTGGAGTAAATTTCATGTTTCCTCCCTTCTTTCTTTTCTTCATCCCTGCCTTTCCATGTCACTAATCTAATATTTTTTGTTCTTTTTCAGGGTGCACTTGGACTTGCAGACCCAATTCACTTTTTTTCTTTGAAACTTCTTACCTACATCTATCCTTATTTCTTCCATTGACTCAGAATAATCTGTTGAGTCAATTTTATTTCTACCTAACTACTAATCTGCCAAGGTTAAACAGTTTGGAAAATATTTATTTTCTAACCTAACAACATAAATTTAAAATTGCACAATCCTGCTTAAACTGTATGATTGAAAAAACCTTTCTAGTCAGTAGTGGCATTTTGATTTGCAACACTTTCAATATTATTCTTTTTCTTTCTTTTTCTTTTTCTCTTTTTCTCTTTTTTCATATACCCTCTTTCCTTTTCTTTTTTCATATTTTTTTTGGAAATCTCTTGAATATTGAAAATCATACTCAATATGAAATTGCAAACTCATGAAATTTTAAATCACCTTGAGATCCTATGATTTATACTAACAGTACCTATAGAGGCTTTATGTGTTATCTGATCTGTCCATAGAGAAAATGTTAAATATTTATGCCAATTTTTTTGTCTCTAATCAATAGTTCGTTCAATGATCCTAATGAGGTTTTTATTAGTTGATTCTGCTAAGCCATTTCCTTGAGGATAATAGTTAGTAGAATATTTAAGTTTGAAACCTCTTGTAATGTTCCAAAATTTTGAGGAACATTAAATTTTGCTAATTTTATGAAGAAGGTGAATAAAATGGGTAGGAGACCCATTCCTTACATGAATAGAGAATAAAAATCCTCTAAGGATGAAAGAGGATCATATTTGGAGCTGGATTTCACACCTCCATGTGTGAAAGGAGGTTTTTTCATACATGCTTGGCCAAGGTTGACCAAGTCAAACTACATTGGCATGAGTTGGAAAGCATTATGTGGAACAAAGTAGGAGGGAAGATTATAGAGAGAGGAAACCTTAATTCGAAGTAGGGCCCATGGAGGGAAGGCTCATTGTTTAAAAGAGGGGCAAGGCAACCATTGAGATTATCTTTGATCATTCTTCATTCAAGTCTAGAGACTTGTTGCTGCCTCTTGCTGTTCAGCAGAGCTACAGTGCCCTCGGGCACAAGGGAGTCCTGTTGAGGATTTCCTCTCCTTCTTGAGTAGCTCATGAAGGATTCAAATCCATTCCCAATATTCATGCATTCAGGCCATAGCTTCAGCCATCTACATCAGTGCAGTTTCTGCAGCGGATATTGTGCAGTGTTGCTGGGTGTTGCTGGGGAGGTTTCCACACATCATCCGGAGCTTGTTTTTCAGTGGAAAGAAGTTCTATTCATTGGGAGATCAGAAATGGTGGTTCTTGACCATATCCCACCATATTTGGCATCAGGCCAACCACTTTCCATCAGAGGCAGCGCAGTCCCTCTCTTAGACAGTGTTCTCATGGGTGATTATTTGCTGTGAGGGATTGACATCCATTTGGAGGAGAAGTCTTGGGTGAAAGGATCAGCCTTTCACTTCATATTTCCAATGGAGGAGGATTCTTCAATTTTTTTAGAAATTTCAGCCTTCTCCATGTATTCCTAGCTCTTGAGTTGCTGTTGCCCAGCAACTCCAACATTTCTGCAAAATGGCATTTTTGTATAGATTTAAGCCAATCCTTTTAGAGGATTGATGTTATGTATTTTCAGGGGTTGAGATCTTTCTCCCACTTCTTATTTGAGCCCATATTGATATATCATTTTTATTTCTATCATTTATGCAGCAGTTCCTCCTATAACTGCGCAGTCATGGTCCAGAGCCTTATTTATGCATCTATGTATTTCATATTTACATGTATAGGTTTCTTGAGGCTTCTAGTGCCTTGCTTGAGTGATCATTTCCTCAAGGAGTTGTATATTTTATTGCTGCTATGATCTAGTGTGATGACCATTGAGTTCTCCAACATTTGATGTGTATATGATTCACTGGTATTTACCATTTGATGTATTTGTTATTACCGTAGCTATAATGTTGGGGTTATCTTAAGAGATTCCCAATCTTGTTGTATTTCCCTATTGGGGATGTTGGGGTTCCCATGTTTTGGCCAGGTTGGCAAGACCAAAATATGAGGCAACATAGAACCACTTTCGAACCTTAGGATCTAGCCCTCCTAGGCCCAGAGAGGGATCTCTCTATATAAGTCAAAGGATATGTCTTTGAGGCTCGGGTTCAAGATATTAGGCTAGTTATAGACACAAGGTTTGTTTGTTTGTTTATGTTTGGTTGTTGGGAATCAGGAAAGAAGGGTCCAATATAATACAAGGATGAGAAAAGAGGAAATTAGGCAAAGATAGATAACTCAGAGAACATCAAGGCCATTGGGAAATGGAGTCAAGAAAGGATTTACTTGTGTTCAATATGCAAGCTTTCAATTGGGCTAGTCATCTAGAGCATTTGGGTCTTAATGGATGATGGGTGAAATGGAACATCAAGGACTGAAAATGAAAAGAGGAGGACCATCCAATTCGTCTACAGATCAGGTCAGAGGTCATTTAACTCCAAAACTACTTGGACAAAATCAGAGGCAATACAAGGGATCTTGGAAGGGCTTAATTGAGATGGAAAGATCCTAGTGAGGCAGAGACAAGGTTCTAGACCTCCCAATGTTCTTAACTCATTTAACCAAATCCTAGCAAGAACATCTAAACATAGATTCCATTAATCCATACATTAGAGAGCAGGAAATAACATCCACAACACTGGTTAAATCAATTGAAATCAATATTCAGATACACATATAAGCGGAAAACATAAAGGATGGGAGAGCAGCAACATAAGGTACCTAACAAGGGTAAATCTTATGCCAAACTTCTGATGTGAGCCTGAAGAAATGGAATGAAATGAAATAAAACACAGAGATAGGAGAACATCACCAGCTGCTTTAGATCAGGATCCAAAGAAATGTGCTTGTCATAATAAAAACAATACCAATCAGGTACAACATTGCCCACAGCTTGAACAATCAGTCTGAATACATCAAATCTCAGCCTATCTTACAATATTACATAGAGAACTTGTCTCAAGAGGAAAATGCTTGCATTTCTCTAATATCTCATCAACAACCCTTACAATAATTTCCTTCTGTGTTTTATAGCAGAGGATGAACAGAAGATCGACTGAGGAGGTAGGTGAACACTAAATGTAACATTAAACGCAGAAATGAATGGAGGACCGAAACCCATCCTGTTTTAAATCTCTGCATTGATCTCTGGTATGGCTTAGGTGTTCTGACCGCAGTGCTGTGTGGTACTATTGGTAGAATAACAAAAATACAATAAGAAACAGTGAGGTCTACCCTACTTGAGTCACCGATGCTTCTGACCATGTAGGACTGCTATTTGGGCGGAAAATTCTCTCGGACACGATGTAGAATGAAGACTGTATGGGCACTTTTTCCTCTGATTGAAGAAAGAACATACTGCTGCTGTAGAAAACCCTGGTGGTACGTTTTCCCGTGTATTACACTTATGGTTGACTTTCGGGGTTTTGAATCTAGTGCTTTGCTTCTCAAACTGCTGCATTATGGATCCAAATCTTCAGTCCTGAGTACTAAAGACTATAATCATAAGCTGGTCTTTCTGCTACTTCCATAAATGTTTTGATTCTGCAAGATCTGGGCTTTAATGGCGCCGGATGGGGTTGCGGATTTTCAAAAACCTGTCCTTTGATGAAATTTATAGCTCCGCCACCCCTTTTGACATTTCGCTGGAGTACTAGCTCCCATCTCGGCTCTCTGTCTGCGCAACACGCCATTGAAGAGGTACGTATGCATCATGGCAGTTTTCTTCCTCTTTGAAACCCTGTAAAACACACAAACAAGTTAAGGAAAACATGAATGGGGTGGCGGATGATGTGGAGGTAGAGAAAGGTCGTGTGGATGACGATACGGAGGAGAAAATTGCAGAAAGAATGGAGAAACGTGCTCTGGTGGATGGTGGCAGTCTGAAGAGAAAAAATACGTGGAAAATGTTAAAAAGCGCGAAAAGAACCAATATATTCAATGGAATGGGAGACTGTACGGAGGGTGGACATGGAGATGACGTGGCGGAACCGGGCGATGGTGGAAAATTCAGCGGCGGGCGAACAAATCGGGACCGTCGATCGTGGCGAAGATCGATGGCGGAGGGCAACGGACAGTGGGCCGGAGGTATGGAGGTCATGAGTTAAACTCTGTGTAGCTTCATTGATCGATGACCGTTGGATGATCTGGGGAAGATCTGACGGCTGATGCGAATATCGCCGCGTGACCTGTATCGAACGTTAACGCGTGATGGGAGGGCGGTTTTGCCATCGTACAAGAGACATGTGTCGGGCGCTGAGTGGAATCGCTAGGCTCTTAGGAAAAACCACCTACCGCACAAAGGCGGTGCAATGGAAACCGGTGGTTTGGGCACAGTGCGCGGCGGGGTCCACTGGGCGGGTAAGCTCCGAACCATTAGATCAACGTGAAATGGAAAGCGATGGCACATCATAGGAAATGAACGGGGAAGCACGGAGAGCTACAGATTAAATGATGGCCATCCGATCTGTCAAGATCGACGGTCGAGGATGTGCCCGATGAACAAATACGATGAGCGCCTTTCAGTGTTGGGGCTCGGTCACAGCGCCGGGTTTTGTGGAAGGTAAAGGAGCGCGGGGCTATCAGAAGAGGGGCTAGGCCTGATATAAGGTTTAGAGTGGGTTTTAAAGCCATTTTAACACATTTTGAAGCCTTATAAGGGGAACGATAGGAAGATAAATAGCGAATCAGGCTTAAACCAGGGACATGGGTAGAATTTGAAGGGGATTTTTTGGGGATTTTAGAGGATTGACAGGAGAAATAGAGGAAAAGGGGATTTTGACAAAGGGGGCATGGGATTAAAATTTTGGCATTTGTTGGGATACAAGGGGGAAATCAGGCCCTTTCAGAAATGGATCAGTAGGGGGAAACTGTTTTAGGCATAGCACCTAGAGACTTCAAGGGTGATGGGTTTTCAGGGGAAAGGCATCCCTTGAAGGCTCCAAAACACTCCAGCCCTCAGCTTGCTTGTCAAGAATTTCATAAGGGGGCTAACAGTGGCTCCACATGGGGATGGCTTCTTCTTGAAGGAGCCAAGAAACCAGAAATAATCTTTGGAGTAGGCCAGATGTCTGTTGCTTGGCACATCCCTTTTCTTCCTTTGATTTTTGGCTGCCACAATATGTCAGATACATTAATCAGCAGAAACATTTTTTCCAACCAGTCTACCTACCCAAACTACAGTCCTAACAATTTTCCCTTTGGGTGCATTTGGACTAGCAGACCCTTTACATTTTATTTTCAAAACAGAAAACAAACCTATTCTGAATCTACCCTTATTTCTCCATGAGACCAGATTATACAGTTGATCTCACACGATTCTCTACCTAATCTACTACCTGCTGGGATTAAACTGTCCAACGGGTTTCTTCTCCTACATTCTAAGACAGAAATTGAAAAACAGCCAAGCCAGGATTAGACTGTCTGGCTTGCTGGACTGAAACTTGTAAAGAACTGAAGACAAAACTGTGAAGGCATGAAATCTGCAATCTTTTGAAACATCCTTCTTTCTTTGTGACTCAGGTTTTTAGCATATTGGAGTCACCTCCTTTCTTTGATTTCAACTTTGGTTTTGGGCGTGTTAGAGCTGATTCTTCTTTTCTTTGCTGGTCCAGATTTTGAGCATGTTAGGACCAGTTGTCTTTTTTTCTTCTTTTTTTGCGATACCTTTCTCCTTCCTGAAATAAACTGCAATGGTATATACAATGAAGAATGAAACTGGAAATTGAAGTTTAGCAGAAGTAATGCTTGAGCATCCTGCCATTGAGAGGACCCCCAAACAGCTCTGTACCATCAATTTCTTGTAGAAAAAATGGATTTGGGCCCACAGTAGCTTGGATAATGTATGAACCTTGCCATAAGCTGTCAAACTTGCCATGTTTACCTTTGTCCTCTCTTCTTGAGTGCCACTTTAGAACCTTGTCACCAATTTTGAAATCAGCAGCTTTGGTTCTTTTGTCAAATAGCTTTTTAATGTTTTCCTGAACTCTGACAACTCTGTTATATACATCCTCCCTTGTTTGTTGAAGATGGATTGTCTGATTTATCCTTCTTATGATGTTGTCTTCCTCTGATTGGATCTCCTAGACAAGTTTGATTACTGGAACTCCAAGGCTGGTAGGAAATACTGCTTCTGTCCCATAGACTAGCTGGAATGGTGACATGCCAATGGATTTCTTTGTAGTAAGCCTGTCAGCCCACAAGGCATGTACCAGCTTGTTGTGCCAAGATTTTTTGTTTTCCTCTAATAGCTTTTTGATGATTTCCACTAGGCTCTTATTTGATGATTCAACCAGACCATTACCCTGAGGGTAATAGGCAGTTGAATGACCAAGCGTGACATGGTACTTGTGACAAAAATCAACCATTTTCTTGGATCCAAAAGCAGCAGCATTGTCGGTGATTATTTTCCTTGGACAGCCAAACCGAGAGAGGATATGACCTTCTAGGAACCTAATAGTGACAGAGTCTGTGGCACTCCTAGTGGGGATGGATTCTATCCACTTAGTGAAATAATCATTGGCTATCAAGATCCATTTGTGTTGTCCTGAAGAGGCCGGATGAATTTCCCCTATAAAATCTAGACCCCATTGCATGAAAGGACCCTCAACTGTAATGGGTTGTAAAGGGAGGAGAAGAAGTTTTCTTTTTCCTTCAAAGATTTGGCATTTGTGGCAAGCAGTTATCATTTTATGGTCATCATTAAATAGTGTAGGCCAATAATAACCAGCCTTGAGTATCTTATTTGCTGTGGCTTTCCAACTCAGGTGGCCTCCACATTCTCCAGCATGAAACTCTTGTTTAACATTTTCAGCTTCAATTTCAGACAAACATTTCAGTAATAGGCCATTTGGATTCTTCCAATACAAGTTTTCACTCAAGATGCAGTAATTTCTAGCTTTAAGTTTTGTGAATCTGACCTTAGTTTTCGATAGTTCATGTGGAGCGTTCAAATTGGTGAGGACATATAGGATATTAGAATACCATGGAGAGTTTTGGAATTTCTCTTCTATAGTGGTACCAGGTAGGCTTTCCTGCTCATCCAAGGCATTCACCATGTTAATATCTAGGGCCTGAAAAATTTGATTCAGCCATTAGTATGGCTAAGCCCTGCCCCTTGATCAACTTGGTGGGTTTTATCTCGAGGTCATATTCTAAGATTGTAGCAATCCATTTGCCACTTTTCCCATCAGGGTCTTGGGACAAGATATCTTTGACCACTATATTTGGCACATAAGAAATGGTGTGAGAATGTAGAATGTACACCCTAAAGTCTTTCAAGGCCTTAACCAGAGCGTAGGCCTGTTTTTCCATAATGTTGAACTTCAAGGGTGCATCCCTCAAGGCTTTGCTGAAAAAGGCAATAGGCTGTTCATTACCCTCAGAATTTTTCTGTAGCAAAACTGCAGCCACTGTATGCTCGGAGGCAAATGAAAAGATCAAGAAATCTTTTGAGAAATCAGGGCTAATCAGAATAGGAGCTTGGGTGAGCGCAAGTTTGATAGATTCGAAATATTGTTTAGCTCCGACAGTCCATTTAAATCCTACACCTTTCTTCAGCATGTTATTCATATTTCTAAGGTGTTCTGCTAGGTTGGGAATAAATCTCCTAAGGAAGTTGATTTTCCCAATGAAGGAATGTAACTCCTTGATGTTTCTTGGGTGTGTGATTTGTAGTATTCCCTCAACTCTCTGTGGGTCTATCTTGATTCCTTTCTCAGATATAATGTGGCCAAGAAGTTTACCTTCTTGCAGCCCGAACAAAATTTTCTTAGGATTCAGTGACAGACCATACCTTCTACATTTTTCAAAAACTTTCCTCAGATGTTTCAAGTGTTCTTCTTCAGTTTTGGAAAAAACAATCAAGTCATCCAAGTAGATAACTATGAAGTGTCCTACCTCATCTGAGAAAGCTATATCCATCACTCTCTGGAAGGTGGCCCCAGTGTTCATCAGTCCAAAGGGCATTTTCACATACATGAAGGTGCCCCATGGGGTGGTAAAAGCTATTTTGAGTTGATCTTCTGGGAGTACTAGGACCTGATTGTACCCTGAAAAACCATCTAGCAGGGAGATTCTTTTAGAGCCTACTGCCTTCTGAAGGATGTGTTCCATTCTTGGCAAAGGATAGTTGTCTTTGAGCGAGGCTCTGTTGAGATTTCTGAAGTCTATGCATAGTCTGATCTCCCCTGTCTTCTTTCTCACAGCCACTAGGTTTGATACCCAATCGAAGAACCTCACCGGAACAATTATACCTGCATCATACATCTTTTTAATCTCCTTTTCAACTGTAGGAAATTGTTTTGGATTAATTCTACGCAGTTTTTGTCTGAAAGGCTTCTAACTTTCCTTCAAGGGTATTTTGTGCTGTATTATGTTTGTTTCATAGGCCTTTAAGTCTTCGTAACTCCATGAAAACACGTCAATGAATTCCTTGAAAAGGTCAATGTATCTCTTCTTCATGTCTGCAGGCACAGACTTAGCCAGTTTAATCATTTTGGGTTTATCTTTGGTGCCTATGTTGCATTCTTCTACGTCTGAATCTGCATGTTCTAAAGTGGGCTTTTTTTCTACATCATCAAAGTCAAAAAGGTCCTCCAAGGGTGCCAAACCTTTGGGTATATTCTTATATTTGACCTGCAGCACCTCCATTTCCTCACTATCTGCGTTTTCACGTTCTGTGGTTGCACTTCCAGTTTCTAGGGAAAAAGTGTTTATTTCTATGTTACAAGGTGGGGTTTCTTCATCAGAGGATTCTTCACTCAGGCAGCTGTCCTCAGATTTAGAGTCTGAATCAGAAAATTCAAACTCGTTTCTGCCTATCAGGAAATCCTTGATCTGTTTATCTCCTTCAAAGACCTGCCAATATTTTTCATTGTCTGGCACTGTAGGTCTAAATTTGGTCTGAATGATGATTTTTTGGTCGGCTGGAGTCTTAGGATATGAACTAGCCAGGCAAGCCAATCCATTTGCAATGAAATTTTGACCCCTAGGGACAAACACCAACTCATATTCCATAAATGTTTTCAGTATTTCCATGGCATCATTCCTGTATGCCCTGAGCCTGGGGTGTTTTGCTGAATACTCACCGTTTACTTGTTTTATGACCAACTCCGAGTCTCCTCGTACAGCTATCCTGTGGGCTCCCAATTTTTTCAACAGATTTAGGCCAAGGATAAGAGCTTCGTATTCTGCAATATTATTTGTACATTTGAAATGCAGATTTACAGCATGGCTCTCAGCGTGGTCACTCTCTGTGTTACGTATCCACACCCCTGCCCCAACGTCTTTCCTAGTACAAGACCCATTGAAATTTATCTCCCACAGGGATTCGCCATTATGTTGCACTATCGGGTCTGTACTAGGATGTGGATCGCTTTGTTCTTCGTGAAATGTAAGAGTTTTAGGGGTCTGGTTAGATGGTTGTTTACGTTCTATTTCTTGCTCATTTGGAGTCAGGTCCCCACCGCATATCCTACAGGTTTCGTTGTTTTTTTCTTCTTTGATTTCCTCCAAAGTTTCCATTATGTTCAGGTCTGTGCTTTCAGCCTCTGCGTTTGTATCTATGTTTTCAGATTCTGACTCCTCCAAGGATTCATCATTACAAAGGATGAAGGAGTCAAGATCCGTATGTATAGAGTATAAAGGAGTGTTTTCAGGCTTCTCAGGGCTGTTGACTAAGAATTTCATCTGCGCTTCCCTATACAGTCTTCTAAGTTTGCCAAAGATATGGATCGTTGCATAGGTTCCATCCATTTGCATGGTACCCTGCAGCTTCGCTCCCCATGATCTATATAGTAACATGCCATACTTAGGTGGCACATCTGCCACCACAACATCTATGACCATGCATTTAGCAGGAATCTGAGTAAGACTCACACACAGGTCTTTAATTAGGCCAAGGCATTTTACCCTGCTAGAGTCGAATGACTATAGATCTTTGTATGGACGTGTTATCTCTAGGCCTAGCCTTTCCATGACTACCTTAGGCATTAGATTGTGTGATGCTCCAGAATCGTGCATGGCATTGTGAAGTATCTTGTCATGGATGTTGAGACTTATATAAAAAGGTGGGACTACCCCTTCCTGAAACTTTCCCTCAATCTTTGGACCAAACAGGAGGGCAGGTTGATCATCATTCAGATTTATAGTATCGTTGTTTTCCCCTAGATTTAATGCTTTCAAAATTTTTCCTTTATATACATCCTGAGTGGCCAACTCAGATAATGGTACAGAGATTTTTATTTTCGCAATCTCACTCTCCAAATTGAAAGCGGACTGACTCTTTGGAACGCTCAATTCTATTTTTCTTACTACTGCCTTGGTAGCAGAATTAGTTTGTGATTTCTCACTATGTACAGTATTAGGGACAGTTTCACTAGGAGCACTAACTGCAGTGCTAGTGCTACTAGTTGGCTGACTTTGTTTTTCAGTGTTTTGGTTGTACTTTTATTTGTTTTTCCAGAAACTTTCAGCTGTTGTTTTATTACTTTCAGCAGTTGCTTTAGAATTTTTCTCAAGTCTTTTCTTGATGGTAACCTCAGGAGCCTTTGGTTTGGGAGTGTCTAGGTTCTTTTTGCTCCTAATTTCGTATTGTTCTCTGACTTGCATCATGGAATTCTCAAATCCCAACCTGTAATCCTCGGATTCGAACCACTCCTCCTCCCAATAAGAAGGTGAGGGCTAGTCTTCCTCTGAGTGACAGTTATGGATTGAATTTTCTGCTTCAAACATTTTTATTTCATTCTCCTCAGACTCTTCTATGATTCCCTCATCTTCATCTAGAAAGTTTTGGAAAGGGGGAATAACTTGTTGATCTGATTCTTTTTGTCTGTTGGGAATGTTGTTGTTTCTTCTAAAGGTTTGGTTCTAGTTTTGGATTCGATTTTGATTACTGACAGTGACAGCCATTTTTTCCATTAGTTGTTGTAGCCTATCCACATTTTTGGATAGTCTGTCATAGTTTGGGTCAGAAGTGGAGGCTACATTGTAATCTCTATATGTTACCCTCTTCTCAGCTTTCAGTCTCGCCCTCTTCTCAATCAGGTTTGCTTCTATAGTTATGGCTCCTTTCCGCATGTCTTCTAATGTGGTGTACTCTTTATCCCTCAGCTCATAGGCCATGTCAGCGTCAAAGCCTTCAGGATATTTTGCTAGGGCCATACCTTGTGGAGGTTTCATGTGTGGAGGGAGGGCGTTGTAAATGCTGTTAAATATTGTGGAGTAATCATGGACACTCTCCCCTACATTCTTTTTAAGGCTCATGTACTATGCTAGGAGTTGGCGAGGGTTAGCCCTGACTTCCCATTTGTTGATGAAAGTCTGATATAGAGCAGGAAGGTCTTGGATATTTCCTGGAGGTGGGCTTTTGAACCATTTATTTACATCGCCTCCTAGGCTTTGGGCAAAGATTCTCATTTTGACTGTATCATCGTCTATTTCCATGTAGTCAAAGGAATCCTCCATCTTATCTACATGTTGTTGAGCAGTTGTGGCTTCTTTTGTAGTGAAGTGAGGGATCTTTGATTGATAGTCATTGGGTAAGGATAACAAGGGTTGGGGAAAAACCAGGGGTGCATACCAGGCTGCCATGATGATATTCTGATGAGGTAAAGGGTTAACCTGAGCAGCTGGTATATGGATGACAGGGATATTATGACCAGCAGAAGTCTGCTGGGCAGATCTAGGGTGGGAGAGCCCCAAGTTTTGAATGAAGTGTATATCAGGTGGTGTAGATGGAGGGGTTCCTCCGTCCCTAGTGTGTTGACCACTATTGGATGGTGAACTGTGAAACTCAGGGTCTAGCTGGTCTAAATGATTGAATGACCTAGCTCTAGGTAAAATGTTTGGTAGGTCTAGGTCAAGATGAAGGCGTGATAGAGCTGTAAGGTCTTTTGGAGCGGAGTTAGCTCTATGGATATGGCTGGAAATAGTTGATCTTTTAGGTGTAGGAGATCCTTTGAGAATTCTCTCAGGGTTATCAACTATTTCAGGTGGATTAGGATTAGGAAAAGCTCTTGTGTGAATGGTCCTAAAATCCAGGATGTTATATCTCTAACCAAGCAGCTTAACCCTACTTGTTACTTCTGTTGTGGTTGATGTTTTTATGAAGGCAAGTCTCCCAGTGGAGTCTTATGTGAAACCAAGATAACTAGCAGGCCTACTGATTACCAGTGGAGTCTTTGATCTTTTAGGAACTATGGAGTTGCCAGGTGGAAGTTTTAAGATATGTCTAAGGGGTCACACGGTCCACCACAGTGCTCAGTCACTATCACCTTTCAAGAATAACCTCAGAACACAAAAAACTCTAACCAGAGATCGACTGGGAGGGCATTTACCAGATATGTCACCTCCAAAGGAGGATGAGATCCGGAGGCTACCTGGCCCTGTCCAGGCTCTGTCTAGGAGGACAAGAGAACACAACAAATGATACTGAGGCTGTTCGATAAGAGGTGTGACTAACAGCCAACCTAACCAGAGATGGTGGGTTTTGAATGCCTAGGGATGTTCAAAGTGTAATGCACTCAATGCTTCCCCAGTGGAGTCGCCATTATGTTGGGGTACCCATGTTTTGGCCAGGTTGGCAAGACCAAAAGATGAGGCAACATAGAACCACTTTTGGACCTTAGGATCTAGCCCTCCTAGGCCCAGAGAGGGATCTCTCTATATAAGTCAAAGGATATGTCTTTGAGGTTCAAGTTCAAGATATTAGGCTTAGTTAAGGCATACGTTTGTTTGTTTGTTTATGTTCGGTTGTTGGGAATCGTAAAGAAGGGTCCAATATAAGACAAGGATGAGCAAAGAGGAAATTAGGCAAAGATAGATAACTCAGAGAACATCAAGGCCATTGGGAAATGGAGTCAAGAAAGGATTTACTTGTGTTCAATGTGCAAGCTTTCAGTTGGGCTAGTCATCTAGAGCATTTGGGTCTTAAAGGATGATGGGTGAAATGGAACATCAAGGATTGAAAATGACAGGAGGAGGACCATCCAATTCGTCTATAGATCACGTCAGAGGTCATTTAACTCTAGACCTCCTTGGGAAAAATTAGAGGCAATACAAGGGATCTTCGAAGGGCTTAATTGAGATGGAAAGATCCTAGTGAGGCAGAGACAAGGTTCTAGACCTCCCAGTGTTCTTAACTCATTTAAACAAATCCTAGCAAGAACATCTAAACATAGATTCCATTAATCCATACATCAGAGAGCAGGCAATAACATCCACTACACTGGTTAAATCAATTGAAATAAATATTCAGATACACATATAAGCGAAAAACATAAAGGCTGGGAGAGCAGCAACATAAGGTACCTAACAAGGGTAAATCTTATGCCAAACTTCTGATGCGAGCCTGAAGAAATGGAATGAAATGAAATAAAACACAGAGATAGGAGAACATCACCAGCTGCTTTATATCAAGATCCAAAGAAATGTGCTTGTCATATTAAAAACAATACCAATCAGGTACAACATTGCCCACAGCTTGAACATTCAGTCTGAATACATCAAATCTCAGCCTATCTTACAATATTACACAGAGAACTTGTCTCAAGAGGAAAATGCTTGCATTTCTCTGATATCTCATCAACAACCCTTACAATAATTTCCTTCTGTGTTTTATAGCAGAGGATGAACAGAAGATCGACTGAGGAGGTAGGTGAACACTAAATGTAACATTAAACGCAGAAATGAATGGAGGGCCGAAACCCATCCTGTTTTAAATCTCTGCATTTATCTCTGGTATGGCTTAGGTGTTCTGACCGCAGTGCTGTGTGGTACTATTGGTAGAATAACAAAAATACAATAAGAAACAGTGAGGTCTACCCTACTTGAGTCACCAATGCTTCTGACCATGCAGGACTGCTGTCTGGGCGGAAAATTCTCTCGGACACGATGTATAATGAAGACTGTATGGGCACTTTGTCCTCTGATTGAAGAAAGAACATACTGCTGCTGTAGAAAACCCTGGTGGTACATTTTCCTGTGTATTACACTTCTGGTTGACTTTCGTGGTTTTGAATCTGGTGCTTTGCTTCTCAAACTGCTGCATTATGGATCCAAATCTTTAGTCCTGAGTACTGAAGACTATAATCATAAGCTGGCCTTTCTGCTGCTTCCATAAATGTTTCGATTCTACAAGTTCTGGGCTTTAATGGCACCGGATGGGGTTGCGGATTTTCAAAAACCTGTCCTTTGATGAAATTTATAGCTCCGCCACCCCTTTTGACATTTCGCTAGAGTACCAGCTCCCATCTCGGCTCTTTGTCTGTGCAACACGCCATTGAAGAGGTACGTATGCATCATGGTGGTTTTCTGCCTCTTTGAAACCCTGCAAAACACAAAAACAAGCTAAGGAAAACATGAATGGGGTGGCGGATGATGTGGAGGGGGAGAAAGGTCGTGTGGATGACGATACGGAGGAGAAAATTGCAGAAAGAATGGAGAAACGTGCTCTGGTGGATGGTGGCGGTCTGCAGAGCAAACATACATGGAAAACGTGAAAAAACGCGAAAAGAACCAATATATGCAATGGAATGGGAGACTGTACAGAGGGTGCACGTGGAGATGATGTGGCGGAACCGGGCGATGGTGGAAAAGTCAGCAGCGGGCGAACAAATCGGGACCGTCGATCGTGGCGAAGATCGACGGCGGAGGGCAACGGACAGTGGGCCGGAGGTACGGAGGTCATGAGTTAAACTCTGTGCAACTTCATTGATCAATGACCGTTGGATGATCCGGGGTAGATCCGACGGCTGATGCAAATATCGCCGCGCGACCTATACCGAATGTTAACGCACGATGGGAGGGCATTTTTTCCGTCGTACATGAGACAGGTGTTGGGCGCTGAGTGGAATCGCTGGGCTCTCAGGAAAAACCGCCTACCGCATAAAGGTGGTGCGATGGAAACTGGTGGTTTGGGCACAGTGCGCGGCGGGGTCCACTGGGCGGGTAAGCTTCGAACCATTAGATCAACGTGAAATGGACGGCGATGGAATGACATAGGAAATGAACAGAGAAGCACAGAGAGCTGCAGATTAAATGATGGCCATCTGATCTGTCAAGATCGACGGTCGAGGATGTGCCCGATGAACAACTACGATGAGCGACTTTCAGTGTTGGGGCTCGGTCACAGCGCCGGGTTTTGTGGAAGGTAAAGGAGCGCGGGGCTATCAGAAGAGGGGCTAGGCCTGATATAAGGTTTAGAGTGGGTTTTAAAGCCATTTTAACGCATTTTGAAGCCTTATAAAGGGAACGATAGGAAGATAAATAGCGAATCAGGCTTAAACCAGGGACATGGGTAGAATTTGAAGGGGATTTTTTGGGGATTTTAGAGGATTGACAGGAGAAATAGAGGAAAAAGGGGATTTTGAAAAAGGGGGCATGGGATTAAAATGTTGGCATTTGCTAGGATACAAGGGGGAAATCAGGCGCTTTGAGAAATGGATCAGTAGGGGGAAACTATTTTAGGCATAACACCTAGAGACTTCAAGAGTGATGGGTTTTCAGGGGAAAGGCATCCCTTGAAGGCTCCAAAACACTCCAGCCCCCAGCTTGTTTGTCAAGAATTTCATAGGGGGGCTAACAGTGGCTCCACATGGGGATGGCTTCTTCTTGAAGGAGCCAAAAAACCAGAAATAATCTTTGGAGTAGGCCAGATGCCTCCTGCTTGGCACATCCCTTTTCTTCCTTTGATTTTCGGCTGCCACAATATGTCAGATACATTAATCAGCAGAAACATTTTTTCCAACCAGTCTACCTACCCAAACTACAGTCCTAACAATTTTCCCTTTGGGTGCATTTGGACTAGTAGACCCTTTACATTTTATTTTCAAAACAGAAAACAAACCTATTCTGAATCTACCCTTATTTCTCCATGAGACCAGATTAGACAGTTGATCTCACACGATTCTCTACCTAATCTACTACCTGCTGGGATTAAACTGTCCAACGGGTTTCTTCTCCTACATTCTAAGACAGAAATTGAAAAATATCCAAGCCAGGATTAGACTGTCTGGCTTGTTGGACTGAAACTTGTAAAGAACTAAAGACAAAACTGTGAAGGCATGAAATCTGCAATATTTTGAAACATCCTTCTTTCTTTGTGACTCAGGTTTTTAGCATATTAGATTCACCTCCTTTCTTTGATTTCAGCTCTGGTTTTGGGCGTGTTAGAGCTGATTCTTCTTTTCTTTGCTGGTCCAGATTTTGAACATGTTAGGACCAGCTGTCTTTTTCTCTTTTCTTTTTTTTTTTTCTTTTTTTTTTGCGATACCTTTCTCCTTCCTGAAATAAACTGCAATGGTATATACAATGAAGAATGAAACTAGAAATTGAAGTTTAGCAGAAGTAATGCTTGAGCATCCTGCCATTGACAGGACCCCCAAATAGCTCTGTACCATCAAGTTCTTGTAGAAAAAATGCATTTGGGCCCACAGTAGCTTGGATAATGTATGGACCTTGCCATAAGCTATCAAACTTGCCATTTTTACCTTTGTCCTCTCTTCTTGAGTCCCACTTTAGAACCTTGTCACCAATTTTGAAATCAACAGCTTTGGTTCTTTTGTCAAATAGCTTTTTAATGTTTTCCTGAACTCTGACAGCTCTGTTAAATACCTCCTCCCTTGTTTTCTGAAGATGGATTGTCTGATTTATCCTTCTTATGATGTTGTCTTCCTCTGATTGGATCTCCTGGACAAGTTTGATTACTGGAACTCCAAGGCTGGTAGGAAATACTGCTTCTGTCCCATAGACTAGCTGGAATGGTGACATGCCAATGGATTTATTTGTAGTAAGCCTGTCAGCCCACAAGGCATGTACCAGCTTGTTGTGCCAAGATTTTTTGTTTTCCTCTAATAGCTTTTTGATGATTTCCACTAGGCTCTTATTTGATGATTCAACCAGACCATTACCTTGAGGGTAATAGGCAGTTGAATGACCAAGCATGACATGGTACCTGTGACAAAAATCAACCATTTTCTTGGATCCAAAAGCAGCAGCATTTTCGGTGATTATTTTCCTTGGACAACCAAATCGAGAGAGGATATGACCTTCTAGGAACCTAATAATGACAGAGTCTGTGGCCCTCCTAGTGGGGATGGATTCTATCCACTTAGTGAAATAATCAGTGGCTGTCAAGATCCATTTGTGTTGCCCTGAAGAGGCCGGATGAATTTCCCCTAAAAATCTAGACCCCATTGCATGAAAGGACCCTCAACTGTAATGGGTTGTAAAGGGAGGGGAAGAAGTTTTCTTTTTCCTTCAAAGATCCAGCACTTGTGGCAAGCAGTTATCATTTTATGGACATCATTAAATAGTGTAGGCCAATAATAACCAGCCCTGAGTATCTTATTTGTTGTGGCTTTCCAACTCAGGTGGCCTCCACATTCTCCATCATGAAACTCTTGTTTAACGTTTTCAGCTTCAGTTTCGGACAAACATTTCAGTAATAGGCCATTTGGATTCTTCCAATACAAGTTTTCACTCAAGATGTAGTAATTTCTGGCTTTAAGTTTTGTGAATCTGACCTTAGTTTTCGACAGTTCAGGTGGAGCGTTCAAATTGGTGAGGACATAAAGGATATCAAAATACGATGCAGAGGTTTGTAATTTCTCTTCTATAGTGGTACCAGGTAGGCTTTCCTGCTCATCCAAGGCATTCACCATGTTAATATCTAGGGCCTACAGATTTGATTCAGCCATTAGTTTGGCTAAGCCCTGCCCCTTGATCAGCTTGGTGGGTTTTATCTCGAGGTCATATTCTAAGATTGTAGCAATCCATTTGCCCATTTTCCCATCAAGGTCTTGGGACAAGATATATTTGACCACTATATTTGGCACATAAGAAATGGTGTGAGAATGCAGAATGTACACCCTAAAGTCTTTCAAGGCCTTAACCAGAGCGTAGGCCTGTTTTTCCATAATGTTGAACTTCAAGGGTTCATCCCTCAAGGCTTTGCTGAAAAAGGCAATAGGCTGTTCATTACCCTCAGAATTTTTCTGCAGCAAAACTGCAGCCACTGTATGCTCGGAGGCAAATGGAAAGATCAGGAAATCTTTTGAGAAATCAGGGCTAATCAGAACAAGAGCTTGGGTGAGCGCAATTTTGATAGATTCGAAAGATTTTTTAGCTCTGACAGTCCATTTAACTCCTACACCTTTCTTCAGCATGTTAGTCATATTTCTAAGGTGTTCTGCTAGGTTGGGAATAAATCTCCTAAGGAAGTTGATTTTCCCAATGAAGGACTGTAACTCCTTGATGTTTCTTGGGTGTGTGATTTGTAGTATTCCCTCAACTCTCTGTGGGTCTATCTTGATTCCTTTCTCAGATATAATGTGGCCAAGAAGTTTACCTTCTTGTAGCCCGAATATAGTTTTCTTAGGATTCAGTGATAGACCATACCTTCTACATTTTTCAAAAACTTTCCTCAGATTTTTCAGGTGTTCTTCTTCAGTTTTGGAAAAAATAATCAAGTCATCCAAGTAGATAACTATGAAGTGTCCTATCTCATCTGAGAAAGATATATCCATCGCTCTCTAGAAGGTGGCCCCAGTGTTCATCAGTCCAAAGGGAATTTTCACATACATGAAGGTGCCCCATGGGGTGGTAAAAGTTGTTTTGAGTTGATATTCTGGGAGTACTAGGACCTAATTGTACCCTGAAAAACCATCTAGCAGGGAGATTCTTTTAGAGCCTACTACCTTCTGAAGGATGTGTTCCATTCTTGGGAAAGGATAGTTGTCTTTGAGCGAGGCTCTGTTGAGATTTCTGAAGTCTATGCATAGTCTGATCTCCCCTGTCTTCTTTCTCATAGCCACTAGGTTTGATACCCAATCGAAGAACCTCACCGAAACTATTATACCTGCATCATACATCTTTTTAATCTCCTTCTCAACTGCAGGCAATTGTTTTGGATTAATTCTACACAGTTTTTGTCTGAAAGCCTTCTAACTTTCCTTCAAGGGTATTTTGTGCTGTATTATGTTTGTGTCATAGGCCTTTAAGTCATCGTAACTCCATGCAAACACGTCAATGAATTCCTTGAAAAGGTCAATGTATCTCTTCTTCATGTCTGCGGACATAGACTTAGCCAGTTTAATCTTTTTGGGTTTATCTTTGGTGCCTATGTTGCATTCTTCTACGTCTGAATCTACATGTTCTAAAGTGGGATTTTTTGCTACATCGTCAAAGTCAAAAAGGTCCTCCAAGGGTGCTAGACCTTTGGGTATATTCTTATCTTTGACCTGCAGCACCTCCATTTCCTCACTATCTTCGTTTTCACGTTCTGTGGTTGCACTTCCAGTTTCTAGGGAAAAAGTGTTTATTTCTATGTTATAAGGTGGGGTTTCTTCATTAGAGGATTCTTCACTCAGGCAGCTGTCCTCAGATTTAGAGTCTGAATCAGAAAATTCAAACTCGTTTCTGCCTATGATGAAATCCTTGATCTGTTTATCTCCTTCAAAGACCTGCCAATATTTTTCATTTTCTGGCACTGTAGGTCTGAATTTGGTCTAAATGATGATTTGTTGGTTGGCTGGAGTCTTAGGATATGAACTAGCCAGGCAAGCCAATCCATTTGCAATGACATTTTGACCCCTAGGGACAAACACCAACTCATATTCCATAAATTTTTTCAGTATATCCATGGCATCATTCCTGTATGCCCTGAGCCTGGGGTGTTTTGCTGAATACTCACCGTTTACTTGTTTTATGACCAACTCCGAGTCTCCTCGTAGAGCTATCCTGTGGGCTCCCAATTTTTTCAACAGATTTAGGCCAAGGATAAGAGCTTCGTATTCTGCAATATTATTTGTACATTTGAAATGCAGATTTACAGCATGGCTCTCAGCGTGGTCACTCTCTGTGTTAAGTATCCACACCCCTGCCCCAGCGTCTTTCCTAGTACAAGACCCATCGAAATTCATCTCCCACAGGGGTTCGCCATTATGTTGCACTATCGGGTCTGTACTAGGATGTGGATCGCTTTGTTCTTTGTGAAATGTAAGAGGTTTAGGGGTCTGGTTAGATGGTTGTTTACGTTATGTTTCTTGTTCATTTGGAGTCAGGTCCCCACCGCATATCCTACAGGTTTCATTGTTGTTTTCTTCTTCGATTTCCTCCAAAGTGGCCATTATGTTCAGGTCTGTGCTTTCAGCCTCTGCATTTGTATCTATGTTTTCAGATTCTGACTCCTCCAAGGATTCATCATTACAAAGGATGAAGGAGTCAAGATCCATATGTACATACTATAAAGGAGCGTTTTCAGGCTTCTTGGGGCTGCTGAATAAGAATTTCATCTGCGCTTCCCTATACAGTCTTCTAAGTTGGCCAAAGATAGGGATCGTGGCATAGGTTCCATCCATTTTCATGGTACCCTGCAGCTTCACTCCCCACGATCTAGATAGTAACATGCCATACTTAGGTGTCACATATGCGACCACAACATCTATGACCATGCATTTAGCAGGAATCTGAGTAAGACTCACACACAGGTCTTTAATTAGGCCGAGGCATTTTACCCTGCTAGAGTCGAATGAGTATAGATCTTTGTATGGACGTGTTATCTCTAGGCCTAGCCTTTCCATGAATACCTTAGGCATTAGATTGTGTGATGCTCCAGAATTGTGCATGGAATTGTGAAGTATCTTGTCATGGATGTTGAGACTGATATAAAAAGGTGGGACTACCCCTTCCTGAAACTTTCCCTCAATCTTTGGACCAAACAGGAGGGCAGGTTGATCATCATTCAGATTTACAGTATTGTTGTTTTCCCCTAGATTTAATTCCTTCAAAATTTTGCCTTTATATACATTCCAAGTGGCCAACTCAGATAATGGTACAGAGATTTTGATTTTCGCAATCTCACTCTCCAAATTGAAAGCAGACTGACTCTTTGGAACGCTCAATTCTATTTTGCTTACTACTGCCTTGGTAACAGAATCAGTTTGTGATTTCTCACTATGTACAGTATTAGGGACAGTTTCACTAGGAGCACTAACTGCAATGCTAGTGCTACTAGTTGGCTGACTTTGTTTTTCAGTGTTTTGGTTGTACTTTTATTTGTTTTTCCCAGAACTTTTAGCTGTTGTTTTATTACTTTCAGCAGTTGCTTTAGAAGTTTTCTCAGGTCTTTTCTTTATGGTAACCTCAGGAGCCTTTGGTTTAGGAGTGTCTAGGTTCTTTTTGCTCCTAAGTTCGTATTGTTCTCTGACTTGCATCATGGCATTCTCAAATCCCAACCTGTAATCCTCGGATTCGAACCACTCCTCCTCCCAATAAGAAGGTGAGGGTTGGTCTTCCTCTGAGTGACAGTTATGGATTGAATTGTCTGCTTCAAACATGTTTATTTCATTCCCTTAGGACTCTTCTATGATTCCCTCATCTTCATCTAGAAATTTTTGGAAAGGGGGAATAACTTGTTGATCTGATTCTTTTTGTCTGTTGGGAATGTTGTTGTTTCTTCTAAAGTTTTGGTTCTGGTTTTGGATTTGATTTTGATTACTGACAGTGACAGCCATTTTTTCCATTATTTGTTGTATCCTATCCACATTTTTGGATAGTCATTCATAGTTTGGGTCAGAAGTGGAGGCTACATTGTCATCTCTATATGTTACCCTCTTCTCAGCTTTCAGTCTCGCCCTCTTCTCAATCAGGTTTGCTTCTATAGTTATGGCTCCTTTCCGCATGTCTTCTAATGTGGTGTACTCTTTATCCCTCAGCTCATAGGCCATGTCAGCGTCAAAGCCTTCACGAAATTTTGCTAGGGCCATACCTTGTGGAGGTTTCATGTGTGGAGGGAGGGCGTTGTAAATGCTGTTAAATCTTGTGGAGTAATCATGGACACTCTCTCCTACATTCTTTTTAAGGCTCATGTACTCTGCTAGGAGTTGGCGAGGGTTAGCCCTGACTTCCCATTTGTTGATGAAAGTCTGATATAGAGCCGGAAGGTCTTGGATACTGCCTGGAGGTAGGATTTTGAACCATTTCTTTACATCGCCTCCTAGGCTTTGGGCAAAGATTCTCATTTTGACTGTATCATCGTCTATTTCCATGTAGTCAAAGGAATCCTCCATCTTATCTACATGTTGTTGAGCAGTTGTGGCTTCTTTTGTAGTGAAGTGAGGGATCTTTGATTGATAGTCATTGGGTAAGGATAACAAGGGTTGGGGAAAAACTAGGGGTGCATACCAGGCTGCCATGATGATATTCTGATGAGGTAAAGGGTTAACCTGAGCAGCTGGTATATGGATGACAGGGATATTATCACCAGCAAAATTCTACTGGGCAGACCTAGGGTGGGAGAGCCCCAAGTTTTGAATGAAGTGTATATCAGGTGGTGTAGATGGAGGGGTTCCTCCATCCCTAGTGTGTTGACCACTATTGGATGGTGAACTGTGAAGCTCAGGGTATAGCTGGTCTAAATGATTGAATGACCTAGCTCTAGGTAAACTGTTTGGTAGGTCTAGGTCAAGATGAAGGCGTGATAGAGCTGTAAGGTCTTCTGGAGTGGAGTTAGCTCTATGGATATGGATGGAAATAGTTCATATTTTAGGTGTAGGAGATCCTTTGAGAATTCTCTTAGGGTTATCAACTATTTCAGGTGGATTAGGATTAGGGAAAGCGCTTGTCTGAATGGTCCTAAAAGCCAGGATGTTATATCTCTAACCAAGAAGCTTAACCCTACTTGTTACTTCTGTTGTGGCTGATGTTGTTATGAAGGCAGGTCTCCCAGTGGAGTCTTATGTGAAACCAAGATAACCAGCAGGCCTACTGATCACCAGTGGAGTCTTTGATCTTTTAGGAACTATGGAGTCGCCAGGTGGAAGTTTTAAGATATGTCTAAGGGGTCACACTATCCACCACAATGCTCAGTCACTATCACCTTTCAAGGATAACCTCAGAACACAACAAACTCTAACCAGCGATCGACTGGGAGGGCATTTACCAGATATGTCACCTCCAAAGGAGGATGAGATCCAGAGGCTACCTGGCCATGTCCAGGCTCTGTCTAGGAGGACAAGAGAACACAACAAATGATACTGAGGCTGTCCGAGAAGAGGTGTGACTAATAGCCAACCTAACCAGAGATGGTGGGTTTTGAATGCCTAGGGATGTTCAAAGTGTAATTCACTCAATGCTTCCCCAGTGGAGTCGCCATTATGTTGGGGTACCCATGTTTTGGCCAGGTTGGCAAGACCAAAAGATGAGGCAACATAGAACCACTTTTGGACCTTAGGATCTAGCCCTCCTAGGTCCAAAGAGGGATCTCTCTATATAAGTCAAAGGATATGTCTTTGAGGCTCGGGTTCAAGATATTATGCTAGTTATAGACACAAGGTTTGTTTTTTTGTTTATGTTTGGTTGTTGGGAATTAGGAAAGAATGGTCCAATATAAGACAAGGATGAGCAAAGAGGAAATTAGGCAAAGATAGATAACTCAGAGAACATCAAGGCCATTGGGAAATGGAGTCAAGAAAGGATTTACTTGTGTTCAATGTGCAAGCTTTCAGTTGGGCTAGTCATCTAGAGAATTTGGGTCTTAAAGGATGATGGGTGAAATGGAACATCAAGGACTGAAAATGACAGGAGGAGGACCATCCAATTTTTATATAGATCAGGTCAGAGGTCATTTAACTCCAGGCCTTCTTGGAAAAAATCAGAGGCAATACAAGGGATCTTGGAAGGGCTTAATTGAGATGGAAAGATCCTAGTGAGGCAGAGACAAGGTTCTAGACCTCCCAGTGTTCTTAACTCATTTAACCAAATCCTAGCAAGAACATCTAAACATAGATTCCATTAATCCATACATCAGAGAGCAGGCAATAACATCCACTACACTGGTTAAATCAATTGAAATCAATATTCAGATACACATATAAGCGGAAAACATAAAGGCTGGGAGAGCAGCAACATAAGGTACCTAACAAGGGTAAATCTTATGCCAAACTTATGATGCGAGCCTGAATAAATGGAATGAAATAAAATAAAACACAGAGATAGGAGAACGTCACCAGCTGCTTTAGATCAAGATCCAAAGAAATGTGCTTGTCATATTAAAAACAATACCAATTAGGTACAACATTGCCCACAGCTTGAACATTAAGTCTGAATACATAAAATCTTAGCCTATCTTACAATATTACACAGAGAACTTGTCTCAAGAGGAAAATTCTTGCATTTCTCTGATATCTCATCAATAAGCCTTACAATAATTTCCTTATGTGTTTTATAGCAGAGGATGAACAGAAGATCGACTGAGGAGGTAGGTGAACACTAAATGTAACATTAAACGCAGAAATGAATGGAGGGCCGAAACCCATCCTGTTTTAAATCTCTGCATTGATCTCTGGTATGGCTTAGGTGTTCTGACTGCAGTGCTGTGTGGTACTATTGGTAGAATAACAAAAATACAATAAGAAACAGTGAGGTCTGCCCTACTTGAGTCACAAATGCTTCTGACCATGTAGGACTGTTGTCTGGGCGGAAAATTCTCTCGAACACAATGTATAATGAAGACTGTATGGGCACTTTGTCCTCTGATTGAAGAAAGAACATACTGCTGCTGTAGAAAACCCTGGTGGTACGTTTTCCCGTGTATTACACTTCTGGTTGACTTTCGGGGTTTTGAATCTAGTGCTTTGCTTCTCAAACTGCTGCATTATGGATCCAAATCTTCAGTCCTGAGTACTTAAGACTATAATCATAAGCTGGCCTTTCTGCTGCTTCCATAAATGTTTCAATTCTGCAAGATCTGGGCTTTAATGGCGCCGGATGGGGTTGCGGATTTTCAAAAACCTGTCCTTTGATGAAATTTATAGCTCCGCCACCCCTTTTGACATTTCGCTGGAGTACCATCTCCCATCTCGGCTCTCTGTCTACGCAACACGCCATTGAAGAGGTACGTATGCATCATGGCAGTTTTCTACCTCTTTGAAACCCTGCAAAACACAAAAACAAGTTAAGGAAAACATGAATGGGGTGGCGGATGATGTGGAGGGGGAGAAAGGTCGTGTGGATGACGATACAGAGGAGAAAATTGCAGAAAGAATGGAGAAACGTGCTCTGGTGGATGGTGGCGGTCTGCAGAGAAAACATATGTGGAAAACGTGAGAAAACACGAAAAGAACCAATATATGTAATGGAATGGGAGACTGTACGGAGGGTGCACGTGGAGATGATGTGACGGAACCGGGCGATGGTGGAAAAGTCAGTGGCAGGCGAACAAATCGGGACCGTCGATCGTGGTGAAGATCGACGGCGGAGGGAAACGGACAGTGGGCCAGAGGTATGGAGTTCATGAGTTAAACTCTGTGCAGCTTCATTGATCGATGACGATTGGATGATCCGGGACAGATCCGACGGCTGATGCGAATATCGCCACGCGACCTGTACCAAACGTTAATGCGCGATGGGAGGGCGGTTTTTCCGTCGTACAGGAGACAGGTGTCGGGCTCTGAGTGGAATCGCTGGGCTCTCGGGAAAAACTGCCTACCGCGCAAAGGCGGTGCGATGGAAACCGGTGGTTTGGGCACAGTGCACGGCCGGGTCCGCTGGGCGGGTAAGCTCCGAACCGTTAGATCAACGTGAAATGGATGGCGATGGCACGACGTAGGAAATGAACGGGGAAGCACGGAGAGCTGCAGATTAAATTATGGCCATCCGATCTGTCAAGATCGACGGTCGAGGATGTGCCTGATGAACAAATACGATGAGCGCCTTTCAGTGTTGGGGCTCGGTCACAGCGCTGGGTTTTGTGGAAGGTAAAGGAGCACGGGGTTATCAGAAGAGGGGCTAGGCATGATATAAGGTTCAGAGTGGGTTTTAAAGCCATTTTAATGCATTTTGAAGCCTTATAAGGGGAACGATAGGAAGATAAATAGCGAATCAGGCTTAAACCAAGGACATGGGTAGAATTTGAAGGGGATTTTTTGGGGATTTTAGAGGATTGACAGGAGAAATAGAGGAAAAAGGGGATTTTGAAAAAGGGGGCATGGGATTAAAATGTTGGAATTTGCTAGGATACAAGGGGAAAATCAGGCCCTTTGAGAAATGGATCAGCAGGGGAAACTACTTTAGGCATAGCACCTAGAGACTTCAAGGGTGATGGGTTTTTAGGGGAAAGGCATACCTTGAAGGCTCCAAAACACTCCAGCCCCCAGCTTGCTTGTCAATAATTTCATAGGGGGGATAACAGGGGATATTGTCCCTTGACAATCACTCTATAGATAGAGTCTGTTAGTGGGCCAGGTAGCCTCAGGAGCTCATCCTTTGTTCTAAGGTGACAAATCCCCTAAATGCCCCTGCAGTCTATCTCTGGAATAGATTTTCTTTGTCGATTGACAATGTTTCTGAAAAAGGAATATTACAGTGGTATCAAAGCATCGAACTGGCACAGCCTATGAGTTAGATTTCAGAGGATAATGATGAACAAGATGAGACCGATTTCATCTATTTTGGGAATAAAGAAGAGCCTCCCTGAGGAGGAGGAGAAGAAAAGGGGAGAAGAGGAAGGTACATGCACTTCCTATTCTCTTGAAGACTAGCATGGCAGATGCTTGGATTTCTAGATCTTAAGAAAGTACCTGGGTGACTATAAACCCCATTCTGGAGCATTCAGGATGGCTACAACGTTCTCACATTCTATTCAGTAGATGGAGGAGAGAAGGCCCTATAGAAAAGAAGAAATCGGAGGCAATAGGCCTCTATTGTCTACATTTGATGGGGTTACTTTAGCTAGACCTTGGGAGAAGAAGATGGAGGCATTTTTATTGCTGCATCCAGTGGCAGAGAAAGAAGCAGTGGAGATGGAAATGCTGCACATGGAGGATAAAACCTCTGTCTGGTGGTTCAAACCCTTGGTCCACTCAAGGGTGAGTTCTTTTGGAGACTTTTCTCAAGGGTTAGTCCAAACCTTTGATGGAGGGAGGACAAAGGAAGAGAAAGCCATTCCACCATGGGAGGAGAATTGCATCAACGCTGCTACAACTTTGGAGGAGCAGCCTTCTACATCTATGGATGAGGAAGCCATTGGAGGAAAAGCCATTTCAGCCACACAAGAAGGTCCCAATTTCCACCAAGGTATGAGTAAAGTTCCACTTTCTATTTCAGCAAATAATCTTAAGAATGGTGGAATTTCATATGAGGAGGTCCCAGGATCAAATCACATGGCCACTTTAGGGCTTCATGTTTGCACTGCGCTATGCAAAGGGTTCAAGGAGGAGGAGAACCCTCATCCTCATACATCTTTGATGATTTTAATTCAGCCTTCAAGGTGGGAGTGTAAACTTTTGGAGGATAAAGTAAACCATGACACCTCCATGGAGAATCATGAAACAATTTGTGAGCCAGAGGAGGAGACAACTGCTACATCATTAGAGGAATCAACAGCGCTGTTGAACATGGGTGGAGAGGAGACATCACCTCCATATCATTTGGATATTCATAGATCCAACATAGTCATGGGAGAGAGGCCTTTCTTAAGGGGTCTCCAAGGAGATGCATTTCAAACTCTCATGAAATGCAAAAAGCAGGAATTGGTTTGGGAAAATGGTAGCCCTCATGGGAGGAGCACCAAAGAAGAGGAGAAGTGGCAGGGTGTTTACATCATTGGGTAGCAAGGAGAAGGGATACATATTGCTGATATGACACATATATCAGTAATTATACCTTCATCACATGAGTCATATGATGTGAACATAATGGGGCAGCAAGCACTTGAGTTGCTTGGCATTGATGGGAGAGAGCACAAGAAAATTTTCTCTCACATGATTCATGATGTTGCAGGAGGAGGAGATGGCATTCTCTCCTTGTCCTTAGATGATAGGGAGGTATTTCCACCTTGGGAGGGACTTCCCATATATTGCAGCATTATGAGATATATCTTTGACAAAGAGAATGTCAAAGAATGGAGCTAGATATTGATGAAAGCCTATGTGTATAGGCCAACAGTGTTATCTCTTTGGAGCAGTAACCGATGGATGAAGTGTGCCTAGTGGAAGTGTGGTGTCCATAACCCATAGGTCCTAGGATCATTTCATATTTTTTGCACTTAATAAACAAAGAGGAGGTGAGATGGATGAGGTAGTGGAAGAAGTCATCTATGATACATTCTTCTTGACTTGGATTTCCAAGCATGAGAAGAAGGGTCTTCTTGCTGCAACTATTTCATTCCTCTTCATGGGAGCATGCCAAACAACTATGGAGGGTTCATTCATGGATCTATACATCATATTACTCCTGGTATATGGTAAGAAATATGTTTTTACATTGGCTGATTTGTATACTCTTACCATTATTTTGCAGTGCATGGCTCTAAAAGAGGGCAAGCTTATTAGATTGCTCCATGGGAAAAATTGGGCCAACTTGTATGATGGAGACAACCATATTTTGTATGGCCTTGGGCATGTGTTTTCTTTCATGTATTATCAGTTGATATACTCAGCCATTTTCTATTTATCAGTAGCTGTCATGAAATACATAGTTATTCATGTAACACAAAACAACTTGCCATGTGATTTTCTAAAGCAGCAGTTTGGAAAACTGCAATGTCACTTTTGGGAAAAATGTTGGTACATTCTTGCAACACATGAAACCTTCAGAATTTTCCTCATTGTATTATTGATCATGAATTCCTTTTCTGATATGGATCATATTTGTGTAAGAAGCATGATTATGAGAAAGGCACATGAGTTGGATGTGTCTTTGAGTGAGAAAAACTCTCACATTTTCTGCAGTGCATGTTCTAAAGGGAACATGAGAGGAGGCATGGCTAAAACCACATATTTGCTCATTTTTGGGGAGAGCCATGGGATTGGTGATGTTATCCATCCATTGTATGTATATGGGCAGGTGTTTGACCTTATGTTGCTGATTCACTCATCTATTTACTATTTATTAGTAGAAGTGATATTTTTTGTGCAATACCTTCCATGTTATTTTCTCCAGCTGCAGTGGATGAGTTTCATTATTACCCTATGAGGCATTGTTTGAAATTTTTCCTAAGACATTCCATCTATGATGAATAGGTTTCATTATTACCCTATGAATAGGATCTTTGATATATCATTGATGGAGGAGAGATTCTTGGGGATTACTCTTAATTTTGCCATTTGAGGGCAATACATTTGTAGCCCAGGATCAGCATACACTCCACACTTGTCACAAGTGGGGGAGAGGAAAGAATGGGGCAAGTTATAGTGATTTCCATGATCAGATTTCAGCCCACCTTCATTTCTGGAGCTCAAGGTGGAGGGAGATTTTCCATGAGTTGTCTTGTTGGGAGGCAACTTATTTTTATGATTGACGGCTTGGGGATGAGAGATTCCTATGGGGGATGATAATTCCCATTATATATCAGATATCATGCCCCAAGGAGGCCCTTAGACAACTTTTTTTTACTTCATGGAGAGTTATTTCTACATGATAGTTGTTTGGGAATGTTCACCCAAAGGCTAGATTGCATATGTTGGAGGGATAGTTTGAAGAATTGATTACTGATATGACATCCATTTCTTGAGGGGATCATCACATAAGGATGCTATAGGAGGAAAAGGGAAGAAAGAAACTCATTTCATCCTTGCAATTTCTTGAGGGAAAGCAATATTTTGAGAGGGGAGGACTGTAATGTTCCAAAATTTTGAGGAACATTAAATTTTTTTATTTTATGAAGAAGGTGAATAAAATGGGTAGGAGACCCATTCCTTGCATGAATAGAGAATAAAAATCCTCTAAGTATGAAAGAGGATCATATTTGGAGCTGGATTTCACACCTCCATGTGTGAAAGGAGGTTTTTGCATACATGCTTGGCCAAGGTTGACCAAGTCAAACTGCGTCGGCATGAGTTGTAAAGCATTATGTGGAACAATGTAGGAGGGAATATTCTAGAGAGAGGAAACACTAATTCGAAGTAGGGCCCATGGAGGGAAGGCTCGTTTTTTAAAAGAGGGGCAAGGCAGCCATTGAGATTATCTTTGATCATTCTTCATTCAAGTCTAGAGACTTGTTGCTGCCTCTTGCTGTTCAGCAGAGCTGCAGTGCCTCGGGCACGAGGGAGTCCTGTTGAGGATTTCCTCTCATTCTTGAGTAGCTCATGAAGGATTACACTCCATTCCCCATATTCAGGCATTCAAGCCATAGCTTTAGCCATCTACATCAGCACAGTTTCTGCAGCAGATATTGTGCAGTGTTGTTGGGTGTTGCTGGGGAGGTTTCCACACACCATCTGGAGATTTTTTTTCAGTGGAGAGAAGTTCTATTCATTGGGAGATCAGAAATGGTGGTTCTTGACCATATCCCACCATATTTGGCATTATGCCAACCACTTTCCATCAGAGGCAGCGCAGTCCCTCTCTTAGACAACATTCTCATGGGTGATTATTTGTTGTGAGGGATTGACATCCATTTGGAGGAGAAGTCTTGGGTGAAAGGATCAACGTTTCACTTCAGATTTCCAAGGGAGGAGGATTCTTCAGTTTTTGCAGAAATTTCAGCCTTCTCCATGTATTTCCATCTCTTGAGTTGCTGTTGCCCAGCAACTCTAGCATTTCTGCAAAATGGGATTTTTGTATAGATTTAAGCCAATCCTTTTAGGGGATTGATGTTATGTATTTCAGGGGTTGAGATCTTGCTCCCCCTTCTTATTTGAGCCCATACTGATATATCATTTGTATTTCTATAATTTATGTAGCAGTTCCTCCTATAATTGCGCAGTCATGGTCCAGAGCCTTATTTATGCAGTGATGTATTTCATATTTACATGTACAGGTTTCTTGAGGTTTCTAGTGCCTTGCTTGAGTGATCATTTCCTCAAGGAGTTGTATATTTTATTGCTGCTATGATCTAATGTGATGACCATTGAGTTCTCCAACATTTCATGTGTAGATGATTCACTGGTATTTACCATTTGATGTATTTTTTATTGCTGTAGCTGCAATGTTGGGGTTATCTTAAGAGATTCCCAATCTTGTTGTATTTCCCTATTGGGGATATTGTCCCTTGAAAAAAACTCTATAGACAGAGTCTGCTAGTGGGCCAGGTAGCCTCGGGAGCTCATCCTTTTTTCAAAGGTGACAAATCCCATAAATTCCCCTTCATTCTATCTCTAGAATAGATTTTCTTTGTCGATTGACAATGTTTCTGAAAAAGGAACATTACACCTCTTTTGAGAGAAAATTCTATCATGATATTTCCTGAGAAATAAGATGCATTTCTAAACATCAAGGAAGTTGGTAATCCAAATCTAGTAATGATAAATTGATCAATAAATTTGATAATGTTCTCAAAATTGGTTACCTTTAGTGGAATTTATTCCATCCATTTAGTAAAGTAATCAGTTGTTGTAAGGATATATTTATGTTTCTTTTAAGATTGAGGAATGATCTCACTTATTATGTCCAGTCCCCATTTCTCAAATGGTTGTTCAATATTGACTGGTTGTAATGGGAATGTAGGTTTCCTTTGTCTTCCAGCAACGGTTTGACATATTTTTCATTTCCTTACATATTCGTGTGCATATTTAAACAAGGTTGGTCAGTAATAGCCAACATGCAGGATTTTATGTGCTATTGTTTCTCCTCCGAAATTTCCACCAGCTAATCCATCATGAAGTTCCTGGAACACCTTTTCTGCCTCATATTTTTCAAGGCATCTGAGTAAAATAGAATCATATTTTTTCTTGAATAAAACATCATCAATCATTTTATATTTCTTTGATTTTAGTCTCAAATCTCTTTTCTTTTTGTAACTGAGTTTCATAGGGGCATATCCATTTTAAAAAAAAAAATGAGACCAACACATTGAGAATTAGTATCATTGAGGCTTACCTGAGATATTTGAATGCCATCACCTGAATTTTCTTCTTATGGTAAGTTGGATGATCATGTTAACATTATGAAAAAACCTTGACCTCTAACAATTTTAGTTGGTCTAATTTCAACATCATATTTTTGTAATGCAGTTACCCAGTTTTCTCTTTTTTCTCCTACTTCTCTTTGCATCAGTAATTGCCTTACTGCTAAACATGGAACTATAATTTTAGTATGTGTTTTGAGGATAAATGGTCTGAAGTTTTTTATTGAATTGAAGACATAAAATGCTTGTTTTTCCACAACAGAGTAATTTAATTCGGTACCTTGTAGATTCAAACTAAAAAATGAGATGGGTGCTTCTATTTGTTGATCATTGAGTTGTGTTAAAATGAAAATATATGATGTTTCTGATGCAAATGTGTATAAAAAAAAATGATTAGAAAATTTGGGAATTTTCAGGGATGGAGAGTTAATAATAGCTTGTTTGATTAATTCAAAGGCTTCCTTTTCATTGTGACCCCATTTGAAAACCAAATTTTTCTTAATCATATTGTGTAAAGGTAAAAATATTGGTGAAAAGTTAGGGACAAACCTTTTTACAAAATTTATCTGTCCAAGGAAAGACTGCATTGATTTCTTATTATGGGGTAAAGGTATTTTTTCAATTTCCTTGACTCTTTCTAGATCAATATAAATACCTTTTTTGATACGATGAATCCTAAAAGCTTACCTTCGCTTAAGGAAAAATAATTCTTTTTTGGATTTAGTGAGATCCCCTATTTCATACTTTGTTCAAAGATCTACTTAAGGTTGTTCAAGTGGCTTCTTCTTTTCTTGGAATAAACAGTGATATCATCCAAGTAAAGAAAAATTGATTTTTTAATGATTCCTTTAAAGGTTACATTTGTAGCTCTTTGAAATGTGGCGCTTGCATTAATCAAACCAAAATGAATTTTTTGATAAGGATATGTTCCCCATTTAGTTCTGAACATGGTTTTCAATCTATCATCTATATGAACTAGGATTTGGTTATATCCTGAAAATTTATCAAGAACAGACATGAGCTCATAACCAGCTACTGACTATAGTACTTGTTCCAAGGTTGGCAGTGGAAAATTGTCTTTTTGACCTGCTTTATTAAAATTTCTAAAATCTATGCATATACAAATATCACCATTAATTTTCCTAACAGACACTAAATTGGATACCCATTTTGAATGCCTAACAGGAAATATGATTTTGGCCTTAAGAAGTTTATTCGGCTCTGTTTTGATTTGATTTTCAAGGTCTGGATGGATTTTCTTTAGTTTTTGTTGCACTGGTCTATCATTAGAGATCATCGGTATGGTGTGTTGTATAACAGAGATATCTTAAGTTTTGAGATCAGAATAATCCCAAGCAAAGATACTTTTATATTTCTTCAACAGTTGAATAAATGGTAATATTTCATCAGAGGATAGATCTATACCTAGATTGATATTCGGAGGCTTATCATAATTTCCAAGGTTTATTAATTCAAATTTCATAGTTGAACTTTGAATTTTGCATTAGTTACCTTTTTAAATCTGTCTTTGAGATCATACAAATCCTCCAATTTGACTACAACTTTGGGTATCGTATTTTCATCTTCAACGTTCTGTTCTAATTGTATGTCATGCTCATTTTCATCTATGCTTTGGTCATCATATGATCCTTATGATGTTAGAAAATTCACAATATCATAGTCATAATTGAAGACTCGTCAATTTGTGATATTATCAGGAATGGATGGTCTAAAAACTAATTCAATAGAAAATCTGTCAGGACTATATTCCTCAGATGGTATGAGTTTTGTTGCAACATTCGTTAACAGATCAACACTAGCATTTTGTAGTCTTGGTACAGGAGAAATATTAAATGCCAAAAAATGAGATGTAAGATCTTGGGCTAATGATTGATAATGTATTACAAGAGGCTCTTGAGTCAATCAAACAATTATGAAGATTTTTATTGAAAATTTCACTAGTTAAGATAAAGGGAGGTGTATGTGAATTAGATATGTCACCGATGAGGATGACATCAATAGGATTAAATTTATTTGAAGAATTTGGGGGTTTTCCCATGTATTTAGAAACCTAAGATACAAAAGTAGGAGGTAAAGGTGATACAGGAACTGAATTCAGTTCTCTATGTAACATTTTGTGTTGTTGTTTCAGTTTTCTAAGTTCATGTAATGAAATTTTTTCCCTAGTCTTCTTCATATCTTCCATAATATTATACTCCATAGTATTTGTGACTACTAGGGTCTTTGATGTAGAGGGAGGATTTGATGAAGTCGGATTTGGCTGTGAATTTTTGGGAGAGGACTTTTTATTGCTTTATTTTTTTTTAGCAGGGGGAGTTTGAGTTTTCTTATTTTGATTCAGATGATTTGTATTATCAGACCCTTTGCTTCTAGTGCTAATAGGAAAAGCTTCTTGATCTTCGTCACTTAGAAGAACAAAGTCCCACATTCCATTTAGTTCAACTATTTCTTCATCTCTAGTTTCTTCTTCTAAGTCAGACTCAGCATTAGATATGTTATTTTGTGGTTGAGAGTTAGAAGACTAATTTATCTCAAAAGATATAAATGGCCTTTTTATAGTAGAATATTCAACAACTTGTTTTTTAATTTCAATCATTTCATTAGACATGTTCTTTAACACTTTTTGCAGGCCTTCAAGATCAAAAGGATCTTTCTGGACTTTCTTTTTAGAATCATCATTGAACGACACTTTCTTATATATAATATCTTCTTGAGAGCTTTTATTTTCAAGAGAAACTATGATTTTTTCCACAGATAAGGCTTCCCCCATGTTTTGTGCTAATGTAGCTAACTACACTCTATCTAAAAAAATGGCTATATGTTAGGTCCCTATATTACTAGTATAGTCCCTTATAGTTGTTAGTGTAACCCCCTTATTGTTATTATTGTACCCCTATAACCCCCATATTGTTGCTATTGTTCCCTTAAATTATTATTGTTAGGTTGTCTAGGATTACATTGTGGCCCCACTAGGATTACTTTGTGGCCCCATGGACTCCTATATATAGAAAGGAGGTTTTGTAATTTGTATCATCCAAGAATTGTTCATTCATGTAGTGTATTGGAGGTTTCCCCCTCGAAGTGGCTTATTTGTAAGGTATTGATATCTCTTTTCTTCTATTTTTGGAGTTGGTTTCACAACATTTGGTATTAGAGCTTTGGATTCTCGGGTTTCGCTGCTCCAAACAGGTCATTGTGGAAATTTATCTATAACTATTTTTCTACGAAATTTCAGAAGCTGACATTTTTAGAGTGTGAAGCTGAAATCTTGAGGAACATCATCACAAAATTTCAAAGCTTGGCTTGAAATTTTTTGGAGATATGATCTGTGGAAGTTAGGGCTTTTTGCAGGCTCCTCAATTTCACTTAAAAAGGTCATCGCGAAATTTTTGCTATAACTTTATTTCTATGAAGGTTCAGAAGCTAAAATTGTTAGAACGCGAAGCCAAAATCCTGAGGCACATTATCGTAAAATTTCAAAGCTTGGTTCACAATATTTTTGGAGATATGATCTGTGGAATTTAGGTCTTTTTCAGACTCCCTAATTTCATCTCAAAGTGGTGATCATGGAAAATCTTCATAACTCTCTCTATGAGGATCAGATTTGGATTCTGTAAAACGTGACTAGAGGTAAACGGATTGTAGTTTCCTGTCTATAAATCTAAGAGCCAAAGGAGAAAACAGTGACACGTGGCAAGTCATACAAGTTTTCTCTACTGAACCAGTCCATAATTAGGTCATTGTGGGAGATTTGACATAACTTTGCCTTGAAGAATCCAAATCAAGTCAGACCTGTGGGATTTGAAATAAGCTTAAAAGGAATACTATAGGGCCAAATTTAAGATATTAAGGGTCTGCGAGTATAGAGATAAGTCAATTTCAATATCGAGCTCCTCAAAAGAAAGTAAAAGGTGTGTATTTGTTTTTCTGAATTGCATAAGTCATGTTTGAAGAATCAAGTTGAATTGATTCCAAGGGCATATTGTAGAACATATATTAGTATTGGATTCTCAAATGGCCCTTAAAAATAATTCAACACCCATTAAGCCTTTATAAGGCTCTAATATGACCCATGAAGACGAAGAATGGCAACTTGACATATCAAAATTACAAGATCAAGTGCAACAAATTTCTCTCTCGCAAAGAGCAACAAAAAATAACATGGAAGTTTTGAAGAAAGGCGTGGAAACTAAGATGGATGGTTTGAAGAAAGACGTGAAATATAAGATGGATGGTTTGAAGAATGGCATGGAAGCTAATATGGATGGCATGGAATCTAAGATGGATGACATGGAAGCTAAGATGGAAAACATGAAGAATGATCTAAAAGCAGACATGGAAGGTTTGACAAAGTTGATACAAGAAATGTTTCCTAATGGTGAAAAGATAGTAGAGGAAACTCATGATGAGAACAAAATAAATGTTAATCATGATTTCATAAACTATAATGTTGGAGGGAAGAACCACCATATTCCAAAAATGGATATGAAGAAGTTTGATGGAAAGGATCCTGTAACATGGATACTATAGATGGAGCAATATTTTGATCTCAATAATGTGCAAAACACACAAAAGGTACGCATTGAAACTTTACATTTAGAACAAAATACATTTGTATGGTATCCATGGCTTTGCTCCAATAAAAAAATTGTCACTTGGTCAATTTTTATGGAGGAAATGATAGAACATTATGAGGATACAAAGAGCATCACTTTCTTAAGCCAATTTATAAATCTCAAACAAAAGTGTTCAGTGGGGGAGCACATTGAGGACTTCCAAAAATTGAATATAAGGGTAACTGATATTCCAGAGGAACATAGAATTGATCTCTTCATAGGTACTTTAAAGGATAACATCCAACATGAAGTTCACGTTTTGGAACCTGATTCATTGGAGAAGGAATTCAGGTTGGAAAGAAAAAATGAATGTAAAATTATGGCGACAAGGAAGCCTACCACTCACTTCTATAAATATGGAAGTGTTGTACTCCTAGATTTCCACAACTTACAAGGTTGACACCACAAAAATTGGAAGAAAAAAGAGCAAAAGGGCTTTGCTACAGTTGTGACAGAAAATACACTAAAGGTCATAAGTGTGCTGAGAATAAATTATTTTACACAGATTGTGAAGAGGAAGAAGAAAATGAACAAGAATCTTCAAAAGAAGAGGATATACACCAGGAACCAGCCCTAGAAGAGGAAGAAACGAGTCCAACCATATCGTGTCATCCATTGGCAGGAATTACCACTCATCATACTCTCAAGATAGAAGGACATAACAAGAAGAAAAAGGTAATAGTGTTGATTGATTCAGGTAGCACCCATAATTTTATTCATTGTAAGGTAGCTAAGGAATTGAATTGTTTCCTATACCTAGCACCAGAATGTCAAGTGATGGTTGCAAATGGAGGAACTATAAATTTCTCTGGAAAATGCCATAATATCAAGCTAACCATGGGGGAATATGTATTGAATAGTCCAATGCTTTCCATTCCTATGGGAGGTGCTGATGTTGTACTAGGAGTATAATGGTTACAATATTTGGGGACGGTAGCTTTTAATTTTCAAGAACTTTTCTTGAAATTTTTTTCAGAAGGAAAGGAAGTCGAATTACGGGGTATTGAAGGGAAGCCAGGAAGGATAATAAGCTCTAATGTCATGAAAAAGCTTCTAAAGAAAGAACGAGGCGTAATTGCACAATTATGCTCACTAGAAGTTCCGACATCAAAATCATCTATTTCTGCAGATCTCCAACAAGTCTTGGACAATCATTCCAAGGTGTTTGAAACTCCCAAAGGAATCCCACCTATTCGTGATCATGATCATGCTATTCATTTGATTCCAGGAAGTGTTCCTCCAAACATCGGGCCTTATAGATATCCTTATGTCCAAAAGAGCGAAATTGAACGTATGATTGCAGAAATGTTAGAGGCAGGTATAATTCAACCTAGTCAAAGTTCTTTCTCTGCTCCTGTAGTATTGGTACACAAGGATGGATCATGGCGAATGTGTCTGGATTATAGGGAGCTCAATAAGCTCACCATTAAAGATAAATTTCACATTCCTGTGATTTATGAATTATTGGATGAATTACATGGAGCAATTTATTTTACCAAGTTGGATCTTCGTTCAGGATATCATCAAATTAGAATGAAGACTGAAGATATTCCAAAAAAAACATTTCGAACTCATGAGGGTCATTATGAATTTTTGGTCATGCCTTTTGGCCTTACCAATGCACCTTCTACATTTCAAGGGTTAATGAATTCCATTTTCAAACCCTTCCTTAGAAATTTTTTGCTAGTATTTTTTGATGATATACTAATCTACAGCAGGTCTTGGAAGGATCATGTTCAACATGTTGACAGGGTGCTCAAACTACTGTAGGAGAAACAATTATATGAAAAAACATCCAAATGTTTATTTTCAATACAAGAGATGGAATATCTGGGTCATATTGTATCTCACGAGGGTGTTAAGGTATACCCTAACAAAATTAAAGCCATTAAGGAATGAAAATTCCCCACAACCATAAAGCAGTTGCGAGTATTTCTTGGGTTAACAAGGTATTATCGCAAGTTTGTTAAGAATTATGGGAGAATAACATCACCTCTAACAACATTATTGAAGAAAGATGAATTTTCATGGACTCCTGAAGCAACTAAGGCCTTTGAACATCTTAAAGAGGAAATTTGACTAGCACCGGTCTTAGCTATGCCAGACTTCACAAAAACCTTTATTTTGGAATGTGATGCCTCAAGAAATGGAATTGGTGTTGTTTTAATGCAAGAAGGAAGACCCATTTCTTTTGAAATTCATCCAATCAAAGGAAAGTACTTATAGAAACCTATTTATGAGAAGGAAATGTTAGCAATACTGCATGCACTAAAGAAATGGTGAACTTACCTAATGGGAAGACACTTCAAGGTAAAAACTGGTCATGATAGTCTTAAATACTTTTTGGAACAAATAATATGTTCAGAAGAGCAACAAAAATGGGTCACAAATATTTTAGGTTATGACTTTGAAATAATCTACAAAAAAGGGAAGCTAAATGTTGTTGCAGATACACTCTCAAGAAAGAATGAAGAGGTGGAAGTGTTGCTTTGTGCCATTTCTATTATCCAACCAGATTGGATAACTGAAGCAAGAGATGAATGGAAGAAGGAAGAAGAAGTGTGGACACTAATTTAAAAGTTGTAGCAAGATCCTAGTACATCTGATACATTTAGTTGGAAAAATGATTCCTTATGGTACAAAGATCTCTTATATCTTTGTAAGAATTCCCAACTAAAACAAAATATTCTTTTAGAATTGCACACTTCTCCTTTAGGAGGACACTCAGGATTTTTAAAAACTTACCACAGGTTGAAGAAAGATTTTTTTTGGGATGGCCTTAAATTAAAAACTTACCACAGGGTGAAGAAAGAATTTCTTTGGGATGGCCTTAAATATGATATTCAAGAGTTTATGGTGGAATGTTTGGTTTTCCAGTAGAATAAAGTTGAGACAATTAAGACCCCGAGTCTTCTACAACCTTTATCCATTCCAAGTCAATGTTGGGAGGATATTTCAATGGATTTTATCACAAGTTTACCTAAGTCTGAAGGAAAGAGTGTCATCATGGTGGTAGTTGATAGAGGTACCAACACACTTTTGTGTATTATCTCATCCATTTAAAGCAAGTACAGTTGCTACGATATTTATGGACACAATTCAAAAGCTACATGGAAACCCAAGGGTTATTGTGAGCGACAAAGATCCCATTTTTACTAGAAATTTTTGGATGGAGTTATTTTCTTGTTTGGGTACTCAATTAGCTCATAGCTCATCTTATCATCATCAATCCGATGGTCAAACTGAGATAGTAAATAAATTTTTGGAAGGATATATTCATTGTTTTGTATCTTATAAAAAAACACAATGGGTCAAGTGGTTACCTCTCGCTGAATGGTGGTATAACACTTCCTTCCATACTGCAGCAAAATTCACCCCATTTATGGCACTTTATGGATATCATCCACCATCCATCATATCATCTTTAAGATAAAATTTGAAGGTTAAAGTAGTGGAAGATTACATCGAGCATCAACAAGAAGTTCTCCAACTCTTAAAGGATAACTTGGATTTGGCACAAAATCGAATGCAACAATAGGCAGATCAACATCGCAGCGAGAGAAGTTTTGATGTAGGAGACTGGGTATTTTTACAGCTACAACCATACAAACAAATGTCCCTCAATGAAGCTAAGAAGGATAATAAATTATCACCAAAGTACTATGGTCCTTACAAGGTGCTGCAAAAGATTGGTACTATCGCATACAAATTGGAGCTTCCTGCTTCTTCACGAGTGCATCTAGTTTTCCATGTTTCATGCTTAAAGAAGGTTATAGGTGAAAATATTCCAATTCAAACAATATTGCCAAAACTTGATGAGGAAGGAAAAATCATATTACCTGAAGTGGTCATAGAAATAAGAACTTGACAGCTACAGAATCGATCAATTTCATAGTATGTCATCAAGTGGAATAACTTTCGTACTGAAGATTCTACATGGGAGGATGAGAATTTTATACAGAAGCACCCAAAGCTACTCAAGCATTGAGGCCAATACTTTTTTGAAGGAGAGGGGCATGTTAGGTCCCTATATTACTAGTATAGTCCCTTATTGTTGTTAGTGTAACCTCCTTATTGTTATTATTGTACCCCTGTAACCCCCATATTGTTATTATTGTGCCCTTAAATTATTATTGTTAGGTCGGCTAGGATTAATTGTGGCCCCACTAGGATTACATTGTGGCCCCATGGAATCCTATATATAGAAAGGAGGTTTTGTAATTTGTGTCATCCAAGAATTGTTCATTCATGTAATGTATTGGAGGTTTCCCCCTCAAAGTGGCTTATTTCTAAGGTGTTAACATCTCTTTTCTTCTATTTTTGGAGTTGGTTTCACAACACTATATTAGAGGGAAGAGAAGATATATACCACTAAATTTGAACATCAGCACCAGGAGCTGATGTAGTGGGGATTTTATTGAGTAATTTATTGAATCTATAATTTAAGTCTTTAATCTTTTCTCCCATTTTAGCCTTGAGATTGGATAATTCATTGATGAGTGATGCAATGGTTCTATCATCTTCAAACTTAGCTACGAATTGTTGTTCCAAGATATCCCGACTATTTATAGAGTGAGGCGGTAATGAAAAATACCAGGATCCTACATATCCTATAAGAGTATATGGGAATAATCTAACCACACAATCCTATTAAGTGACTTATTTTAAATTTATGGCTAACATATAGTTGTGGAGATGTTCTTCTGCTAGTAGACCAACATCATGATTAAATTAGGGCAACCATGTTTCAGGATGTTTAGGAAGAGGTTGAAGAAGAAATGGAATTGATACAACACTTGGATTATTCCATGTTTGGATTTGTGGTGGTGGTTGTTGTCCTTCCATGATGATACGAGTATGCATGAATGAATATATGAGAAGGATGTGAGTTGAAGAAGAGGCAGGCTGACTACTAAACTAGAAGAACTAGTACCAGTAATTAGAATGAGAGCTATTTAAATGTGTGGAGGGAATGAATGGATTTGAGATGGATAATTGGATAAAACCTCACTAATATATTTTTGTGATTTGGATTGCATTGTATTCTTTCGAAGAGAAGTAATGGGAAATTCGAAAGGAGGAATTCCAATTTTATCACTTAGAGAACGAGTGAAGATTCATCTAGGTTGTAAAATAGATGAAACACTTTCTTCAGATGGTTGAGAAATTACAGGTTTTTCAACTAAAATAGAGATTTGTTCTAACTTCTCTATTAAAGTCTAAAATTCTGATGATTCGGATTTATAATTGGAATAAAGTAATCTCTAGGATCTAATAGGAGATTTTGGCGAATATTGTTCAATTTCCGATCTTAAAATAGTAGTTCTAGATGGGGATCTAGAAGTTGGAGGAGATATAAAGGGAGAACAAATATTAGGATGGCTTCTTTATTTTTTATTGGTTTTCCTTGCCATTCACAATTGGCCCTCCTTCTAGCACCAAAATGTTGAAGCCCTGGAATATCATTGCAACAACATGGGGGATAAGCACCAAGTCCCAACCTTAAAAGTAACTCCTTTTCCATTTGGTATAGTGGCTCCAACTGGGGATAATGGGACAAGCTTCCCATAAAACAATTTATATGATGATGATGGGTTTGATACAAGGTGAAAAGGAAAATTATTTTAAATTAATGGACATAATCTATTTAAGTAACAAACACATGCATCTATTTAATCTAATATTTAACTTAATCTATACCCGGGAATAAATTAACTTACGCGATCTACAAAGATATCTTAAAGAAAAATATAATAAAATCCATTCAATCACTAAAAGAGATGAAACTATTTAAAGATAATTATTTTTACTAAATAGTTAGGCAAAACAATTGTGAAACTATAACGCATATATCGATTGATTATATACTCAACAAGGAATAACAGCTAAACATCATGCAATAGTGTTGTAATGAAAAACTATAATCCAAATATCATATACAATACAATATAAAGAAATTTTATTGCTAAATCATAAATAGAACTCAATCGTAAATATGATAGTACCAGTTATGAGAGGTTATATTCATGAAATCAGCAACGTTGACCTTCTCTTCTTTTCGACCAAATACACTCTAAGAGTATAGAAATGCAAATTCAGTAGAGTATGCTTCAATATTCAAGAAAATCAAGATTTTTTTGCATGAATTTCATCAAAAGAATCACAAAAGTACATAAATGAAAGATTTTTCAAAGTGTTTTTGATAAAATGTTGGACCCCTCTCTAAATGTTGGCAATATGATTCTTATGATTTCATATGTTTTCCTTGAGGGAAACTCTCTTGGAAATCATGAAGTATATGAATTATGGAGAAACACAGTGGTTTTTGCAAAATATCTAGCAAAAGAAAAGTATAAGTCCAACATAATATGGTCAATATTCATAATTGAAGGTTCTATATGCGATTTTGTTTAGGAAAAGTTGTGTATACACGCGGAAAAAGAACGATCCAAGTCGTGTATTCCTTTTGCGCTCTAAAATTATGATACCAGGGGGCATTACCATGGTTTTAGCCCATAATATTGAGCACAGTTTCGTCTATTTGATTCCATCCAAGAATACCATCGACACTTGTGTGGTTTTGGCTCATGGTATTGCTAAAGGCTAAACCTATATAAGGAGAAGAAGATCATCGTGAAAAGGATCTGTAGGTTTAAGGGTTTTAACTGAATACTTCACTCTAAAGTATATATGTATGGAATGGGTTTTGTTTGTTGGTAGATCTGAAATCATGATGCACTCATGGATACAATGATGAACTAGGATCTCTAGACCTGAAATGACTATGTATTTGCTTGATATAATGGTGATATGTTTAGATATGTGACCTAGAGCATGATTACTGAAGTGAAGAAAAAAAAAATTTGGGTAAGTCTATAGATCTGAAACTTTCTACTGTCTTGAATATTCACAAATCTATAACTTGGTTTGACATGGTGAAAGTGCGTATACACGCAGTTTTGTTTCATCAAAAGTGCATATGGAATTCAAAATTTTCAGAAGCTTGATGGAGAGGGTATATGTTTATTGCTACTATATTTCTGATGTCTGTTAATGAAGCATTCATGTAGATATGGTTGTTTGAATACTGTATATGATGCTAATTGAATATGTACAAATATGATCAATGAGTGATTAAATATGATTGATGATGTTGAATGAACAAGTGTTCGGAAAATATGAAAAGATATATTATTGAAAGCTTGAGATTTGTTTCTGAGTCTGATCGGATTCTGGAAATTCAGTATTCATAGATCTATACACAGGTTGGTGTGTAGGAAAGAACGTATAGACGCACGTAACAGTGAAGTGAAGTAGCGTATGAATTTAATGTGGTAAATTATGAATGTTGAAAGTATTTTTGCATGTTGATTCAGAAGTTTGGGTTTATTACTGTGTTCTAGTTTCAGTGATCTCACTGATGTTGTTTAAAGTTTGGGTTGTGGCTATTGGTGTTGATCTATATATATTGATTTGAGTTGAAGTTGTTGGATCCAGTGTGAAAATTGATGAAACATGGTTTGCAGTAGGTCTCAGGGTTTAAGCCTTCAGTATGGAAGTAGAATTTTCTTGCCAGTAGAAGATGGTGTTTTGATCAGGGAGTTGTAAGATCCCTTCTAGTAGTGGCTAGTAAACGACATCAGGGGGTTGGAGCTCCCTTCCAGTAGCAGCTAGAGAACGAGAGAAGGTTGCAGCCTTCTTTAGGTAGTTGTCTGCGTACTGATATGAGTTTGCATCAGTACAAATATTGTAAGAATATTTCTATATAATAAAAAATGAAGATGGAGATGAAAATACCGGTGGTTTTATCCCGACTTGGGTTTTCACCTTAAATCTTGGTGTTCATGTGTGATTCTCTTGTGTGGTGATTTATTCTGTTATTACTGCACATGTTTACTGCTTAACTATCTGATGCATAACTGAAGATCTGGGCTAAATAATGTTTTTGAATAATTATCTGAACAGTAAAGTTATTTTTGTATACGCAAGTTTCTGCTGGGATAACCGCATACATACACTATTTTGGTTAATCAAATTCGCGTATAGAAATATATAAAAGAATAGGTAAAAGATTGTGATTTTTGAAAATAATGATTCACCCCCCCCCCCCCTCAGTATTTTTCCCAACAATTGGTATCAAAACAGGTTCTTCTATAGAAGCTTAATATCTAGAAGGAAGATCATCCAAGATGAGAAATCAAGATGGGACAACATCTATCAGATCCCCACTCTTCAATGGAAAGAATTTAATATTCTGGAAGACAAGGACAAGATCCTATCTTCAGTCTCTTGGAGAATATGTATGGGATATAGTTGAAGGCATTTATCAATATCCAGCCTTAGTTCCAGCAGATCCAACAACAAAGAAAAACTATGAAACTAAGGCAAAGGATGTCAATGCATTATCGGGGAGTCTGACTAAATTTGAATTTGTCAAAGTTAGGCAGTTGAATACAACAAAGGATATATTGGACAAAACTATTCTAAGCTACAAAGGTGATTCCAAGGTAAAAAGTGCTAAACTCCAAACTCTCAGAATTCAATATAAAAACTCAGAATGCATAGTGATGAAAGCATTTCTAGTTTCTTCTTACACCTAGATGAGATCATAAATTGTATGAGAAATATGGGTGAATATATAAATGACACCACTCTAGTAGAAAAGGTTTTAAGATCTCTAACTCCTAAATTCAATTCAAAAGTGTCTGCCATTTAAGAGAAACAGGATATTCAAACTCTTACTATTGTTCAACTTCATGGGATTCTGACTGCGTGTGAAATGAGGAAAGGAGGTCCTTCTGAAGTCAAAGAAGATGCTTTTAGAGCTACTACAAAAGGCAAGGAAATGGAAGAACAAGAAGGATCAGGGTATGTATCAGAAGAATATGAGATAAATTTTGTAAAGAAACTTCAACTTGGCATTGGAAGGTTCAGAGGTAAGCTTCCTTTCAAATTCTTTTCTTGTGGAAGAGTTGGTCATTATGCTACTAAATGTCCTCATAAAGATAATCATGAAAAAGGAATGGAATTATCAAAAGGTAATAAGAAATGTTTCATCAATAGAAAAAGCTATTATACTCATGAAGATAGTGATGGTCTATCAAATAGTGAAGAAGAATAATCTGATCAAGATATTAGACTACTCATGGCATTTGAAAAAGGCTCTAGTGAGACTAAAGATACTTTTATGGATGCCTTAGAAGAAAATGATTTTCTTGAAGAAATCAATCAACTTAAAATATGTTTGGAAGAAAAAAAAAATATCCATAGATACTCTAAAAAATCAGCTTATAGAAAAGGAGAAGCACAATGAGAAATTAGAATGTGAAATAGTAAGTCTAAGAAAGGAAATTGAGAAATTGAAAACTTTAAATCTTATATTTTATAAAGGATCTAAAACCTTAGATGAAATTATCAAGGTACAACACTCTCCTCTTGTAAAGACAGGTCTTGGATATATCAAATAATCTTCTCAGTCTTCAGCACTAGCTATCGAAATGCAGCTAAAGCTAGCCAACAAAATTTCGTCACTCAGCAAAAGAACAAAATAATTATCAGGTAAAGCATGAACACTTCAATTCAAGGATGAAAAATAACAAGAATATTAGTCAACAAGTAAACATAAATAGAAGGGGCCATGATCACATAAATTTACTCTTTAATGGACAATGTTTCTCACGTCATAATTTTGGTCATAAAGCTGCTCAATGTGTTGCATACAAAACCATCATAACCAGAGAAGTAAAAAAGCAAAGAAATGAGACTGGAATAAAGAATACTTATAACAAATTTTCTCCTATTCAAGATGAAATTGAATGTTCTTATTGCGATAACTTTGGACATGAAGAATCTGAATGCAGGAGCAAACTCCAGCCAAAAGAAAATATACCCACAAACTCCAAGGTATGGAGAAAGAAGGACTTACAAGTTGAAAGTTGTGGCATAGCTTTATTTGCAGAAGGAGAATAAAATCAATGGTACATTGATAACAGATGTTCAAAACACATGACTGGTGATAAAAATAAACTTCTTTCATACAATGCATTAGAAAAGGAAAAGAATGTTACTTTTGGAAATGACTCTCCTGCTATCACTAAGGGTAAAGGTTCCGTGTTTCTAAAAGAAAAGGTTAAAGCTAACAATGTTATGTATGTGGATGGATTAAAGCATAAATTTTTGAGTTTAAGTCAAATGTGTGATCAAGGAAATGAAGTTGTCTTTAGTTCAAAAGAATGTGTAGTTTGTGAACTTGACATAGGAAAAACCGTAATAAAAGGAACTAGAAATCCAAGCAATCTGTATATATTGAAAGGTGTCCAAGAACAATGCTATTTAGGTAAATCTACAGAAAATTGTTTATGGCACAGAATATTGGGACATTTGATCTTCTCTCAAATAAGAAAATCTAGTAGACTCAAAGTTGTTTGTGATCTACCCAACATCACTCCACCTGAAAGTACCATATACAAGTCATGCCAATTTGGTAAGAAAAATAGGGTGAAATTTAATGCCAAATAAATATTAGTAAGTAATCCTCTTGAACTTATACATATTGATCTATGTGGTCCTATAAGGAAAAAATGACCTCGTGGAGAACAATACTATATCCTATTTATTAATGAATTTTATAGAATGTGTTGGATTGGATTATTGAAACATAAAGATGAAGAGTTTGAAAATTTTAAGATATTCAAAGCTTTGGTTCAAAATGAATTAGATCTAAAAATCAAATGTCTTATATCCGATCGAGGAGGAGAATACATATCAGATGAATTATTTTATTTCTATTAACAATATGGCATGAAAAGACAGTTTTTTGTAGCTGGAATTCCACAACAAAATGGCATGGCAGAAAGAATGAATAGAATAGTTCAGAAAATGGCTCGTGCTATGCTGGATGAATCTAGAACTCCCAATACCTTTTGGGGAGAAGCAGCGGACACTACTGTAAATATTCTCAACAAGGCTCATATCTGTGTGAACAGTGATAAAAATCCTTATGAGCTTTAGTATGGTAGTCTTCCTATAGTGAAACATTTTAGATTTTTTGGAAGAAAATGTTTTATCAAGAAAAATGATGAAAAACTTGGTAAGTTTGTGCCTAGAGAAGATGAAGGAATATTTCTTGGTTGCTCTTCTAGAAGTAAAGCATATAAATTTTACAATAAAATACTTTGGAATATTTTTTAATGTATTGATGTCGTAATTGATGAGTCTCTCACAGCTCCAAAAATGGAAATAACAACAAAAAATGAAGATGATGATGATGTATATTTTCCCTCATCAAATAACAAAAATATAGGAGGAGAACCCAATGAAGCACTAGAAGAAGATATATCAGAAAAGGCTCCATCTAGGTATGTTCAAAAGCATCATCCAGAATCTCAAATATTGGGAGAAAAGGGACCAGGTGTCCAAACAAGAAGAACTCTTATAGGATCCCCTATTTATCTGGCATTCTTATCCACTATTGAACCACAAAATGTAAATCAATCTAGTAAAGATGAATTCTAGATTCAGACCATGAATGAATAACTTGATCAGATTGAAAAGAATCATACTTGGGAATTGGTTCCAAGACCTCATGATAAAATTTTATTGGAATAAAATGGATATTCAAAAATAAGTTAAATGAAAATGGAGATGTTATTAGAATAAAAGCTAGACTTATTTGTAAAGGGAATGCTCAACAAGAAGGTATAGACTTTGAAGAAACATTTGCACCTATAGCCAGACTTGAAGCCATAAGAATATTTATTGCCTTTTCAAGTTTTCAACAGTTCAAAGTTTATCAAATGGATGTAAAATATGCTTTCTTGAATGGTGATCTAAAAGAAGAAATTTATATAGAACAACCATAAGGATTCATTCAGGGAAACGATGAAAAACTTGTTTACAAACTCAAAAAGGCTCTATATGGTCTCAAACAGGCCCCTCGGGAAAGGTACTATTCTTGAAAAATATCTTCAAAAACAAGGTTTCACAAAAGGATCTGCTGACAGTAACTTATACACAAAAATTGAGAATGATAAACTCTTAATTATTGTTGTGTATGTTGATGACATCATTTTTGCGAGTGATGAAGAGTCCATGAGTCAGAAATTTTCTTATGTTATGAAGAAAGGATTTGAAATGTCATTACTTGGGGAACTAACATATTTTATTGGCTTACAAGTGCAACATGCAACAGATGGCATATTTCTATCAGAAGCAAAATATCTCAAGAAAATCTTGAAGAAGTATGGGATGCAAGACTGCAAACCTGTAAGCACTCCAATGGTAACTAGATGTAACCTCAATTCTCATGATGATTCTCCCATGGTAAATCAACCAGAGTATAAATCTATAATTTGAAGTTTTCTTTATCTGACTGGGATTAGACTAGACATTATGCATGTAGTTGATATTGTTGGACGATTCCAAGATAATACGAAGGAGTCAGACCTTTAGGGTGTAAAAACAATATTCAAATATCTACAAGGGACTCAAGACTTTGGTCTATGGTATCCAAATAATGTTGATATTACTCTTCATGCTTATATAGATGCATAATGGGCTGGAAATGTTGATGATCAAAAAATCACTAGTGGTGGTGCATTCTATATGGATCCTCGATCAGTATGTTGGTTCAATAAGAAACAGAGTTCCATTGCTTTATCTACAACATAAGCAGAATATGTGGCTGCCACATCATGTTGCACACAAATTCTTTGGATGATGCAGACATTACAAGATATTCAAATTAAATTTTCTCCTCCCATCTCCATCTTATGTGATAATACAAGTTCCATCCGTATCTTGAAAAATCATGTTATGCATTCCAAGACCAAGCACATTCCTATCAAGTATCACTTCTTATGAGAACAAGTGCTTGAGAAAAAGGTTAAATTGGAGTATGTTCCCTCCAAAGAACAAGTTATTGATATATTTACTGAACCTCTTCCTAGGGAAGCATTTGAATATCTCATACAGAAGTTGGGAGTTATCTCTGCCTCACTTATCAAATCTGCTTGATTTTAGAAGATTAAATGTGGTACACAAGTTTCATGAAGACAAGTCACGTATATACACGAGTTTCTGTGTATACAGCCACATATGGTTTTTGCTAACAGAAAATATATGGGTCAGTTTTCATAATAGTCTGTGGTATTGATGGGTAAAATCTATTGTTTTGGTATTAATATTACATTTCCTTTATTTGATATTTATCTCCTTGATGAAGATGCTTTGATGAATTGATTATTGAAGGTGTTCAGGATGCACAAGTTTAGGGGGAGCATTTGCCTTGCTAAAAATATTGCATTGTTGGCACTATGTTGGTTGTTGTTATGATCTCTTGTTTGAGATTCTTTTGTCTTGGCTTTAAAAATTAATATTTGTAATTTGATATAAAGGTCATGTTGAGACCTCTCATGTAACGATTTTCATGTTCAAATTTGTAAACCCACTTGGTTGGGTAGTTGAGTTAATATTTAAATCCACTCAGTTGGATCCTTGATGTAATTTTGTGTCCTTGATGATAGGAAAGGTCATACTTTGTTGAGTTAAAGAGTGATGTATTTTATTGAAAATCTGAAGCGTCCTCATGTGCTCAGGGGGAGCACAATTGTCCGCCCTTTGCTCTTTATGTCAAAGGGGGAGAGTATTTGGTGTTTGAATAATTTTTATGTATCTACAGGTTGTGGTGATCAAACTCTAACATGGTTGCCATCAAGTCCAAAGGGGGAGATTGTTGGCAATATGATTCTTATGATTGCATATGTTGTCCTTGATGGAAACTCTCTTGAAAATGATGAAGTATATGACTTCTGGAGAAACACAGTGGTTTTTGCAGAAGGTCCAGTAGAATAAAGTATAAGTCCAACAAAAGATGGTTAATATTCATAATTGAAGGTTCTATATGCGAGTTCGTGCAGGCCAAGTTGAGTATGCACGAGGACAAGAAAGATCAAATTCGTGTATGCCTTTTGCGCTCTAAAATTATGATACTAGGGGGCATCACCATGGCTTTAGTCCACAATATTGACTGCATTGTCGTCTATTTGATTCCATCCAAGAATGCCATCAGCCCTTCTGTGGTTTTGGCTCATGGTATTGATAAAGGATAAACCTATATAAGGAGAAGAAGATCATAGTGCAAAGGGTGTGCAGGTGTAATGATTTTAACTGAATACTTCACTCTAAAGTATATCTGTATGAAATGAGTTTTGCTTATTGGTAGATCTGAAATAATGATGCACACATGGATACAATGATTAATCAGGATCTCTATCCCTGAAATGACTATGTATTTTCTTGATCTATTGGTGATATGTTTAGATCTATGACTTGGTGCATGATTATTGAAGTGAACAAAAAAAAAATCTGTGTAAGTCTATAGATCTGAAACTTTCTACAGTCTTGAATATTCACATATCTATAAGTTGGTTCTCCATGGTGAAAGTGCATATACACATGGGTTTGTTTAATCAAAAGCACGTATGGAAGTCAGGGTTTTATGAAGCTTTATGGAGAGGGTATATGTTTATTGATACTATATTTCTATTGTCTGTCAATGAAGTCTTCATGTAGATCTGGGTTGTTTGAATATTGTACATGCTGCTAATTGAATATGTACAAAGATGATCAATGAGTGATTAAATATCATTGATGATTCTGACTGAATAAGTGTTCTGCAAATATGAAAATATATATGATTTAAAGCTTGAGATCTATTTGTGAGTCTGATAAGATTATGGAAATTCAGTATTCACAGATCTATACGCAGGTTGGTGTGTAGGAAAGCATGTATACATGCAGGTAATAGTGAAGTGAAGTAGCATATACATTTAATGTGGTAAATGATGAAGGTTGAAATTATTTCTGCATGTTGATTCAGAAGTCTGGGTTTATTACCGTGTTCTGGTTTCAGTGATCTCACTGATGTTGGTTAAATTTTGGGTTGTGGATATTCGTGTTGATCTATATATATTGAGTTGCGTTGAATTTATTGGATCTAGTGTGAAAATTGATGAAACATGGTCTGTCTGAGGGTTGAAGCCTTCAGTATGGAAGTAGAAGTTGGTGTTCTGATTAGGGGGTTGTAAGCTCCCTTCCAGTAATGGCTGGTAAATGTGATCAGGGGGTTGGAGCTCCCTTCTAGTAGTAGTTGGAGAATGAGAGAAGGTTGCAACCTTCTTTAGGGAGTTGCCTGCGTACTGATATGAGTCTGCATCAGTAAAAATATTGTAAGTAGTTTTCTATATAATAAACATTGAAGACAAAGATGACAACAATGGTGGTTTTCTCCCAACTTGGGTTTCCACCTTAAATCTTGGTGTTCATGTGTGATGGTTTATTATGTTATTACTACACATCTTTACTACTTAACTATCTGATTCATAACTGATGATATAGGATAAATAATGTTTATGAATAATTATCTAAACAGTAAATTTATTTTGGTATATGCAAGTTTCTGTTGGGATAGCCACATACATACGCTAGTTTGGCTAATCAAAGTTGCGAATAGAAATTTGTAAAAGAAAAGGTAAAAGATTGTGATTTTTGAAAATACCAATTCACACCACCCCCCGCACTCTCAATATTTTTCCCAACAATTTGTATCAGATAAGGTCCTTCTATAGAATCTTAATCGCTAGAAGGAATATCATCCAAGATGAGCAATCAAGATGGGAAAACATCTATCAGACCCCCACTCTTCAACGGAAATAATTTAATCTTCTAGAAGACAAGGACAAGATCCTATATTCAATGTCTTGGAGAATTTTTATGGGCTATAGTTGAAGGTGGTTATGAATATCCAGCCTAAGTTCCAACATATCCAGCAGCAAGGAAAAAATATGAAACTAATGCAAATGTTGTTAATGCATTATTAGGGAGTCTGACATGTTTACTGCTTAACTATCTGATGCATAACTAATGATCTGTGCTAAAGATTGTTTCTTAATAATTATCTGAACAGTAAATTTATTTTGTTATACGAAAGTTTCTGTTGGGATAACCAAGTACATATTCTTGTTTGGCTAATCAAAGTCATGTATAGAAATCTATAAGAGAAAAGGAAAAATATTGTGATTTTTTAAAACACTGATTCACCACCCCCTGTTAGTATTTTTCCCAACACTAAATGCATGAGAGAGGTTTAAATAATGTTACACATGTATCAAAAATAGAATATTACATAAAAGCTGAGGAGGTTTCAAAAAACCTTCCTCAGAATAATGAAAATAAAAGATAAAAAATAAAAGAAATATAATGACGTGCTTGATCAGGTTGAATGATCCTTATTTTCCATTGATATTTTGAGTTCGCATATATCCAACATGGTTTCACTTGGGATGGCGGGTCGAATTTGGATCTTAGTTGTCCCATGAATACAACATCAGAGAGAGGTGGCACCATCTTTTGAGTGGAATTGGTTAGACAACGTAAAGCCATCTGCTGACTGTATGGTTTTACTAGAAACTGCTAATAAGATTCATGATCAAGCTCGGATAGCTTCTTAACTACTTCAATTTGATTTTTGGTGGTTTCCTTCCACTGTCCCTCTAATTTTTTGATATCAGGGAAAAAATCCAGGATTACATTCTTTAATTAGATTAATATTATAAATATTTTCATTCACAACTTCAATTATTTTAGTTTCTATATCATTTTCTCTAGTTTTTTCACTTTCTTCTTGTTTTAATTGCATGTCCCAATCTGTAAATATAATATCTCTGTGGGATTCTTCAATCTTCGACAAATCAACTTTCCTTCGTTCCTCGAATTCTTGCGACGAGATAAACTCTAAGATATTCTTATCAAACTCTTCATATTCCAGTCTCTGATCAACCATTTGAGGGACTAATGTATCACTTGTTTCACAATATGGTTTGATCATTGAGATTCTTTGACACAATATTTCTTGTTGTTTTGATAATTGAGTATTTAGCTCAAGTGTTTCTTTGATGAATTATTCTGTCTGATGCTGATTTATGAGTTTATCTACTTCAATTTGTATTAGCTAAATCTGTGTATCCTTTTCTATAATGCTTGCCTAGTGCTGTAACTTCATTTGCTCAAAATAATTCTGAAATTTTATCATCTACAACTCTGTTTTTCTTAATGACATTCTTCCTTTCATGTTCAATTTGTTGCTCTAACAACTGAATTATTGCATATTTATCTTTAAGAAGAATACTAACTTTTGTTGCCTTATCAATTATAGATGTTGCATAAGCACCTAAGAATTGTGATAACCTTGTCAAATTTTCTGATGGATCAATGGGGTTGTCTTTCCATACAACCTCCATTGATTCATTCTTTGGAGTTGTTGCTGATAAATCAAGCTTTATTTTCTTTCTCTATCTTCTTACCATTTCTTTGTGTGCTAGACTATAAAATATATCCAAAGGGGGTATCTCTTCAATTCTCAAAACAATTTGTGATGTTAGGTAGGAGGGGATTATTTCAGCATCTTCTTCTGAATTTTCAACTTGTAAGTTCTATTTAGTAGTTTGAAAATAAGAAGATCCTTCCATTCCTCTATCTATTGGTGGTAGCTGGAGATTTTCTTTGAAATATTCCCATTATTTGTCCATGTTATCTATTATGATTATTTGTGTCTAATCCTGTGTAGAATTAATGTCCAATTGTTCTTCAAGTGAGGTTTCTTTGGTTGTTTCTTCATTATTTCTTTCTATATTCTTCTCAAAACTTTCCTTAGGGTCTTCTTCTTGATTTTGAGACTGATGCTTAGAAATTTATGAACCTTGACTTGATTTCTCTAGTGATTCTTAATCAAAATTGTGATCAACATTTTCTTCTAAACTTGTTGGGAGTAGGTTCTCCTGTTTCCTCAATCTGCAATAGGTCTAGCGGAACCTTTGTCAATATTTTTTTTTTGTAAATATGAAAATGATTGAGGACAACTAGAGTTAATTTGATTGAAATAAAATGCAAGACTTGTGAGAAAGTCTCGGCCTTTTCAAATAGGTCATCAAATTCATATTTCTCATGCATGAACTGTCTAATTTTAACCAAACCAATAAAGTCTCGACTCCCTTCCATCATAGCCAGAATCAAGCATGTAATATTTTTCACCTCTTTAATTGTGTTTCCAAAATCAAACAAGGCCAAATAACCACATTGTACCAGAAAAGTTGGCTAGATAGATTTCTTCGCGTCTTTTAGGTTTTTGGTAAGACCTTTCCCTACTGTTTGTTATGAAATTTCTCTCACCAATATCTTATCTGGAACATAATAAGGAAGAACATGGGGAGCAAAAATACTCCCAAAAGCTCTGATATCAGTATGATACACATGGATAGGAGTAGGTTCTTTTAGAGTCCAATTCTAACCCATATTAGGAAATTTCGTACTAAAATAGATGGCATCCATCACATAAGCACTCATAAAAAATGGAGGGATGACCCAAGTAGAGACAACTCTATACTATATATACTTTTTTATAGCCATAGCCAAATTTTAGGATAAAGTGTTACCCCAATTCATAATTTTGGAGTCGACAGTTGCATCAATTAATGGAATCCATTCCATAGAAAACTTGGTACTATCAACTTTCCCAAAAAGCTTACACATCATAGCAACTACATAACTATGTGAAGCTAACAGTGGTGCAATTGGGTACATACCATTTTTCTCCCATTTGAATTTTCTAGAGTCAGACCTCTAAGTATGCATGGTATCTATTGGGTCTTCATTCTCTTTTGCGAATTGCTCTATAAAAGCTCTATCATAGCCCTTTTGAGGTTCTGGCAGATGATTCATTCTATGCGAATTATCTACAGAAAATGACCCCATGACATCTTGTCTTGAATTCTTGAATGTCTTGTCTAAGATATATACATTGTAGATAATCCACTTCACTATATCTATATATGGCATGATTTTAGGTCTTGCAACTATTCTGTGTAAGAAAGAACATGCTGCTTCAAAATAGGAAGCTCCAGATGAGACTTTAGTGCCAGTCGTTGCTCCAACTACTAGCACCTTTGGATTTTCGTCCTCTAACATATTATACATGGCTTCCCATGACGTAGCTTGTTGCATGTAGTATCACTAAATAGGGGCAGCATGTCTGAATCCTCAAATGCAGAAGAATCTGCTGATTTTTTTTCCTTTCTTCGTCATCTCTAAGCGTTATTCCCTGAGATTGAACAATAAAGAAATCAAAATGAACGTAAAGCAGAGATAATATCAGAGGTTTAATTAAAATAGTAAATTCGATAACGATGGGATTTTTATTACAAGCACACCTAAACATATACAAATCTCCTCGGGCCTTTAAAAGAATAAAGCCAGTTAATTTCTATTAATTATACATTGTTTCCTTCTTGTGATTTATTTTCGGGTCTTGTCAAAACATCGCATCAAAAACTCAAATGATATTTCGAAATGATAATATTTAAGTGTAATACCAATTTTTCACTTGTGATAAATCACAATATCTCAATATCACAAGATTTTCCATGTCGCAAGATCGCAAGATTAGATTTATGGTATTTCGAAGGTTATTTCTATCTTTCTATTTGTGACGTGCGATACTTTCTTTGGGAATATTTTTTCCTTATACGAAGTATACTTTAAGCGCTTCATGAATTTTAGAAATATTTCTAGGCCTCTATAAAGAGTGCAACATAATACTTAATCTTAAAAAGGGTTTTATTGATTTCTTTATCACGGATTTCGACTAATGATTATTTGTGTTACCTTTGGCTTCTGCGATTTGTGATAAAGCGAAAAACGCTTACTCTTAAGTGGCTTAACTTAACGCTTTAACACTTTTTAAAGGAAAAAATCTTTCTTGCTAGCTTTTTCTTGAAAATTTTAAAAGGGTCCCCATTTATTATTACAATATTGATTATTATAAAAATGAAATGGGGGGGTTGTTGAATAGTATAGCAGGTTCCAAGATCATCAAATCATCATTCCATGGATAAAGTCCAACAAGTGGAGTGACGATAAATAAATTTCATCAGAAAATTTTATTTCAAAGAAAAATGTCATTTTATGTTCCTAATTTGTAATAAGTACTTCAGAGTTCCAAGTAGCGGCAAGTACTCAAAGTTCCATCAGTAAATGATCAAGGTTGCAAAAATAAATTCAGTGTTCCTAAACCATCAAAAGATTAAGTTCAAAGGTTAAAGGTAAAAATAAATGTAAGGTTGATTTTGAAAAAAGTAAATGCGGGTCCAAGTCCATTTAATGATATTTCTCCAAGTATAAAAGGCCCTCAAAGACCAAAAATAATTCATTCTCACTCTCCAAATATCAAGCTCTCAAGTTACCCAAGTAAAAAAAACATTTTTTTCTTCAAAAAGGTGAGTTTTAGGTCCATCTTTGCACTTTTCCTCAAGGCATTGCACTTTTTGCAATGAGCACACTGCACTTTTCTTAAGGACAATGTGCTTTTTGTAGAGTTCGATGTGATTTTCTCTATGAAGTAGCCATGAAACCAAAACATATTTTCAAGGGTTCTAAGGGACAAAAAAACGTTTCTTCATCTATCTCCAAGTAAGTTGCATCTTGGAAACCCCTCCTTTCAGCTCATTGTCATAATTTTGTGGTGGAAACTTCCCATTACCCTCCATGCTATGATCTAGTAATTAAACCCTAGTTGTCAAAGTTTCAAGGCTAAATTTGTTTTCCCATAGACCCTTTTACCTCCCTCACACTCTAATTCATTCCCCACTTCCCTCACATCACTTCATTCCCCATTCTTAAGTTGTATGAACTCTAAAACCCTACTCGTACGCTGCGCTTTTCTAGGTAGCTAGACTAATCCCTATAATAAAATTCCCTGCCCCATCCCCCTTGTCATTTCAACTCCCCATCATTTACCTAAGGTTCCTAACTCCCACACACCCTTCCCTAAATTTTCCCTCTATTATCTTAACTCCCTAACCCTATCATCCCACTCCCTTTTCCTTCCCCTTCTCCCCTAGGGTTTCTAAACAAAACTGAACATTATGGAGGAAGAGAGAAACATTATGGAGGAAGATAGAAACATTAAGGAGGAAGAGAGAAAAAACATATAAGAAGAGAAGAAGACCTACAATAAAGGAGGGATAATCCTAAGGCTTGAGCCATCAAACACTAGGGAAATGATGTCATTACCCCTAGCAGTTAAATGTTTTCAGCATGTAGGTTGTTTTTAGTTTCGTGAGATGGTCCAAAGAGTGCAGATCCATCCTAGTTTGACCGGGATCTTCATCACGAACCTACAAAAATACTGTCACCATTACAGGGGTGACATTCACCATTTCTACAGACATTATTGTAGCAGCAACAACGATACCTAATGTAGGTTAAAGTGGTTCAAAACTTAATATTTGGATGCGTAGCTATATGAACCCTATCTCAAAGCTCCTTACAAAGACACCGTTAAGAAAATATTTCCTTTTGGTCAACTTATTAATAGGTTTTCTCCCATGATTAAGATCATCATGAAATATTTCACTTGTGAGGGAAAATTCTCCAGGTTGTACAAGTATCACATCAAGTTACTCATGCATTTCACTAGAGTGAAATTGTTCAACGTTCCTTATTACTTGTACAGGAGCATTGACAAGATGGCCTACATAGTACAAAATAGAGAGTATGAGCTTCAAATGAATAGTCTATTCCATCATTCACTATCAAAATAATTGTCCTTCATTACCTCAAACAACTAAACATTGCATGAGAGACTTTCATTGAGGCAGAGGTCTTCACAGCAACACCAAATTAGCCTACTAGACCTATTCCACCATCAGCATCAGTTTCTCAAAAGAAAACTAGGTTATCTAGCAGGGATATAGTTAAGAAAGGTAGAAAGGACAAAGAGGTCAAAACCTACCAGCAAGGACATAGGCAAGTGTTTTCTGCACATATTGTGGAAGGGGCCTTACCTTTTACATTAGAAAAACAAGGATATCATAAGAAGCAGGAGATAATTGTCCAAGAGAAGAAAGCCCTTTACCATGAGGAAGAACATGATTTTTACTTGGTGGAATTAGAGGTCCAAGATGAACATGAAACCTTAAACCTGGTCATCGAAGATAAATATGCCAAAATCAGAGAGCTGCAAGATAATTTGGTAAGGGCACAATTTGTTATCTCCTTCCTTGAGAAAGAAAACAAAGAGTTGAGTGAAAAACAAGTACTCTTGGAAATGGACTTGTTGAAGGCTAAGAGGCAAGATGTAAAAGGCAAAGTAGTGATGGGACATGATGATTCTAATGAGGATGAGGCCCAGATCACCAAGAAGAGACCAACAACAAGGTGCCTTAAAAAATCATTAGAGTAGGAAAAACAACACGAGGCAGAAGAACTCACCTTTGAGGAGAGGATTGCCATGGAAATTAATGAGAATAGGGAAGTTTGGCTTGATAGAGTAAACATACACCTGGAGAAACTTCTTCACAAGGAAAAAAAGGACAATCAGATTTTGAGGCACATGGATGAACACTATCATACCAGAAAAATGATTTGCAATGTCAAGTTAAAATAGTTTTAAGATAAGCTCAAGGAAACCCTAATCAACCAGAAGGAGAAGGGTAAACTTCACTTGCTTGTTGATGCCTCCTTGGTAGCTTGACATACTTCATCAGGACTTCATCCAACAATTTTGAGATTTTTTGGGAAAGTTTTTTTTTTGGGCATTTTGGTCAAATTTTACAAGTTTTTTGCACATTCAGCCTACAAAAAATCGCAAAGTGGGCCACGCTACACTTTTCCTGGGAGCCTCTAAATGATGAAAAATCTACATGGTTGGATAGAGAATGGTCTCTACGTCACATGTTGACTATTGGCACTCCAAAATCTAAGCTTTTGATAGGTGGAAAAGCCCAAAAACCACCTAACAGACACCTTTATGCCACTATTTTTAGCCTCACGCTGCTCTTTTAGACCAGTCTTGGGAGATTTCATTTTGGTGGAGCTTCACTCCATCATTTTTAGAGATTGAGAAAATTTTTGACAACTAGCCAGGAAGAGATTTCCCATGAGCTATCTTGGGCTCAATTTGGACTTCAGTAAGGAAGTAAAAAGTCAATTGGAAGGCCCATGCTGCACTTTTCCAAGGGCACACTACACTTTTTGCACACACGCTGCACCTTTTACTTTCTCCTGTTTTCTTCATAAATTTCACTTTTTCTTAGTTGATTGATGCATTCCAAGGCATTTTACTAATGTAAATGTAAAAATAAAATGTAATTATGTCTTTTGTAGTTACTAGAGGTAGATACATCAAGTAAAAATGTAATTTTGGTTCAAGTGAATGAGTTTCATCAAATATAGGGATGAGTTTGTTGACCTCCCTAGTCATTAGGATTCTAGTTGAGGACTTTGGGGAACAAATCCATAAGTCATGGATTCGACCCCTAAGAGTGGGAAGAAGTTTTTTATTCTATATATTTCATTTCCTTTGTCACTGCAAGGGTTGGATGTTGTGTAATTGATCTTTGAACACTAGTGTAATCAGCCATTTTTTGCAGGAACTAATAGACATAATTGCAACTATTTTGGTGGGATTCATGTGGTATGAGTTTTACCAGTGTTTCCTCTTATGTTTTCATATGCTTGAATGTATTATTCTTTCCATTTTAATGTCAATGTCTCTATGTGATTTATTCCTAAGTTAGATAAGAAGAATTCATTATTTGATGCTCTGTTTTGGAGGAATTATCATAGTTCTGTTTCGCTTTCTTCTAATATAAAATAATTCATGATTTCCATGCTCTTTTTGAAAAACCTACCAGACTAATCACACTCATGAAGATACCTAAAAGTGCTAAATTGTGTACCTACCTTGCCCCATCATATCTCTGGAATTTTGATTCTTAGTGCCCTAACCTAGTTCTTCCTAGACCTAATTCATCATCCAACACCCAAAATCAATCAATCAAACCCTAGATCCTACTATACCTAGCCAAATATCTAGTCAATTTGGATGTGATCTCATGGAGAGAGCCCTCTCATTCCTAGTATGGCTAGCTACTAGGCCAAAGTGGTATGTGGTTACCTTTGCTGGTCTGATTCTTAGCCTTTGAAGATCCGGTGGAGTGATAACTTCTTGGCAACCATACTAGCGATAAGAAGTGATAGATCTTCCACGGGAAAGAAAAAAAAGGATCAGATCTGATTGTTGATGGTGAATAGTGATTAGAAACAATAAGGTTGTGCATCTTGCACCGAGTGACTTCAATGTCGAAGAATCCAAAGGTTTAGAATTTTCATGGTGACTCCACTGTTCAAGAACTGGTAGTTTGAACATATTATTGGTGACTTCACTATTGTCAAAATGGATTCAATTTCTTGAAGGTATGTTCATATGAATCGAGCTCATATTATTGGTTTTCTTAACTATATTCCTTGTATATATTGGCAATCAGGACTATCAAAGTTTAAGGGTTATGACGGTGAAGATGCTAGTTTTCATTTGATCAAATTTCATTTTCATAGTCACACACTAAATATTGAGTTTCCTGAAGATTGTCTGATGAAGATGTTTATACCTACCTTGGAGGAAAAATCGAGGTCATGGTATGATAGTCTACCATATGCTATTTTATATTCTCTAAAGGACTTTCATTCAGTTTTATTTCAACATTATCAAAGGTATAATTCTTCCTTATAGATGATTGATAGTTGTTATGACATATATGATAATTTCATTGAGTTTCTTGAAAATTTGTAAGGGGATGAAGAGTGTCTAGATGATGAATTTTCCTCCGAACAAGAATCATTAGCTTCCTCCTTGGATGAAAAATACTGGGACCAAAAAAAGAAATGCATATTCCTAATCTTGAAAATGAAAATTATCAAGCCAATGTTAACTGCTATAAAACTGAATTTTCTCCTCTGTCTAAAGACGAGATAGATCATCTCCTAAAAATTCATGTTACAACCTAAGATAATTCAGGTTTTCATTGTTCACATAGTCAATAATTTGTTATTGAAACTTCTTCAATCATTGAAAATGAAAATCTGAGTTTAAATGATGACAATCATGAAAATGATGAAACTATATAGGAAGTTGTTTTTAGTCAGCCAAATTGTGATGATGATTTCCTGCAAGGAGATAAACTAACGGAGATCGTTGTATTTCATGAAGAGGATAGGGCTGTCATGTTTGAAAATATTGAAGAATGTTTTCTATTCAAGGATGCTTTAGAATATGAATTTGACTAGTATGAGCCTAAGATATACAATGTGCAAGAGATAGAGTTAGAGCTACCCATGCTTGAGGAATTTACAACCAACACTCAGATAGAAAAAATGCATACTTCCCTATGCCTTCCGATGGATCAAAAACCAGGTGTTCTTCCAGATCAGAATGAAGGGTGTGCTTGTGTTTTTGTTGAATCTCAAGACAAGGTAACATTTCAAACTATTGAATATCCTTATATTTATTTGCTAAAGTCAACAGGGGAGATGAATTTTCTTGTATTTCTGGATCATGAGCACATTTTCAGTGGACACTCGAAGTTGCCTATATTTTGTTTTTTTTGCCTGCTCGAGGAAAGTAAGAGCATAATTTAAGCAAGTAGCAATATGTTGGATTGGTTACACTGGAAGGATCATTTCACATGATTGTACATGTTAGAATTTACTACAGAGATAAAATATTTACCGAGAGGAACAATAACCATCAAAAGAACCATCAAAAAATCATTAACATAAACACATATGTTTATCCGGGAAAACCCCAAACTCCAGGGAAAAACCTAACCAATTAAATTTCATTAACCATTGGCCAAAACCTTGGCCAATCCGGCCAAGTGAGCCTTCACCGCTCACCTCCAGGCCTACATTACAATGAATTCTTCCCAACCTTTTATAGGCTCCATTACACGCAATACCATGGGTTGAAAACCATGGGTACACAATACCATGTGCCCCAAAACCACTAATGTTTACCCTAGTCAACATTGACTCTATCCCGAGTCAAGTTTACCTAACAATTCCCCCCTTAAACTTGACTTGGGGTTTCTTGACTAAATCCAGCCAAAATTGCTAAGTGAGAGAACCCTGCTCACTCTAGCTCTTCCCCCCTCAAATTTTTACCCAGGGTAATTGTTAACTTGACATCCCCCCTATCACTTAAGTCTTACCCAAACTTTACCAGTGATTACCCAGGGGTACACATGCCATACCAAGTCTTATAGCAGTATACCCATTTACATGTAAAAAATTAACTTCATTATAATATTTAATTTTTTTTTTGTTTCATTATTGATGTGTTTGTACAATGACATCAATGTCCATATAAAAAGAACCCATCTACCTGATTACATGGGTCACCAGCCTCTGTAACCGCCAGTCCTCTAGAAGTTCTCTTCAGACACATGGTTCATCAGTTAATCATTCCATGTTCACATATCCATATCCTCTCATAATCACTCACTGCTACTACACATTTAATTTTGTGCTTCATTCCCAACACTGCTATGATTCATAACCGTTTCACTTGAAAACGGTTCATTGTGCCAGTCCTTTTAATGCGAAATTGTGAGAGTCCTTTCTCCATTCTTGTACTTATATTTCAAGCAAAAAAAAAAGTTTTGTATATCAACCTCCTTCATGGATACTTAGATCATCAAAGCAGTTAAAAAAATTGACATGCCGACCCATCAAATAAATAATACACAGTCAAAAAAATTGCACACAGACAACATCCAGCAGTTCATATGCAGTCTTATAATATCGTTAACCAAGGTATGTGTGGACAATTCCCCATCGACATAAAACAAGTGTAATTAAATAACCATACCCAACATTGCTACCGATGAAATAGGTAACCTGACCTCAAAACGGGAACTCTAGCCCAAAAAGACTCAAAAAACATGAAAAAAAACACCCCAAAAACAAAAAAAGTGTATTCTAGAACACACTTGGTTTTTTTTTAAGGTCAAATTTCAACATTTTATAAAATTATGCTAAAAACAAAATTGTTTCTTGAAAAAAGGATTGAAAAAACACCCTCAAAACAAAACTAGTTGATGCTGGAATAACAAAAAAAAAAATTGTGTCATATTTTTGACATTTTTAAAAATAGAAATAACATTTTTTAATTTTAAAAAATTAAACATTAAAAAAACCTAAAATTTAAGAAAAAAAATAAATTTAAAAAATAAAAACATTTTAAAGCTTAAAATTTAAAAATATATAGGAATAAAAAAATAAAAATTTTAATTCAAACATTAAAAAAAACCTAAAATTTAAGAAAGAAAAAAATTAAAAAATTAAAAAAAAAATTAAAGATTAAAATTTCAAAATATATAGAAATAAAAAAATAAAAATAAAAACAAAATAAAAATATTAAATTTAAAAAAAAAAACAAGTTAAAAAAAAGAAAGAAATTATAAAAAATAAAATATAGAAATTGAATTTAAAAAAGAAAAAGAAAAAGTTTATGAAATTTAAAAGAAAAATAAATAAATAAATAAATAAATTTAAAGAAATATATTAAATTTTAATAAATTTAAAACTTTAAAAAAAAAATTAAAAAAAAAAATACATTATTTAAATTAAAAGTAAAAAATTGAAAAATTAATTAAAAATAAAAAATGAAAAATAAAATACAATAAAAATATTAAATTAAAAAATATATATATATATATATTAAAAAAACAAATAAATTTTAAAAAATAAATTAAATTTAAATTATAAAAAATATAATATATATATATATATATATATGAACTTAAATTAAAAATATATATATTAGATTTTATTAAATTTAAAAAAAAATGTTAATATTAAAATAACAAATTAAATTTAAAAAAGAAAAAAATTTAATTTTAATAAATAAATGAATAAACAAATAAATTTTGAAATAAAAAATAAATTTTAAATATAAAGAAAAAAAAAACATTGTTAAAATAAAAAGTTAAAAAACTTTAAAAATCAATTAAAAATGAAAAATTGAAAAAAATAAATTAAAAAAATATATTAAATAAAAAACAAATTAATTTGAAAATATTAAGTTTAATTAAAAAAAAATCTAATTTTAAATACACAATTTTAATTGAGATAAAAAAATACAAAATTTTTATGTAATTAAAAAAATAATTATAAAAAAATTAAAAATTAAAAAAAAAATATTAATTTCAAATAAATTAAAAATAAAATACAAAATTTATTAAATTTTCAAAAATTAAATGAAAAAACTAAACATAAAATTTAATAATAATAAAAAAATATGAAAAAAAAAATTACAAAATTTAATAAAAAATATTAACAAAATTTAGAAAAAAAAAATTAAAAACAAAAAAAATAAATAAAATTAAAAAAAAAAACAAAAACAAAAACAAAAACAAATTAAAACAAATTAAATTTCAAATATAAAAATTAAATTAAAAAATAATAATTTTGAATTTTTTGAATTTAAAAAAAAAAAAAAAAAAGATTAGAAATTAAAAAAGAATTAAAAAAAAAAGAATTTTTTGATCATGGTGGCGCCGCCAATCAGCCTCCCCCCCAGGTGGCGGCGGAGGCCCGCCTGCCCAGCGGCGCGCCTTCACCGCCACCTGGGCGGGAGCCTGATTCCAAGAATCGCCCTCTCGCGGCGGGAGGGCGATTCCGGGAATCGGCCTCTCGCGGCGGGAGGGCGATTCCGGGAATCGGCCTCCCGCGGTGCTCGGGCGATTCCGGGAATCGACCTCGGGCGATACGGAATCGACTGGAGAGGCGATCGGGGAATCGACCTCCCGTCCCGCGGGAGGAAATTCCCCGAGAATCGACCCTCCCCGGCGAGTGGGAGGGTGATTCCCGGAATCGGCCTCGGGCGTGGGAGGGCGATTCCGGGAATCACCCTCCCGCGGCCTCGGGAAATTCCCAGAATCAGCTCCCACCGCGAGAGGGCGATTCCGGAATCAACCTCGGGCGTTCCCGGAATCGACCTCGGGCAATTCCTGGAATCGGCCTCCCGCCGCGGGAGGGCGATTCCCGAAATCGGCCTCGAGCGTTCCCGGAATCGACCTCAGCCAATTCCCGGAATCGGTCTCCTGCCACCGGAGGCGATTCCCAGAATCGGCCTCCCGCCCAGGTGGCGGCGGAGGCCGGCCGCTGGGCAGGCGGGGGGCTGCATGCAGCCTCCCCGCCCGCCAAGCAGCCGACCTCCACCGCCACCTGGGCGGGAGGCCGATTGGCGGCGCCACCACGATCAATTTTTTTTTTTTTCTTAATTTTTTTTTTTTAATTCAAAAAATTTTTAATTATTTTTTTTAATTCAAATTTTTTATTTTAAATTTAATTTGTTTTAATTTTTTTTGTTTTTTAAAATTTTGTTTTTAAATTTAATATTTTAGATTACTTATTTTTTAAAATTTAAAATTTATTCATTGAATTTATTAAATTTTAATTTAATTAATTTATTTTTTTAATCTTTTAGTTTATTTAGTTTTTTATTCTTAAGATTTGTAAATTGTTTCATTTAAAAAAAAAACAGTAAATTTATGGATATTTGTTTTTTAATTATTTGCACATGGTTTTTTTCATTTTTTTGTTTTTTAATGATAGTTTTTTTTATTTTAATTCTTTTATTTTAATTTTCTTTTTCAATTTTAAATTTTGTTTTTTTTTTTAATTTGTTTTTTTTGGTTAATTTTAAAATTTGTATTTTTTTTTCTTATTATTATTATTTTTTTAATTTAAATTTTTAAATTTAATTTTTTCTTTTTTATTTTATTTTTTTATCTAAATTTAAATTTTGTAATTTAATTTTTTTTTAAATTTTTTATTTAATTTTTTTTTTTAATTATATGGGTTTTTTTAATAACTTAGAAAAAAATGTTTTTGATGTTTTTTTTTTAATTTTTTTGGTTAATTTTTGTTTTTTTCTCTAAATTATGTGTTTTTTTTTCAAATTTTGTCATTTCTTTTGATATAATTTTCGAATATTTTTGTTTTTTTTTAAATTTATTTATTTATTTATTTTTGTTTAAATTTTTTAGTTTTACGAGTTAATTTTTTTGTTTTTACATTTTTTTGTTTTTTTAATTGTTTTTATATATATATATTTTTATCTAAGTTTTGTGTTTTATTAGCAACATGAAAATCACCACTCTAAAAAAAAAAGGTTGATGCTGCATCAATACGTTTCAAAATTAGCATGAAAATCACCGCTCTAAAAAAATAAAGTTGACGCTGCATCAATACGTTTCAAAATTAGCATGAAAATTACTAACATTTTAAAACAAATATTCATACTTCATAAATAAAAATATTAGAGTGTCAAAAATGTGCACAAAAAAAAGGGGGTGATTCTGCATCACCACTTTTCAAAATCGGGTGCTTTTTATGCTACCAAAAAAAAGTAGGTAACAGTGCGGTTACCTATTTCATCGGTAATAGTGTTACCCATATTTGTTTTCATTTTTGTGTAGCACCAGGCGCTCCGTCCTGAGAAGATAAATGAAGATATAGCCCCCTAACAAAGCTACTAGGAGGAACAAAGATACAGGGTGCGAAACGAGCTTAAAGGCCAACACCCCGTAGAGCAGCAGCATGTTTTTGACGTGGAAATATGTCCATTTCTTGGGGATCTTGCTGCTCACCTCTGCCAGCGACTCTGGCTTCGTCAAGGCGCTCTGATCCACCATTTCCAACCATGGCCTCTGTTGCAACAAGGAATTGCATGCGCCTTCCAAGATGCGACCTGAAAAAAAAGAAAAAAAAAGAAAGAAAAAAGAAATAAAATAAAATAAAATATATATATATATATATATATATATATATATATATATATTATGATTGCCAGACATGTCCAATATATTCTTGGTCATTCATATGCAACCTTGTTGCTCTGGATTGTAGATCCACACCAGATCTAGCTCTTTCAATCTCCACGCAACAAATCTGTATAAAATAACAACAACAATTTTTGTTTTTGGCAGATATGAATCCCTTATCTATGCGGCATCACCTTTCTCTTGGGAACTGCCATGAGCTACATAGAACCCACCGTTGCATAGAACCCACCGGAGCAAATTTCTCCACTCTGACGTCTCGTCTATTGAATGCGCCTCTAACACTAATCAGCCTCGCTTCTTCCTTTGCAATAGAATATGCAAGAATGCATCTTGCAGTGATAAAAAATAGAAAAGACAACGAAATATCATAGGCAGGTTGTCGATCATGGCTTTCAGAGTGAGTTCTATCGATCAAATCACCAGAAATAAGGAAATACCAATCACCGTTCCCAATTTCACTATTTCTTAACTACCACAACAAATTTCCTCTTCCAAAAATAATTCCTCTGATGTCATTAGGTCCAGCCACCACTTTATCCATAGTGCTCGTATTTTTTCTTCAACCTCACGAGCCCAGATCTTACCTACAAGAAAATTATTCATCGATCTCTCTCATGCATCCATGAGCTCTTCGCCACAACTCGAACACTAGTCACATAGCAGTCTCATAACCATGTTGCCTCAAATCTATGAATAAGGTTTATGGAGATCACTTCATTCATGAAAAAGATAAACCTTGGCAAGAAAAGCCTCCAAACTTTGCTCTGATACCATTTGTTAGAATTTACTGTAGAGATAAAATATTTACCGAGAGGAATAATAACCATGAAAAGAGCTAGCAACAAATCATTAACATAAACACATATTTTTATCCGGGAAAACCCCAAACTTCAGGGAAAAACCCAACCAATGAAATTTCATTAACCATTTTCCAAAACCCTGGCCAATCCGGCCAAGTGAGCCTTCACCACTCACTTCCAAGCCTACATTACAATGAAGTCTTCCCAGCCTTTTATAGGCTCCATTACATGCAATACCATGGGCTGAAAACCATGGGTGCACAATACCATGTGCCCCAAAACCACTACTATTTACCCTAGTCAACATTGACTCTATCCCGAGTCAAGTTTACCTAACAGTACATATGTCTTCAGCAGATAGGTGTTTGTCATCAAGATTTGAAGCCCTCAAGTCTTGGTGATATGCTACCATCAGTAAGTTTTGTAAGTTTTTATTTCAGTCAATTCAGTTTTGAGTTAGTTTATCAAATCAAGTTTTTCAGTAATAATCCATTCCCAATGGTAAGGCTACTTGGTCTATGGTGTTCTTAACACCTCCAAGGAGTTGCCATCCTCAGCTGAAGTTCCCATCGTAATTCCATGCATAAAGTCGAGCAAGTGAAGGGGTGAAAATAAAGAAATTTCATCAGTAAATTTGATTTCAAATCAAAATGTAATTTTATGTTCCTAATTTGTAATAAGTACTTCAGAGTTCCAGGTAGCTAAAAATACTTAAATTTCCATCAGTAAATGATCAAGGTTCCAAAAATAAATTCAATGTTCCTAAGCCATCAAAAGATCAAGTTCAAAGGTTAAATGTGAAAAGAAATGTAAGGTTGATTTTGAAAAAAAGGAAATGTGGGTCCATGTCCATTTAATGACATTTCTCCAAGTATAAAAGGCCCTCAAAGACCAAAATTCATTCTTTATCACTCTCCAGCATCGAGCTCTCAAGTTACCCAAATAAATAAATAAACAACTTTTTCTTCAAAAAACCGAGTTTCAGGTCCATCGTTGCGCATGTCCTCAAGGCGTTGCACTTTTTGCAGTGAGCACACTACACTTTTATGAAGGACGCTACACTTTTTGCAAAGTTCGTTGCGCTTTTCTCAAGCTTGTTGTGCTTTTATCTGTGAAGCAGCCATAGCCCCAAAACTTGTTTGCAAGGGTTTAAGGAACAAAAAAAGGTTTCTTCATCTATCTCCAAGTAAGTTTCATCTTGCAAACCCCTCCTTTCAGCTCATTGTCATAAGTTTATGGTGGAAACTTCCCATTACCCTCCATGTTATGATCTAGTAATTAAACTCTAGTTTTTAAAGTTTGCAAGCTAAATTTGTTTTCCCATAGACCCTTTTACCTCCCTCACACTCTAATTCATTCCCCACTACACTCACATCCCTTCATTCCCCACTCTTAAGTTGTATTCCCTAAAACCCTACCCCTACATTGCGGTTTTCTAGGAAGTTAGACTACATAGCTGTAATAAAATTCCCTACTCCTTCCCCCTTTTCATTTCAACTCCCCATCACTTCCCTAAGGTTCCTAACTCCTACACACCCTTCCATGAATTTTCCCTCACCTATCCCAACTTCCTAACCCTATCATTATGCTCCCTTTTTCTTCCCCTTATCCCCTAGGGTTTCTATACAAAACTGAACATTATGGAGGAAGAGAGAAACACCATAGAAGAAGAGTATAAGACTTACAATAAAGGAGGGAGAATCCTAAGGCTTTAGCCATCAGACAATAGGGAATTAATGTCATCACCCCTTGCAGTTAAATATTTTCAGCATGTAGGTTGCTTTGAGTTTTGTGAGATGGTCCAAAGAGTGTAGAGCCATCCTAATTTGACCAAGATATTCATCACCAACCTACAAAAATACCAATTCACCATTACAGGGGTGACATTCACCATTTCTATAGACATTATTGCAACAGCAACAGGGATACCTAATGTAGGTGAAAAGTGGTTCAAAACTCAAGATTTGGATGCCCATTTATATGAACCCTATCTCAAAGCACCTTATAAAGAAAACATTAAGAAAATATTTCCTTTTGGTCATGTGCTTAATAGGTTTTCTCCCATGATGAATATCATCATGAAATATTTCACTTGTGAGGGTATATTCTCTAGGTTGTACAACTATCACATCAAGTTACTCATGCATTTCACTAGGGTGAAATTGCTCAACGTTCCTTATTATTTGTATAGGAGCATTGACAAGATGGCCTACATAGTACATAACAAAGAGTATGAGCTTCAAATTAATAGTATCTTCCATCATTCACTCTTCAAAATCATTGTCCTTCATCACCTCAAAGAGCTGAACATTGCATGGGAGACTTTCATTGATGCATATGTATTCACAACACAACGAAATTAGCCTGCTAGACTTATTCCACCATCAGCATTAGTTTCTTTTTTATCAAAAAAATAGACCTGATAGTCTGCTAATCAAATAAATCTCATGTAACTATTTCAAACCAATATTTCGATTGAGGCTTAGCCTCCTCAACATGAGAGGGCTCTCTCAAGGGTTAATGATTTTTGATAGAAATATAGATGGCTAACTCTATGTGGGGTATTAAGTAGATAAATGATAGATATTGGTTGCAAATCACATCAACAAGTGAACATTGGGCTTATGGAGTCAAAATAGTTTCAGTAAAACCAAACAATCTACTTAGCATGGAATTCAAGGCATATCAGAGTTACAGTCAAGAGATACACATGTGAAACAGTAAAAAACACAGTCAGTTTGTCTATATAGGAAATCAGAGCGTCAAAGATGAATTTTGAGTAACATAAACAAACACCATTGCCATAGGATAGTAATAAGATGCAATTAGAACAAGAACAGACTAAAAATATATATGAATCTCAAGTTAGCTAAGTAGAAAACTCTGGATTAAGCTGAAAACCAGTCACTTACAATAAACACAATCTCTTGCTAAAAATATCCAACCCCTACCATATTTGACTTCTTGATCTTTTATAGATCCTTTACAACATAAGATAACCTTATCTACAGCTAGATACATCGAACTCCTAACTCTTGACACTTTTCCTAACCATATGATTTATTACAAAAGGACAACAAATCCACTAAGCAGTCCTATTACAAATAGGATTCAAACTCTTAATCACATATCTATAACAACCTTATCTTAATTAGATTACATTCTTTGCCAAATGCATTAACACCTAGTCGAATCTAGATGATTGGCTCCAAATCTTAATGACCATAATGCTGACCGCCATCAAAGTAGGAAACAGTCCCCTGTTTTCTAGGCATAGGGTCCTTTGCACTCTTGAGACACTCTGACCATCATAAACTCATCATTTCGAGATTATTTGTGTTAGAAACTGAAGTAACATCTACCCAAAATCCTCCCTAAGTTCCATTTGTCCAAAACAATCATCAAAATGTTCAAATAAGCTGAAATAGACCTGTGCTACGAAAACAACACAGTTTCGTAGTGCTTTTCATAGCGCAACTCTTTTACCTTTTTTTCCTTCAAAATTTTAATTTCTTTCCTCTAGGATTATCTTCATCACCATTTAATACATCCTCCCTGGAAATTTCAGGTCATAATTCATACTTTTTCCCTTCAAAAATTTATGAGAAAGAGTGAAAAAAGCTGCTACAGCAGTTTCATAGTGCTTTTCACTCTTTTTACACTGTTTGCACTACGAAATTGCTGAGTGAGCAGTTTTGTCCAATTTTTTTCAAAATTAAAACCATAAATGTGTCAAAACTCAAAATAACACTGGTTTCATCAAATCAAGAAGTCATATGAACTGAAAAACACATTTTTCATGAGGTTCCTTCTTAATTTTCAGTTGATTTAGTTTTTGACTTTTTAATAATTGTCATTCTGCACCTTTGCTCTTTAAATCATCCTGAGTCAATTTCAGCTGCTGCTTCAAGTCCTCCACTTGATATCTAAGTCTTCTATTACTGGCTCTCAAGTGAGTATTGATTACTCTGACAAATTTAGCTTCCTTGATGGTTGGAACTGTCCATGTGAAAAATTGTTCTGCACTGCTTGGGGTTTCAAAACTAGAACCAGTTTGACCTTCCCATGGTGCCTTCATTCTTTAAAAAAAAAAATTCTCCTTTATGGCCCTCTTTCTCATCACAACAATTTCTTGGTTTTCTAACCTCAATTTCTCTTCAAGATGTTGACACTCTGTCATTTCTTCTTTTCCCTTATTTTTTTTGCTAGCTGCATGCTCTACTGTAGGTGAGGAGAAATCAACCACTTCTTCAGGGGATTTAGCTGTTTCAATAGTTTCTTGAACTTCCTTGTTGCCTTCCTTGAGCTTCTTAGCATGCCTAGTTAAAGGTTTCCTTGCTTGAAAGATTAAGGCTGCATTTTCACCCTCAAACTCAAGATTCTTTACAGACTTAGCTTTTTTTTGTTTCTGCTCATCTTCTCTAATGAAGTCATCTTGCACAATGGGTGTCTCCTCTATATCAATTGCATGAAGGATGTCATCTAAATTTCCCTTAATTACTGGGCCATCCTTTGAAACTAAAACAATTGTATTTCCTTTTGATGCCACTGCTTGGCTTCTTGTCACTCTTTTGATTTCCTGCTTGCTGGCAACTTGTTTCTATTTTTCCTCTTTAACAATATTTGACTTCTGTTTTGTAGGTGATGGAGTTGGAGTATCAAGCACTTGTGTCGGCTCTATCCTTTTCTCAACTTGTTTCTTTCGTTTCAGTTTTAAAAATTCCTTTGGTTTTGCAACCACAGGTTGACTAAACTCTGCTACTGGTGGTGATGGAGTTCCTTTAGTTTTATGGTTTCTAGCAGGAGTTAATGCTTCCAACTCAAAACCATTTATAAACAAAAAGTATGACCAATCCCTGCCTATCTTCTAAAGCTCATTCAAAATCAATAACTTCATCAAACCATGATGAAACAAAGATGTTTCACAACCTTCATATTTGGCTTGTACATTATCAGCCATTTTAGCAAGACTCATATGCAGGTAAAAGGGAAAATCAAGTGAAATTTTATCTGTGAAATGTAAAAGCATATTGAAATGATATGTGTAGACCTTATGACACCTGCCTTCACATGTAAAATATCTCTGGATGTTGAGCAGCAACTTTGCATAAGTGTCTTTGATGCAACCTCTAGGGATAGTGTTATTGAGGTCCATATCTGCATACTCAGGTTTCATGAATTCCTTGCATGGCTCCATATCAAATTTGAAACTTTTGAACCAAGTTTCTTGTCCCCTTGGTATTTTTGTCACAGTAGCAATAATTTTTGGTGTAATTGGAACATTTAACATTCCAACCTTGGTAGTTGTTCCATTGAAGTGCAAGGAAAATTCTTTGGAAACCTGTGTGTGGCAACCCTGCAATTTTTCACAAAACCGAAGACAACCTACTCTAATGAATGCCTCCATCACTGCTGGGTATTCAATTATGGCCTTCATATTTTCAAGCTCATATCTTAAGCAATGTCCCCCTCTATGAACTTTCTTTTCCTCTGCCATGCTTCTCAGAAAAAATCGTCGGCTTCACTTGAATATATGAAACAACCTCACTTGAATATATGAAACAACGTTGCTTGATTAGGATATATCTGCCTCGCTTGAGTATATTAAATAGCCTCGCTTGATTAGGATAAATATAACCTTTGTATGGAACAACCACAAGTTTGGATTTACTACTTTAGAGCTTAGACACTCGTATGGAGGCAAATGACACGAGAATGACCAAATTAGGCAAGATTTTGAATTTGAAATGTCATCTCATAACTAAATGATGCCTCATTCATACCCTATCATGACAATGATGACTGTAAGATGGGTAAGTACATTGAATCTCATCACTAACTGACTCATCATACCACTAACCTATCATTTCCTAACAAATTCTGATAAATTTTAGCTCAATTGACAAGACGGTTAAGAAATTGCGCTTTCGTAGCACAAATAGTGTATTTTTCCCAGTTTGCGCTACGAAACTATTAGCACTTTCGTAGCGCAATCAAATTTTCTGAACTAGTGGTGCTACGAAAATGTGGATTCTTGGCTAATTGTAGAGTTTTGACCTGAGACTTTATGGAATGACTCCTAAACGAAAATTGCGGATTTTTGACAATGAATGAACCTTTGAAAAAAAATTATTTGAACTTAATGATGACCTTTGAACTTATAAAAATCTAACCTACCCTTAACCAAATCCTAAATTGACTTCTAAACCTAATTTGAACCATGACCAAAAACAAACATGAGACAATGATGTTTTGAAATTTTTTTGGGTGATAACATTCTCAAAAGTAAACTAGGTTATATAGCAAGGCTACATTTAAGAAAGGTAGAAAGGAAAAAGAGGTCAAAACCTACCAGATAGGACACAGGCAAGTGTTTCATCCACAAATTGTGGAAGGGACCTTTCCTTCTACATCAGCAAAACAAGGATATCATAAGAAGCAGGAGACAGTTGTCCAAGAGAAGTAATCCCTTTACCATGAGGAAGAATAGGATTTTGACCTAGTGGAATTGGAGTTCTAAGACAAATAGGAAACCTTAAACTTGGTCGTCAAAGGTAAATATGCCAAAATTAGAGAGATGCAAGATAATTTTGCAAGGGCACAATTTGTTATCTCCTTCCTTGAGAAAGAAAAAAAATAGTTGAGTGAAAAAAAAGTACTCTTAGAAATGGACTTGTTGAAGGCTAAGAGGAAGGATGATAAAGTAAAAGTAGTGATGGGACAAGATTATTCTGATGAGGATGAGGCCCAGGTCACCAAGAAGAGGCCAAAAACAAGGGGCCTTAAAACAAAATTGGAGCAGGAAAAAAAAATGAGGCAAAAGAACTCACCTTTGAGGAGAGGATTGCCATGGAAATTAATGAGAATAGGGAAGTTTGGCCTGACAGAGTAAACATACACCTGGAGAAGCTTCTTCAAAAGGCCAACAACGACAATCAGATGTTGAGGCACATGGCTGACCACTATCATACCAAAAATAAGATTTGCAATGTTAAGGTAAAACTATTGTAGGATAAGCTCAAGGAGACCCTAATCAGCCAAAAGGAGAAGGGTAAAATTGACTTGCCTACTAATGCCTCCTTGATAGCTTGACATACTTCATTAGGACTTCATCCAACAATTTTGAGATTTTTTGGGCAAGTTTTTGTTTTTTGTTTTTTTGGTCAAATTTTACAAGTTTTTTGCACAGTCATCCTGCAAAAAAGAGCAGCATGGTCTAGGAACCTCTAAATGATGAAAAATATGCATGGGTGGATAGAGAATGGTTACTACATCACATTTTGACTATTGGCACTCAAAAATTTGAGCTTTTGACAATTGGAAAAGCCCAAAAACCACCTAAAAAACACATTTCTGCCACTATTTTCAGCCTCATTAGGGGAATTTTGAGGTCTGAAATGGGTCTCCTAGGGAAATTATAAAATAATAGTGGAAATAATAAAATAATATTTGATTACATCATCAAATTTTAGAGGGAAAAAAAGGGAAAACTATTTTTTCAACTCGTATTTTCAACTTATCTCCCTGTGGGTTTACTCAAATTTCGAGCGGAAACACTCGTTGGATGCAAAATTTTAGTTCTCATCCAAGGAGTACCCATGTTGCATACTCTTTATGGACCATGCTACACAAAAAATGATAAATATATGAAAAACGTGATTGCAAACATGTTTTTTCATGTATTTCTCATTTTTCATGTAGCAGGGTCCATCGAAAGTATGCAACATGGGTACTCCTTGAATGAGGAATTAAATTTTGCATCCAACGAGTACTCCCACTCAAAATTTGAGTATAACAATAGGGAGATAACTTGAAAATATGAGTTGAAAATGTAGTTTTATTATTTTATTATTATTTTTTACTTTTTCACTCCAAAAATGGTGAATCATACCCCATTGTTGACATCATCATCTTGAATCGTATTGGTTCTTATAAAGTTTATTTTTGTTGTACATTTTTCTTAGGAGGCCCATTTTAGACCTCAAAATTCCCCTAATGCACGTTGTTCTTTTTGACGTGTCTTGGGAGCTTTAATTTTTTAGGAGCTTCACTCCATCATTTTTAGTACTTGAGGACATTTTTGACAACTAGATAGGAAGATATTTCCAATGAGCTATCTTTGGCTCAATTTGGAATTCAACAAGGTAGTAAAAAGTCAATTGGAAGGCCCACGATGTGCTTTTCCTAGGGCATGCTGCGCTTTTTACAATCTCCTATTTTCTTCATAAATTTCACTTTTTCTTAGTTGATTGATGGATTCTGTTATCACTAGAAAATTAAGCATCATTTGACAAAGTCATATAGGTTCATGTCTCAAAGGTAGGGTTGTAGGATTCATTTTTTATATACTTGGTCAAGGAAAGTTTTAAATTTTTCTTGTTTAATCTTACCCTAAGGTCCAAACCCACTCACTTTCAAATCCCCTCATGTCACATCACTCATAATTTTTTGACAGATTTCAATTCCCAATATTTTTGTACCGAAATAGTCGTTTTATCCAAGAAACCACAATTTCGTAGCGAAATACACTGAGGAATGTCACTTTTCGCTACGAAATTGTTGATAATTTCAGAGCGAAAACCTCTAGATTTACACTAAACACACTATGAAAGTGTGGTTTCCTATCTATCTTGTCAAATTAATTGTTAGGTGTCAGAATATCATTGGGAAAGGGTAAGTTAGATACCATTCAAGTTATTGAGGGATAAAATCAAGGTACATGGTCAGGTCTAAATTCATCATCACCATTTTAGGCATGTATGAGTCATCATTGCGTTATGAGTGGACATCAAACTTCAAAAGATTTCCTAATTCCGTCATTTTTCATTCTTCATTTCTTGTTTGCATGATCTCAAGCTCTGGAGAGCTATTGCATTGAGCCAAAACTGTGACTAGTGTCTTCAAAGGCACTTTTGTAACGCTACGAAACTGTCATACTTTCAAAGCGTACTGTTTTGAAGCTATATGAGCAGGTTTTTGTGCACTTTTGGATAGTTGGAAAATTTATAAGGTTCAAGGGATATTGCCAATAGTCATCCAAGACTTAAAGACCATGTGATGAAGCCAACTCATCAGCCAAACTCCTTGTTGAATATAAGGACCAGTTTGCCTAAAAAACAAGGTTTGTTTCCAGATTTGGAGGAGGCTAATCAAGTTGTCAAGTAGTGATGAGTATCATCACACCCGATGTTATCACTATACAAATTTTCTGAAACTTGGTCAGTTACACTTGTTCCTAAGTCATAGTGCTAGATAGGGTTAGAGTCATTTTTATATTTTTAAAGGTCTAGAGCATGGGTTAAAAGTCTCATTCCATCACCAAACAATGTTCATTAACCTTGCTTCATTCTTCAAAGATCTTATGCCACGTTTTGAAACCCATTTTTAAAGTTTTTTTTCAAAAATTTGAAGAATAAGCCACGAAACCACGTTTTTTTAGTGTGCTCAGTGTAAAAAGTTGATTTTGCGCTATGAAAACGCTGGTGATTTCATAGCACAAAAACCCGAATTTGCAAATCATGCGCTACGAAATCGGGGATTCTCAGTTTTGTGTTTGAGCTGTCACATCTGTAAAACACAGTTAAATTCCTCATCATTAGGTGTCATCCACGAGTTCTCCTTCACGCATGCAACCATTCATTGTAATTATTAGGGGTCATTTGTCATCGATTAGGGGTCAGTTGTCATTGGCCCTTTCAAATTTGAAAATAGTTGGCCATTTTAAACTTCATTTGTCTCATTCAAGACAATAGTGCATACATGCTTATGTTTTGAAGAAGAAATTAGTGGTGAAAGACCTAAGTTTACTGAAAAAAATTCAAGCGATGCTGTAAAGTTTTCAAGCGAGGTAGAACTGAAACAAATTCAAGCGAGGTTGCTCATTCAAATTCAGGTTATATCAGTATTTTCAAAACTTTCTATCAAGCGAATTTGAAATTCATTGCTGGTGGAAGCAGAATTGTTATCAAGCAAGGCTGAACTCATTTACCAAGCAAGCCAGTTCATTCAACAGGAAGCTCTGATTGCGAATTTTCTAATTTTTTGAAGACATACCGTTTTCAGAGGGATTATCACATATTTCTGAAGATACAAGGAAGCTGTGAAAAGTGAAGACTTAGCAGTTTCGTAGCGCACTACAAAACTGCTGAAGGTGATAGACAACAGTTTCGTAGCACGCTATGAAACTGCTATAGGATGCAGTTTCAAGAATTTTTGCAATTTTAAAAGGTGAAAAGGGTTTGGTTTTGAGCTTTGATGCTGGTGGGAGGTATATGTAGAATATCAATGAAGATCCAAGAGGTTTGGCACATAAAAATGGAGATTTGAAGCATGATTTTAAAAGGAAAAGTCTGCGCTATGAAAACAACAGACTCAATAGTTTCATAGCACAGCAGTATTGACAGTTTTTGCACCATTTTGGAGGTTCGGGATTTTCACAGCTGGAAGGTCGAATTTAAATGAAGGTTATAAGACATTTTCCACATGTTTTGAGCACCAGTTCTTCAGCAGTTGGTTCGAATGGATAGAAATGAGGCATTCAACTATTATACAGGGGACATGCTCCTATTTTGTAGGAATGGATAAGAAGTAGGTTGATGGGGTCTAACAACAAGAAGATAAACAACATCATGGTCGAAGTCTAGAAGAAATAGTTGTCAAGCATAGTTTTTAATTATTAGATAAGGTTGTTAAAGGTTGTTAAAATATAATAAATAGTGTTTTAGTCCTATTTGTATTAGGACTGTAAGACAGACAGTTTAACTGCCAGTTTGTAAATGAAGTTTGTTTAGAAGTTGATAGGTGTCAAATTTGAATTTCTTCTCAAATGTTTGGAAGGAATCCAAGGATGTAATGACCACTCTATAAGAGGGAAGAAATCGAATTGCATAGGGTTGGAAAATGTTATCAAAATTGGCTACTTTTGTAAATACTTTGGAGGAGCTGATATATACAGAAGCAATTTAACTATTCTGAAGCTGAGATTCTAAGTGTACTTCAGTGAGCTTTATCTTCTATCATGTGTTTTACTTCCATAGTTTTGATGCTTATTACTCAAAATTCATGGGAACATGCTCTAACTTCCTTTAAGTGTTAATTTATGGTGAATTGAGTTCTTAGGTCCTATCTGTGGATGGTTTTATTCAATGTTTGATGCTTATTACTCAAAATTCATGGTCATTCATGCTCTGACTTCCTTTAAGTGTTAAGCTTGGATAAATCTCTGTTAAATACTCTCCTTTCAATACCTTGATGTATCATGACTCAAAATTCATGCACACATGCTCTGATTTCCTTTGAACCTCAAGATATTGAGACTTTCCTGAATGTGTCATCCTTTCATTGAAGTATATACAAGCCTCAGTTTTATAAGAAGAGCTATTTTGTTATCTTATCCCTATCACTGACTCCATAGCCCAATGGTAGCTTGTCTTCATCTTTCAACCTGCAAACATACAAAACCACAAACCATAGAGCTAGCCATCTATCTTTATACAAAATCATTAACCCTTGAGAGAGCCCTCTCAAGCTGAGGAGGCTAAGCCTCAGCCAAAAGATTGGTTTGAAATAGTTACAATGAGGTGGTCGATCGATGGCCTATCGGGGTCCTGTGCAGTGATAAAACCCTTATTTGAACATGTGAGGGAATAGTTGTCAAAGATGTAAATTTTTTTAGGAGATAAGGTTGTTAATGTAATAATGAACAGTTTGAGTCCTATTAGGAAAAGGACTGTTAAGCAAGATAGCTATCATTTTATCATTAAAATAGATGTTTTATTGTTATGCAAGGTGTCAGTAGGGTAAATTCGATGAATCTAGCAACGAGGCAAATCATCTCATCATGTAACAAGTCTATTAAAGGGCAGAGAGTCAAATTTGTAAAGGGTTGGAGACTTTTTGGCAAAATTGCAGCTTTATGTAATTATCTGTTTCAGTAATACAAAGACTTGTTTCTTGGCCAACTTAAGATTCTGATTAAGCTTTTAGTGTGTATCTGATCTATATTTTCTTTGTGTACCATTTGCAATGTTTTTCATCTTTAATACTCTGAATTCATTCATGTAATGCTCTGACTTCCTTTATAGATGAATTGACTGTGTTATTTCATGTTTCATGTGTGCTTTCCGTTGCTAAAAACTCTTACCTACCTCAGCTTCCATTTCAAGTGAACTATCTACTGAATTATCGCTGTGTTGACTCCATAAGCCCAATGTTTGCATACTGATGTTCTTTTCAACCTATACTTATCACAAACAAGTCATTTTCCAAGTAGATTTAGCCATCTATTTTATCATTATCAAATATCATTAACCCTTTTTCAAAGAGCCCTCTCAGACTGAAGAGGCTAAGCTTTAGTCACAAGTTGGTTTGAAACAGTTACATAAAGTTGTCTGGTTAACAACCAATCAGGTGCAATTTTGTGACAACAGATTCAAAGGAAAATTACTGATGTAAATGTAAAAATCAAATGTAATTATGTCTTTTGTAGTTACTAGAGGTAGATACATCAAGTAAAAATGTAATTTTGGGTCAAGAGAATCAATTTCATCAAAGATAGGGATGAGCTTGTTGACCTTCCTAGTCATTAGGATTCCAGTTGAGGACTTTGGGGAAGAGCTCCACAAGTCATGGATTCGACCCTGAGAGTGGGGATAAGCTGTTTTTGGTCTATATCTTTAATTTCCTTTGTCATTGCAAGGGTTGTATGTTGTGTAATTGATATTTGAACACTAGTGTAATTAGTCATTTTTGGCAGGAACTAATAGAAATAGTTGCAAATATTTTGGTGGGATTCCTCTGGTATGTGTTTTAGCAGTGTTGCCTCTTATGTTTTCATATGTTTGAATGTATTATGCTTTCCATTTTCATGTCCATCTCTCAATGTGATTGATTCATAAGTTAGATAAGCAAAATTCATTATTTGATGCTCTGTTTTGGAATAATTATCATAGTTGTGTTTGAATTTCTTCTGATAGAAAATAATTTATTGGAACGGGGCTCCCTAAGCTGCAAATTTTGTATATTTTTGTATTAAGTAGTCTAACGTGGGGGTTTTGCGGTGGGTCAAAGCCCCGAACGCATTGTATTGGTTCAAAGGGTAGACCTAGAGTCCATAAACCATGGTCTGTGGACCATAGGATAACATAGGCCATATCGAAATAAATAGATGAATAGTTCGAGTCTAGAGGTAGGAATTATTTTGGACTGATGCTATGTGCGAACTATTAGATCTATTTTGGGTTGTTTTGGGTAAGGACTCTTCTTTAGTGGCTGTGCCAGAGATCCTTAATCTTACTTTGTGCGGACCTAATTGTTGTCTGTAGCAAAGGCTGACTCGAGATTTATGCTTGGGTTTTTGGATGCTAATATATGCAGATATAGTTGAAGTATCTCTATGTTATCTGGATCTACTGCGTTATTGTTGATGTGAATCCTTGGAATCTATTTGATGCTGCGAATACATCTGTGCTATTTGTTTATGCTGTGAATATATTTGTGTTATGGTATAAAGTATATCTGTGATCTGTTATAGATGCGTTTATGATATTATGTGCTGGTAATTGTTGATACGCACGTGGATGCGAAGGTACTGACTATATCTATGTATTATAATAGCTATGTTATGATTAATTGTGGATTATACTATTATTGAATCTGCGAATAGACCTGTTATGTGTGAATCTGAGAGGTTGCGAACACAGATTTTCCTTGATTACCTACTCTCTCCCAGGGTGCAGAAACCTAGTTCTAGTACCCTCCCATACTACTTCGGGTGAGACCTTGGCCTGCGTAAGTAGGTCATTTCCAAAAGGGCCAGTAGTATAGGGGTTTTTTGGCAAACCTTAACCTCGAAACCTGGGTTAGCACCCCTCAAGCCAAAAAAATTCATGTTTTCCATGCTCCTTTTGAAAACCCTACTAGTCTAATCACACTCATCAAGATACCTGAAAGTGATAAAGTGTGTGCCTACCTTGCCCCATCACATCTCTACAAGTATTATTTTCAGTGCCCTGACCTAGTTTTTCCTAGACCTAATTCACCATCGAGAAAACCTTCAAAATCAAATAAAACCCTAGAGCCTACTATACCTAGCCTAAAATATTAATTATCCAGTCAATTTGGTTGTGATATCACAGAGAGAGCCCTCTCCATCCTAGTAGGGCTAGCTACTAGGTCAAAGTGGTATGTGGTTACCTTTGTTGGTATCCTTCTCAGTCTTCAGAGATCCGATGGAGTGATAACATCTTGGCGACCATACTGGGGAGCGAGGTGATAGATCTTACATGGGAAAGAAAGAAAAGGATCAGATCTAATTTTTGATGGTGAACAACGATCAGGCACAAGAAAGCTATGCATATTTCACCTGGCGACTCTAGTGTCGAAGAATCCAAAGATTCAGAAATTTCATGGCGACTCCACTTTTGAAGAACCGATAGTATGAAGAACTTCTTGGTGACTTCATTGTTGTCAAAATGGATTCAATTACTCAAAGGTATGATCCTATGAATCGAACTCATATAATTGGTTTTATGAACTGTATTCCTTTTATATATTGGTAATCAGGACTATCAAAGTTTAAGGGTCAGGATGGTGAAGATGCTAGTTTGCATTTGGTCAAATTTCATTTTCATATTCACAGACTAATGATTGATTTTCCTGAATATTTTCTACTGAATATGTTTATGGCTACCTTGGAGGAAAAATCGAGATCATGGTATGAGGGACTACCATCTGCTAGTTTATATTCTCTAAAGGAATTTCATTAAGTTTTCTTTCAACATTATCAAAGCTCTAATTCTTCCTTGTCGATGATTGATAGTTGTTGTGAGATCTCTGATAATTTCATTAAGTTTCTTGAAAATTTGTATGGGGATGAAGAGTGTCTAGATGGTGATATCATAGAAGCCCTATATGATTTTTCCACCCAACAACAATCAATAGCTTCCTCCTTGGATGAAAAAGACCGAGACCAAAAAATAGAAATGCCTATTCCTGATCTTGAAAATGAAAATCATCAAGCCAATGTTAACTGCTATAAAAATCAAGTTTCTCCTCTGTCTGAAGATGAGATAGATCAGCTCCCGAAAAGTTATGTTACAGCCCAAGCTAATGCAGGTTTGCAGTGTTCACATAGTCAAGAATGTGTTAGTAAAACTTCTTCCATTATTGAAAATGAAAATATGAGTTTAAATGATGACAATTATGAGACTGATGAAACTATACAGGAAGTTGTTATGAGTAAGCCAATTTGTGATGATGATTTCTTGCAAAGAGATAAGCTAAAAGGGACTATTTTCTTTCATGAAGAGGATAAAGATGTCATGTTTAACAATCTTGAAGAATTTTTTCTGTTCAAGGATGATTTAGACTATGAATTTGAGGAGTATGAGCCTAAGATAGACAACATGGAAGAGATAGAATCAAAGTTTCCCATGCTCGAGGAATTTATAACCATCACTCAGATAGCATAAATTCATACTTCCATATGCCTTCCTATGGATCAACAACCAAGTGTTCTTTCAGATCATAATGAAAGGTGTGCTTGTGTTTTTGATGAATGTCAAGACAAGGTATCATTTAAAATTATTGAAGATCCTTATATTGATTTTATACAATCAACAGGGGAGATGATTTTTTTTGTATTTATATATCATGAGCACATTTTCAGTGGACACTCAAAGTTTCCCATGTTGAGATTGCAACAAGATGATGAGCTTAGTGGAAAGGAGTTGCCCTCACTAAGTGGGCCCGCAGGCTATTTTTGGCGCAAAGTCTATTTTTAGACATATGGATCATGTTCTATGAGTTACGGGATGCTATTTGTGGATGGTTGGTCAAGTCGGTAAAAATAGATGGACCTCTATTTTTAGACATTGAGCAGAATCTATTTTTAGACTGCCAGTCTAAAAATAGATCAGTCGAATATTATTAGCCCTTAATAATATTTGGACTATAAACATTATCTTATCCTCTTGGAGCACTTCAGTTCGAGCTACGGATGTGGCACATGCAGCTGACAGAAGGAATTACGCTATTCACGAGGGTTAAGTGGAGCTATTTCATGGATAATTGAGTTAGAACTCATGTGACGGAGTTTGGTGGAGTTGATTGAGGAAGTTAGTGGAGTTGTATTCAGTTTAACTAATCTAAACATAGTTGAGCTATTTGTATCCAGTTTAACTGATTGATACAATTAGTGAGAGTGGTGTGAATTAATTATTAATTAATTCACTAATTATAAACTCATTAATCAATTAAAGAATGCATCGGTTAACTTCAGTGCATGGATAGTTTCAGTGGAGACTAGTGCAGAAATAGGTGAAAGAGCAGGTTAACTATCAGTTGTGACTATATTGTTGATATTTGAAACACACATATAGGTGGAGAAGCCCATGATGATTTCACAGTACAAGCCAGGTGGTTTATCTATTTAATGAAGCCATCCCATAGCATTGAAAACGCAATAGAGGCTGGCTATCAAGTGGAAAAAGATTGGAGCATGTGTTTTGCTAGATCTAGCTTGATAGTGTGTAGCAATTTGAGGTAGTCTTTGAGAGCTTGTGAGGAGCTTTGTACTATGATTTTTACATGATATCATGAAATATAATATACATATAGTTGGGTTTTTCAGCTTTAGCTTTCCCATCTCCCATTAAATGTTTGTGTTCATATGTGTGAATGTTTATGGTTTTAATGTGCGCATGCAATTGATTTTATTTCCGCATGTAATGATCAATGGTAGAAGAGATTCTGTATTGTGCATGAAGATAAAATAGTGTGTGATCAGGAGAATATTGGTGGATAACATATCAGTTATTCAAATTTATACATGGTATCAGAGGGATATTTATCATTGGAGCAATTGAAAAACATTGAAGCGATTGAGTTTTGTGTTGGTGGAATTCGAATTTGCAGCAGTGTTTTCTTGGTGTCGAAGTTGAGATGTATTTCAATGGATTGCGATTGGAGTATGCCCTTGAGGGCAGCTCAAATTATATTGCATGGAAGGACAGGATGGAGGTGGTGCTGGATGACAATGGGCTGAAGGAGTTCATAGATGTAGAAATTCCAAAACCTACTTCTAGTGATGTTGCCGTACTTGACGCATGGCAAAAGAAGACAACAAAGTGTTGAAGGATTCTGTTGGAAGGTGTGAAGGATCACATAGTGTCCAACCTTCATGGTAAGGCTTCTCCATTCTTGATGTGGAAAGCTTTGACAGATTTATTTCAAAGCTGTGTCCGGAAAGGAGGAAGTTGGCGCTCCAAGGACAAAATTAGGAACATAAAGATGGAGAAAGGCGGCAGAGTATGCCCAAGTACCTCACGAAGTTCATCCAATGGAGGGATGAGCTGGGAAGTGTGGGGGTTAATGTTGATGATGAGGACTTGGTAGGAGCTTCGGCTCTCCTTGGGCTTCGAAGAGTTGGAACTCCTATCGGGAACTGCGGCGATGGTCGAGAGAAGTTGCCGGGATGGGAGCGCCTTTGGGCGGATCTCATGCAGGAGGAGATAAGGAGGACTACCAGAGATGGATCTTCATCAAAGGTACCTGATGAAGAAAATTGCGCTTTGGATGCCAAAGAAAAGAAGGGGAAGAGAAAGAAAACTTCTCATTCCGGTGCTAAGGGAAAGAAGCAAGACATGTCTAAGGTGAAGTGTTTTCACTATCACCAGCACGGACATTATGCCACAAATTGTCCGCAGAAGAAGAAAAACAAGCATCTTTACATTGGAATTTGTCGTGGAGAGGCCTTAGCCTCGCCGGTTGAGTACGAGGCCTTAGCGTCGCATGCTTGGTCTCAAGTATGGCCTTGGGATCCCGATTGGTTTCTTTGCAGGTGGTGCATCTTTTCACATGACGGAGATCAAAATTTGTTTACTAGCTCTGGATAGAAGGATATTAGTGCACATCGAGATGGGCGATGATGGTAGATACGGTGCGACTGGTATCGGTACCATTTCCTTTGAGAGGGATTCTGGTAAACCAGTCGTATTGAAGGAAGTGATGCATGTTCCGGGATTGAAGAAGAATATGATCTCGATGGCGATGTTAGAAGACAAGGGATATGATGTTGTCTTTAGTGAGGGAAAGGCTTTCCTGCGCAGTAAGGAAACTGGTGAGACCCGGAGGATAGGGGTTCGAGTTAAGAACCTTTATCAATTGTAGGTAGATGGTTGCGCAGCAATGGCAGGCAAGGCAGAAGGAGTGGTGAGACGGGATGATGGCGAGTTGTGGCACCGGAGATTGGGCCACCTTCACCATGGAGCTTTGAAGATACTGCAGCAGATTTCTACTGGGCTTCCTAAAGGCACTCTTGTGCAGTCAGATTAGTGCAAAGGGTGTACCTTGGGAAAATTTGTGAAAGCCACCTTTCACGAGAAGGATAGTCGTGCCATGACGATCAGGAGAGAATTCACACAGACGTGTGTGGACCTTTCTCAGCAGCTTCAACAGCAAATCACAAGTATTATGTGATATTTTTTGATGATTTTTCTCGTAAGTGCTAGATCTTCTTCATGCAGAAGAAGAGCAAGACATACTCAAATTTCTGTGAGTTCAAGGCACTGGTTGAGAAAGAATCGGGGAAGAAAGTGAAGGCTCTTAGGAGCGAAAATGGTGGTGAATTCATCTCTGGTGAATTCAAGGACTTTTTCAGCACAGAAGGCATTCGAAGAGAGCTCATAGAACCTCATAACCCACAGCAGAACGGGGTTGCTGAGCGGAAGAACAAAATGATCGTGGGTGTTGCACGGGTGATGTTGCATGATCAGGGCCTACCCATACACTTGTGGGCTGAGGCATGCAATACTGAAGTATATGTGCAGAATCGTTGTCCTCACAGGATACTTGGCATGAGTACACCCGAGGAGGCGTTTTCTAGTAAGAGGCCTAATATTTCCCATTTGAGGATTTTTGGTTCACCTGTTTACATTCATGTGACGAAGGATGCCGGGGAAGAAGTTGGAGCCGGCTGAGAGGTTGGGATATTTGTGGGAATTAACGATAC